>PDGT01000015.1:6177552-6290754 GCA_003671415.1 Megathymus violae | reverse complement strand
CGGCGTCGGCTCGCGAGCTACGCGTGCTGCAAGCCGACGCGCGCGCTGCGTTCTACGTGGCCATCGCTGCGCCGCCCTCGGCCGCCGCCGTAGTGAGCGAATTCAACCGTTCGCTCGCGGACATCTCACGCACCTACCTCGCAGGCGACTATCCGCTGCATCTCCGCAATATCACTCTACTGCCGCTTTACATCGAACTTCCCGAAAATGAAAGGTAAGTCAATAATTTATTTAAAATAAACAGTTTTTATACCTTTACCTGATATTTAGCTACCAGTATGCGGTCACTTAGTATCTCAGAAACGATTAACTAGAATTCGAGATTGGGTGAAGCCCTTTATACTCGGAAATTCAATGTAGTGTGGTTTGGGGTTTTCTGAACCGGGGGGGTTATTGTAGAACTGGGAATTTCGGTACCGGCCTGAAGTGCAGTCGGGAATTCCCAGGACTTTTTAGAAATTTCGATACCAAGGTAAAATCTTTAAAATACATAAAAAGTCTTGCTCAGATAGAAAAAATCGAGTTAGGATTACTTATACAGGCAAGTAGGTAGCTTTATTTGTAAATAGAACATTTTTAATACCTCTTAATTTTTTATTTTTTTAAAGACAAAAACAAACATAAATCACTTAGTAGTAAAAGCGACTAGCTTGCGACACTACACCACAACACAATATGGACTAATGTAAATGAATAAACAAAAATAAGGTTCGAGCGACTCGAAGTGGGACGCGCCTGAGCCGAACTCAAATGATGCGATGTGATGTTATACCTAATTTTGAGTACCATAACTGCATGATAATACTATTGAATAATTACTTTGACATTGTTGATGTTATTTTATCAATTAGCAGTGATTTTGTAACTAAAAATAACCGAAATAAAAAAGTTCCGAAAGAACCAAGACTAGACGTCTCACTCCCGGCTCTGAAAAAAATTCTCAGTACCGGGAATTCCTGGTACATTCGATTCCGTGTGGTGTTCGGGTCCACCTTGTACATGGAATACGAGTATAAACGCTCATCCTAGGATATTGTAAAACCCAACTAATTGGCCAAATCCAGAAAATCAGTAACATATTTTTTATGTCCTATATATAACAACTGCAATCACTAATTCGCACTGGCCAAGTCCTGTAACTAATAATTACTTCTAAAGCAATTTTTTTATGACTACTCGTGGTAGTCATAAAAAATTTGCTTCGATAAAAATTAGGTAATGAGGCATGGGGTGCTAAAAATTACCAGAAATAATCAAATCCCTGCAGCTAACGACCTCTTAGGAAGATCGATGATAAAAATATATGTGTTGGAAGAATACGAGTAAATATGTACAAGTACACAGACAGGTTAATTTGAAGTATTTTGGAATAATCTCAGATACAACAAGGGGAGAACACTGTAATACTCAAATCTGAAAACTTGTTCTATCACCGGCATGTCGAATACATATCTCAAGGTCGTGCATGAATATAGCAACTGGTTGATGGCAATTGACTACAAGGTAGGATCGGAGACACGAAATTTTTTACAGATACATTGGAAGATTTAGTAATAAAATCGATGATAAACACATCACTCATCTTTGATTTGATGATGATATAGTGATTCTCGTGGAAACTATTGAGGAGCTCAGTATGTTAGTGGGTCTTTAAATGAACATGGACAAGACGAAATTCATCTATAATACCCATGTTACACCTATACTGGTTGTTTATAACGGCGCTGTTAAAAAACTTAAAGACGCGTACATTTACCTACAGCAAATAATCCTGATGGATAAGTCCAACTTAAATAAACAGGTCACATGAAGAATCTAAGTCGACTCGACAGAATTCAGGAAACTATGACATATCTTATAATTCAATATTCGTAAATTCCTAATGTTTACAAAGTTGGAGCAATATAACCAATGATAACGTATACTTTGGGAGATAGTCTTTTACTGTTAGATTCATCCAAAGGCTCAAAGTTACTCAGCACGTTATGGAGAGGGCTTTATTAGACATGAAGCTGCTAGACAAGATTCATAACTATTAATTTTATAAATGGCAATACGTAACCGATGCTTGAATCGTAAAGTAAGCCAGCTGAAATGGCAATGGGCAGGCCATATCATTCGAAGAACTGATAACTAATGTGGAAAAACTCTTCGAATTGCATCCACGTCTTGGTAAAAGGTTGGTCAAGGTGCCAGGTTCCGGTCCAATAAGTTGCACTGAAGACCTAAGGAAATCAGCAGGAAGCCGTTAGATACTGCAATTTAAAGAAAATGAAGCGGTGTGGTGTTGAAGAAGGTCTTTAATTTGAAGATATCACTACATGTATATCTAAGATTGGTAGAAAAGTATAATAATTTAATTAAAATACAAAACACAGAGAGGGCATCTTTCATGTAGTGAACTGTACGTGATTTCAGAGCAAAATCTTTATTAAGACTATTTGAAGCCGACGTTTCTTTATAACGAAGGAAGAAAATTAATGAAATTTCAAGAGAAAATAAACTTGTATGATTATACATATTAATCTCTCCACCGTTATACATAATATGTATCTGTATTAACAAAAACATATAATTGTCTCTGCGTTTGTTAATGATCGTGTAACGGTTGAATATCTTCACTAATAGAGATCACATATTATAATTATTTAGTTTTGTCGATGGTGATCATGACATTGTAATTTTTTTTAAATACATTGCAGAACAATGTTCACCGGAAAAGTAAGTCTTTGCTTGATAAAAAATGTCATTATCAATTAAAAATTTGTTTAATAACAGATTTAAGCACTTAATAAGTGCAAAATAATAATAAAACATCAAACAAGTGAATCTTTCTATCGTTCTTGTTCGTCTGAAAGAAAAAAATGTTTGCTATATCGTTGTAATCAAATAGGGCGTTTCATGACATTGTGTTTAAGACAAGAAGCGAATTATACGTTAGGTGTATGGATTAATTTGTCAAAAGACACCGGAGTTATGTCGTTACTGTTGTGTTCTATAGCAAAAAGATATAAATAATTTATTTTTGTCACACCCTCTCATACATCTATGATTCTATCAACCAATAAATAAAACTCATTCTGCGATCGTCCGTTTTTTCTTTAATACACTAGATTAGCGCAGTCGGTATTCTTTTTAACTTCAAATTTTTTTTATAATGCCATCCGGAAAAATTGAATGTTCTGAAGTCGGTGCGCATAACTGGGACGCTTATTGTAGACGCCTTAAACAGTTCATATCTTCAAATGACATCAAAAAAGCGTTACATGTGGTTACTTTGATAACTCACGTGGGTGTTACTTGCTACGAGTCAATGTGTGACCTGTGTGCAAAGGACCTACCTGAGATAAAATCTTTCGATGAACTGGAAAAGATTATTAAACAGCATTTAGAACCACAAAGGTCGGAAATCGCGGAACAACATGTTTTTCGACAACGTAAATAATAGGCCGGCGAAAGTATCAGTGAGTATTTGCAAGCACTGAAACATCTAGTGAAAACCTGTAATTTTAGTAATAGTCTAGAAATGAACTTGCGGGATCAATACGTGCATGGACTTCACGCTGAAGACATGTGGTTGAGGTTATTTTCCGAGAAGGATATCGACTACAAGCGAGCCGTAGAGCTCGCGTTGGCTTTGGAGGCAGTCGAGCGGCATGCGGTTGCGGCTGCCGGTTGCAGTGACGGTGTTAGTGGTGTTAGCGGGACCTCGGAGGTTCTGCATTGCGTGACTGCACTGCAAGGGCGCCACGCTCGCGCGTGCAGCGGGACCGAAGCGTCTTCCGCGCACCAGCGTTGCGGGCATAGCACCGAGCCGCGGCGGGCGGACTTGCGCTCGCTGTGGTAGGTTAGGGCACGCGTCGGGAAGGTGCAGATTTAAGCAATACACTTGTGATGTATGTGGACAAGAAGGGCATTTCAAAGCGGTGTGTACCGTTAGTGCGGGTGGACGAAGAAAAAGAGGTCAGTTTTTTTTAAACGATTCTGAAGATGGTAATGTTGACTTTTTCAATTTAAGCGTCGACGGTAGTGTCAAGCCCTACACGATTAATTTAAAGGTCAAGGATCATAAATTAAGTTTCAAAATTGTTACGGACAGTAAAATTTCAATAATTTCTAAAGATTGTTATGATACTTACTTTTCAAATGAACAGATTGTGAGTAAACCTTTAAAATTAAAATCGTATACGGGCGGTGTAATCAAACCGTTGGGCCATATTTTAGTTACAGTTTCATTAGCTTTGTTTATAAGCTAGAATTATGTGTAATCGAAAATGGTGGACCGCCTTTGATGGGTCGGACGTGGATAAGACGTTTAAAAATACATTTTAAAGAATCCACTTGTCACAATATGTTAGAACCTAGTGTAGATGATAATGTTTGAACACTATGTAATGAATTACCTGAGGTATTTGCTGGTGGGCTAGGTACTTTCAAAGGGCGTATGACTTTACACCGAGTTAATGGCGCGACGGCGATATTCGTGAAAACACGGTCGCTGCCGTTGGCCCTGCGGGCCCCCGTCGACCGCGAGCTCGAGCGGCTGCGACGCGATGACATCACCTAGAAGGTCGAGTGCTCCGACTTTGGTACTCCTATAGTACCAATTGTAAAAAAAAATATGATATTCGCATTTGCGGTGATTAAAAAATTACTATTGCTATCCGTTGCTAAAAGATTTTCACTATCCGTTGCCTCGTATAGAAGATATATTTGCCACCCTAGGGGAGGGGGGGAGAACAGTATTTCAAGTTAGATCTATCTCATGCCTACCAGCAGATACTCCTCGCTGAGGACTCGCAACCGATGACGGCGATCACGACTCACGTCGGAACGTTCGTTTATAAACGTGTACCGTTTGGTATTAAGTGTGTGCCAGAATATTTTGAAAAGTTAATTTCAAGACGATATTTGTGTGACTGGCAAAGATAGGGCTGCACATTTAAAAAATTTAAGAGCTGCATTGTCTACATTACGGGAGGCGGGACTGCGTGTAAATTTTTCTAAATGTGAGTTTTTAAGAATAACGTAACGAACTTGGGATATCGTATAGATAAGAATGGGTTATATATATAGCGTAAAGCCTTGCATCCAAAGCTTCAGGTGTGGGACAAGAACATCTTATATTGTCTATGACACCTCTCTGCGCAGAGAGGACGGAACTCTATGGCCGGGGACGAAGTTTGGGGTTCTTGTCAGATAGATAGATTTACATCAACAGTATTATTATATACATTATGTTAAAACCTGATGTGATTACATGAAACTACGGAAGCTACCATTGCGTTATTAATTGTGCATACCAATCAAAACCCAGGACGACGAGTGGGCGACGATTAGTACCTGAACGTACTCGACTCCTTAGAGAAAAAAAATTGACGCTATAATTGCCACCCGGACTCCCAAGAATGTAACTGAACTAAAAAGTTTTTTAGGTTTAGTAAACTTTTATGCAACATTTTGTCTCAACATAAGTGACACGCCCAAGCCTTTAAATTGTCTACTTAAAAGGGGTATTCAATGGATCTGGAGCCACGATTGTAAATTAGCTTTTGATAAGATCAAAAAGTTCCTTAGTAGCTGTCCGATATTGGTTCACTATGACGCAACCTTGCATTTGATTTTGTCGTTGGAAAGCGGCGCATACGGGCTGGGCGCCGTGCTGTTACAGCTCCCTGACGGTTCCGAGCGGCCCTTCAGTTGCGTGTCTTGAACACTCATTCAGGCTGAATGTAATTACTCCCAAATAGATAAGAAAGCCTTAGCCATAGTTTTCGGTGTTTCTAGGAATCACCAATATTTTTATAGTAGACGTTTCGTTTTGAGCAGTAATTACCGTCCGCTCAATTATATTTTTGGTAAGAGTAAGGGCCTCCCACAAACCGCAGCAAATCGCTTACAGAGGTCGCTTACAGCGGTTACAGTATCATTCTAACGGTAATAAAGACAATAACTTTAGTTACTTAAATTTTATAGAAGATAAATTCCCTATAACTTTTCATGAAGACTATGATCAGAGACTAAGAAGTATTTTATTTTAAACAGAATAATCGGATATGTAAAATTTGGATGGCCTCATAAAGTACATAATGATTGGGAGAACTTTTTTTAATCGGAAGAAAAACTTATTTATAGAAAATGTTTAATTTGGGGTTACCGTATTGTTATACCTACAAGTCTTCGCAAGGTGGTCTTAGAAGAATTACATAGTGGTCATATTGGAGTTGTTAAAATGAATCAATTAGCTCGGAATTACATTTGGTGGGAAGGTATCATCCTTATCGAGGAAAATATTATTTAATTATTCTAGATGCACATTGAAAATGGCTAGAAGTAAAACATGTATCAAGCACGAGTGCAAATGTGGTCATATCGTGTTTTCGAAAAAACTTTTCTAGATTTGGCTTGCCCAAGAGCATAGTGAGCGACAATGTCCGCCATTTTCTTCGTCTGAGTATCAATCGTATTTGAACATAAATGGTATTAAGCATATTTTGGTAGCTCCTTATCATCCATCAAGTAACGGTGCTACGGAGAACCCGGTTCGTACTGTTACAAATGTGCTAAAAAAAGCTACTATAGAAAAAGTAGATAGTGATAAAGCTCTTAGCCATTTCCTATTTAGCTATAGAAATACTGAACATTGTACAACGCAAAAAGAACCCTATATCGCGTTGTTAGGGCGCAGGTTACGAAGTCGGTTAGATTTTTTTGCGGCCTCGCCAGTTGGATATCAAATGTACCAAGAATTAATCAAAAATTATCAAAAGATAAAGATATCAAATGGAAGGAGGGGGTAGTGTTAGGAAAGACAGGGCCGGTGCCGTATAATGTGAAAACTGTAAGTAACTGTGCAATTTAATCGACACATTATTCAATTAATAGGCGTCAGTTCGTGAAAATTACGATACTCGTTATCGGCGTTAGGCACGGCTCACACAGAAGACTCAAACCTTAATGTAAAGGCTACAGAAGATGATAATTCCACGCCCGTATTAATGTCACCATCTAACTAAAATGAATCTTCTCCCTTCGACAGCTCGATGACTCGAGCTAATCGCTCAAGCGAAAACTTGCCTCCAAGTCATTGTCAGATAAATAACGAACGCCGCAAAATTGTATTAAGACCTAAGGCGCCTATAGTTATGTTTGATTTCTGGAACTTGTAAAGAATATTAAATTGTATAGTGTATGAATATTATTTAGGAAAAAGCACTGCTTCTGTTATAGGCATTCAAGGGAAAAATGGACATCGTTTGTTACTTTCACGCCCATAAAAAGGGCCACATAGTTCAATTGCAGTGCCTCTGCATCACGAGAACTTTGCAATTTCAACTTAAATTACAGTTTTGAATCTGTTTGATAACGTCAACATTAACCCAAAAATATGTAGGCAGAACCTCTCGGAGAAGTACGATTTAACTAAAGTACAGTTAAAACTTCCGGCCCCTTTGTGATATTCAGATATCATTCTATTCTATAGCTCAAGTGCACTTTATACTTATAATAAATTTCTGATCATATTCCGGATAATAACCGCAGACTGACAGACCAGAATAGTTATTATATATAAACGAGTATTCTTGTGAGTATATTGAGAATGCCTATCAACGAGGTAGTCTTCATTTTAACACGTTATCTAAATTTAATATTACCTTTCATTCATTCATTCCAACCCATAATTGTCACACTCCGGGGCCCGATTTTCCTCTCACAATGAGAGAGGTTAAGGCCATAGTCTGCATCGCTGACCAATTGCGGATTGGCACACGTCACATACTTTGGGAACATTATGGAGAACTCTCAGGTATGCAGGTTTCCTTACGATGTTTTCCTTCGCGGAAGTAAGTGATAATTAATTTGTAATATGCACATAATTTAAGAAATTAGAGGTGCGTGCAGGATTTGAACTAGCGTACCCGTCAGGGAAACCGACGTTCAAATCACTCGGTTAGCACCGTTTTATAATCTAATCATAAATGTTTGATCAATATTTTATTCGTCAAACTATGGACCTGAAGAAATATCAAGTTAAATTCCTTACCGCACAGTAATATCCGAGTGTTTCATATAAGATCAACCTCAATCTGTAGTACGGGTCGTTTGCAGTTTAACCGAGGGATAATTTGTCAAGCCTCACGGCAATTTCGCAGCCGAAAGCCGTAACCCATTTCAGAGAATTGGACCAGATTACTGTAGATGAGTAATCCTCGTATAGGTAGTTACTCAAACAAATGTTCCTCTCATTTTAATTAAAGCTTGACATTATGAAAAATCACACGATTGTGTATATTAATGTATACAATTATTTATTTTATATGTATGTATGTAATTTAAATAAAAATCTTTCTGGTCATTACAATCAGTATTAAAATGGAATTATTCATATAAGTCACGATGGTAAGAGACAAAAATCTTGATTTTTGTGAGTTTCTTACATTTGTTAGTGCAATCGGTGGAACCACCTGCATACGAAGTTAGTTTTGTATTTAACTTGTTTATTATCAATGAATGTAAATGATGGTCTTTTAGTTTTACGTACGAGTATCAGTTATTATCTCATAATACGCTAACATTGGTTCCATTATCGTGAAATTCCTTTTAAATCAACAGCGAAATGTATTTTACGCTTTAATAACTTGGAGAGTCTAATATCCTGTTTCTCATTTTTTTCAGCAGTGCTATCAGGTGTATTGAAAGTGCATTATCAGCGATACCCATTTAGCATTTGATCTGCTAGTTTATATTAATATGTAACCATCTAAAAGTTTTAAGCGTAACCTGCCAATCAGACACCGAACAATAAAAACAAATCGATATTTGCATGTCACCATGAACGTGTATTAATAAATATATTGAATACCTATGATTATATATATTATATATATATCTAATATTGAATATAAGCTGACTTTGAGAGGCCTATTTTGGTAGTAGTTATACGTTATATCCACGCATATTTTATTGTTAGATTATTTCTATACAAAGTTCTGCAGTATTTTGCAATTTACGGAGAATTTTTTTCCGCATATGTTATATATATATGTAACTATGGGAAAAACATTATGATTTGAATATCCACTTATTTTAATCTAATTTTAATTTAATTTATGTAATGTAAATGTATACAATTGAACATAGATAAAATTAAATGTAGCTTGGATAAGTTTTAACAAAATAAATATATCGTCGTACTCGTTTTTTTTTAATTTTATAATGAAGTTCCCAATACCGAAAAATTTTCAGCAAAAATTTTAATATTTAAAGGACATTTACAAATATATAAATTTTTGGAGGCAATCGTAAGTCACTAGAAATGACCGAGAGTATTGTCTGGTTTACATTGTTAAAAATACCCTCCAAAAATATATCGAACTTACATCGAAAATATCACGAATGTTATTCGATTTTCTTTCCTACTATCTTCAAGTACTCGGTGCTAGAATCGAATTGTATATTACACATTTTTCCAAATTGTTTGTAGGGGATTTGGTAGAGAATCTCGTAGCCGGCTTTCTCGGCGGAGCGCTGAGCGGGTGTGCTTGTGAAAATCCCGCCAGTTGCGAGCTCACCAAGCGCCTTAGTGAGTGCTACTCTGAAAGTGACAGAATGTAATTGACGTTAACAAATCGGATAACATATTTGAGCGGTTTAAATGACTAGCAATGAAGCGTATTCACTGTGCTATAATTGAATTCTAATAATATGAACTGTAAAAAATCCTTCACAAGGACTGCAAAAAATTAGGATTTCATGTTGTCGTTATCGAAAATGAAGTACCTAAAGTACGCCGACACGTTCGTGTATGCTTCATGGATACATTTACATCATATGCCGAACGACCGCCATTACGTCGAGTGTTTCCGTGCATTGGGGGCATGTTAAGCTATGAGACTTGGTTTTTATCGTTAGTTAGTAATTGATTACAATTTTGGTTGAGTTAAAACTTTTGACACACGGGTTAGCCACTAACCAAGGAGATAGGTAGCGGCACCAAATCACAAAGGGCCTATGCAGTAAAGTAACGTCATGGGCTCCTCATTGAAACGAGGAGGCATTATGTTCCAAGGGTTATTTATTTCTTTATGTGTATGTATATTTAAACTGATAGTAAGTTCTTTGTAGAAAACTAACAGTAGATGGATAAATCAACATAATATTATTATTTATAGTATGAGCTCCCTATAACATACCAGAGTTCAATGCCATCTATAACCAACTACAAAAATTTGTAATATTTATGTTACGTTGTATACAGTAGAAACGATACTTTAAAGTTCAAATAAATGTAAGGGTAATTGCGCGGATAAACTTTACCACACCCGAATGCATTTTAATTTTAAAACTGGAAATACTGCCACATTCTTTCTGCTTACAAAAAACATCTGTGTATGGGTGTTTTTAATCAAATCAAACCGTGTAGCTAACAATGAATTTTAATTTACGCTAAAATATTTAGTCTCGCGAACAACAAATGTAACAAAAACAATGGAAGAGAGAGAAATTAGTATAATAGAGGTTTCTAATCTGTTTATATTGTTACTATGTTGTCAATTTAGTAATATTCTTAACTTACCTGTCTGGTTACCACGTAAAAAAATCAATCGAGAATGATTTTAACGTATTTCAGTTGCAATATTAAAGAGCGAATAACAAGTAATAAATTAACAAGCGGTTTTACCGCTTCTGTCTATTCCGATAATTCGTTGGTGGCACCTTTGATATCAATGATGTGCACAGTCGAAGTTGATCATTTATAATGAAATATTCCGCTTGCTCTTTTATTTGCCGTTGATATGCCGTTGTGATACTGCATACATTTTCAAATACTTACCTGCATTTCAATATCTCAACAGCTATACCCAAACCTCGGTACTCAGGTGTGACGGAGAGGCCGGCTCCCATGAGGTACCTGTTCACGATGTATTTGTCATACAGCGCTGTTACCTTCACCGCTTCAGCGAACATGCGCAGGGACAATAATCCGGCCTTTGTTTTGGGCTGTCAGAAAAATTTAGTTGTGATATAATAGAAGATAAAATGAAGAAAAACTAGTCATATATTGAAAAAAATTGTGACGATGAAAACTCTATCGAATGCATGGAAATTATCGAGATTGACGGGTATAATAAATAAGCAGAGATATTTTAAATTCGTAACATAACGTAAAAAATCGTACATATGTGGGAGATACTTCACATACAGAAAAATAATTTTTTCGCTTTTGTTTTTTAAAATTAGGACAATATTAAGTCCATACATCATCATCATGATAAAGGACTCAAATCTACTTTTGGGGTCAGTCAACATCAGTAAAAAAATTTAACTATGGTGGAATACAACTCGTAATAATAAATTATTAATGATTATGATAATATTAGTCGTCGGATAGATTAATGTGATGGTGAGAAACTGGGTCAAGCTTAAATGAAATGAAAAATAAATGGAAATTATTTCAGAGAAAAAATGTCGGCGCTTTGCAAATCGAAAACGAGGAACAGCGCAGATAGTAGAGTTATATATTAGACTTGTATGATAAAGCACTACCAACATTGTACATTTTTGGTAATAATCGTTTGGAAGTGAAGATGATAAGTTAAGTCTAGTGTAACAAGTATTAATTTATCCCTTATTATGAGGTGATTGCCTGGAAGGGATCACTTTGTAGCGATAAGATCACCGTTTCAAACGTTATTTTGGTGATAAAAATTCGAGTAAAGCGTTTTTATATTGTACTAGCTGTGCCCGCGACTTCGTCGGCGTGGAATTTAACAAAAAAGTTATTTAGTAGAAATAAAAGTAGCCTAAGTTACTTCTTATTACATCAGCTACCTGCCGGAACAAACAGACAGACGGACAGACAAAAATTGTAAAAAATGTTATTTTGGTATATGTACCGTATATACATTCATATTCATGTAGTAAAAATCGGTTATTTTAATATTACAAACAGACACTCCAATTTTATTTATTAGTATAGATGTCGGATGTCCTCAAGTTACGACTGAATAGGCTTCTTTTAAGATAGCAGGCATTATCATCCTACACAGGTAAACATATACACTTGTTAGAAGAGTGTTAGTTAAGTATTAACTTTTTTATGTAAATAGCCGACAAACGAGCAAACGAGCCACCTGAGTGGTCATCATCGCCCATGGACATTACAACATAGGCATCACTAATGCGTTATCGGCCATGAAAGAAGAAGAAAGAAAGTACTGGCTCTCGAACCCGCAGCCGAAACACGACGAGTCAATTGGCGGCTGACTCAAGCAAGAAGGTTTTACAGAAAGATAATAATACCGGTTATAATATTAATGGCTTGATAATAATATTGATAATAGAATTCTTATACAAAACCCTACAACACTTACGATACCTTGTTCTACCAGCAGTGGTCCATATTCGAGGCCGTCCCAAAACGGCTATTACTAAGACTTAAAATTTTATTTATAACTAATATATTGAGGTAAAAATGCAAAATGGCAGAAATTGATGGAATCCGGAATTCTTTATTCATGATACCCTTATAAACGTCATTTGTTTTACTTTCACTACCGATAAAATGATGATAAAAGTGACATTTAAGACCTAATGGCATGATTTGGCGGCCATGTGTATATACGAAGATTACACAAAAAAAATATGATTTGGAGTTACTAGAATGGCTTAGGTAGGCTTGTACTTGGAAGGAGCAATGGATGTGGACAAGCATTGGGTCTGTGATCGCTAGTGTCAAAACTCCTTAAGCGATTTGCCTTAGATACAAAATGAAACCATCACTGATGGTTCTAAATACCGTTAGATAACAATTATTGAAGGCCTTCACACTTAGTTTGGCAATTAACTTCTCCGCTATTTATCCACAGTAGTAAATAAAATAAAATGCCTCAAGCCTCTAGGTGGTCGCTAATAGGTCGCAATTAAATTTTCAGAAATGAAAGAAGCATTACTTATTATATTAAAGATAAAATTGACTTATCATGTTGATGCCGGTGACAAATCGTATTAATTTTTATCAAAAGGAAAACATTCGACAATTTATAAACATAATATAACTTTTACCCTCTGCACGCAGGTAGGTGCCCTAAGGGGTATTCTACGCACGGAACTGTCGTAAATTTACGCCTCATTCCAATTACATATAATAATAATGGCGAGATCGTGCAAAAATCTAAAACAGTTTTTTTGTTGACATTGACTTATATGACATTTTGACATCAAAGTTAGTAAGAGCTATGTGAACTATTACATGTATATATTTGAGGTTAGTATACCAAACTACTGGGAAGAGACCGATTATAACCTTCGGCGACTCCGATATATTTGTTAACAAACCGTTAGTTGTTGATTCTGCTTCAGTTGACATGCACGTAAGTTATGATAATTTTCCAAACATTCTCTTAGCAGTCGTAAGTCGTAAGTAATTTTAGTCACTAGAAGTTGCAGTGTCGTCTACATCTATAGCCAATATATTGCAGTTTACAAATTCTACAATAATATATAGAAACTTCATACACTTTTTCTACGATTACATTGCAAATAAAGTATACAAGGCGGAAAATTATCAAAGTATTAGAATCCAAGAGTGTCCAATGGTTAATTTTAACAAAAAGTTTGAGCACCAGATTAATCAACATGGGTTTGAGTACAGTATCGATCAAATTGTTCCAAAATTACAAGGTCACTAAAACACGCACCTAAAATTTTATGTATGTATATTCGTATACATAGATATCATAATTATCCTTAGAATTAATTGACCTATTGATTGTTTTCTATATAAAATTAAAATGTAAATCAAATATCCACTTTTACGATGTATTCCATCAAACCTTCACAACAATTCCTTTATGAACAATAAACTTTCAATACGAATCACGAATCTGAAGCGACTCAATCGGAGCAACGTTCTGTGTAATATGCTAAAATGAAACTTATTCAAAGTGATTGTTTTTTAATAGCAACAATATACAGGTTATTTAATGTTACGTGGACACTGTAGCCCTCGGAAATCTACGGCTTAAACCCATCAGGTGTAAAGACACTAGAAAAATGTTGACTTATTGCTGTTGCATGGGTTAAAGGTTCATGCAAATATTAGACATACTAAAACAATCTTCTATAGTCCTTTCCCTTCTATAGTCATTATGAAATGTTAACAATTGTCTTATATACAATGTAGCCCTCAAACCACGGAAGAATTTATTATGCGGATCTTTCACTCTGTCTGTAACATCGTTCCGCACGCAGCATGGTTTATGCGAATTATGTCCACCCAACCTTTCTTTCGACCCCGCTCCGATCGCGTATTCAACTACGAGTATATATTACGTACGAAAGGACTATATATTTTTTGTCGATATGTAAGTTTATGTACTATTATGTCTAAAACATTAGCTTTTATTATTCTGACATAATATTACTGCTAAATTACACCACTTACCCACGTATATGAGCAGGAATGTATAACTCTGCTTAAACAGAATTAGCAAGAGAGAACCAGAACGTTGGATGATAGCTGATAACATTATCTTCGAAAGCAACTAAATTCTACATTGGTATTTGTTATACATGTCTATTTAACAATAAATATTTCAACGTTAATAAAAACTACATATCATTGTATAAGAAAGAATGCTCAAAAAATAAGTAAGAACCGTTGCCAACCAACTTTAATTCTACAGATTTTTAATGGTCACCGAAAAGGCAAATTGACTTACCAAACTTAAATAAGAAGTAAATAACTCTTCACTGGATATACTTAATAAATTGTATTGGTATTCACTCAAAATTAATGACATTTTTGTCGCCTAATCGTCTTCTGATTGGGTATATCTTATCGTTAGGGACATTTATAAGGTTAAAATAAATCAAGTAAAGAAGATTCAAAAAATGGGCCCACGGGTTTCCACAAAGGATCAAACATGCAAAGATGCGCACGAAAGACGTAATATTTGTTTGTGTTGTCAAGTCGGGTAAGAGGCGGTCTTATCGCTAAGCAATAATTTGTATTTGGATAAAAATTTAAAAAGCAATTAAGGTAATAATTCGATTAGACTCCTTTCACTCTTGTTCTAAAGTCATCCTATTTAAAATTAGATGGAAACATTAACGCGAGTAAGGTATTTCAGCTCACAGTTTCTTCCAAATTAAAAAAAAATACAAATCTATATACAGCAAAACGAACAAACATGTTTACCGGGTTGTGCTCAACAAAGCGGTCTTTCTCTTGTATAGTACATAAATTGACTCCCACCAGCGTGCGTCCCGAGCCATCGCCATCAGTAAGAAAGCACGCAAGACTCATTTTCTGTCTAATGATCGATGTGAGAAGCACGCGGTACTCTTCAATGGCCGCTGGATCTTGTGCCGTACCTGCCAATCCAAAGACATCAATTAATTATCCCAGGCGCCTCGCGTATTAATTTCACACAATGAAACTCTCTTTTCAAATCAATTTATGATATTTAAATCGAATTCAACTTCAATCAGGAATCATTAAAGCCCCGCGCTAAGAGGATTTCGCCAGTATTTTGCTAATTTGTTAAATCCGGCTTAAGTTGAATTGAAGTTCAATACAAACGCGGAGACATAATTTATGAGTTGTTGTTGCGTGGTGGGTTTCAAACTGTTATTCTCTATAGTGTTTACAAAAAATAAATATACAGCTTTACAAAACACCTTTAAAATTTTAAAACAAAAAGCTTCAATAATTACAATTCAAGCATAATCATTCAAGTTTATATGTTAAACACTGTATGTAAGTTGATTATATGTTAGTAAATGTGGTGGCTACTTTAAGTTAACATACGAATAGGCTTTAAAATAATTATTCAAATTGCCAAGTTGCACATGTAGATTTATTGACATTTTGAGAATGGAACTTTGCACCTCAGTTTAATTTACGAACCTATAAACGGTTGTTGTTCTTAGCAAAGCTTTAAGATCTTTTATGAACTACATGTGGTCGAGACATATTTTTTAAATTAATCGAAATAAAAATAAAAGTTAATTCTTTATGTAAGAGGCAGCCTTTGCAGTTCAAAAGCGTTATGAATTATAGAAGGATATGTCGATTGTTAATATCATATTTTTGTTCAATATGATGAAAGCCTATATGGGCGTAAAATGAAAACTCTTGCTTAATTTGTTATACGTCTCCTACAACTTCTGGACATGACACGACATGTAACTGGAAACAATACTGAACTGACCCTCTTTAAAGTTGATCGCAGAGGCATTGTTAATTTACAAAACAGAGATGACACGCCTCTTTTGTTAGAACTGTCGATTATCCTCTGGTGATATAAATAAAGCATAGCGATGTTTGTTGAGAGGATTAAGAAGGCTAAATGTTCAGACATAGGATGGTTCATTGACTGCTTGTCAAGCTCATATTATATTAAACTAGCGGCCCGCACCGATCTCGTTCAGGTTCAATAATTAAATATATATATAAGTCATAAATATTCCTTTATATACGTAACCATCAGACAATAAACTCTTATGATTTACCACTTAATTTAAGAGATTGCTTTCTTAGTCGCTTTCAATTCATTTACTCCGAAGCCATTATAAATGATAACGAATGTTAAAAATATAAAGCATGCACGATTGTATATGTCCGAAAAATGTACGCGTCAACGAGTACAAATTTAATAATTAGTTTTCTGCAGTGATACGATATTAAATATTGCCAGGCAAAAAATCATTTCAAGTCAGTATTATTGGAATTGAGATAGTCATTATATTTCCTGCATTTTTATTTTGAAATAAATGATTACCACTTTAAAATTTTCACTAATAGGACAGTTAACAAAAAGCGCTCATAGCGCATCATCATCTCCGTCGGAATTTCATGGATGGCAAAATTTCTAAGCACATAATAAGTATATCTAAGACATGGGAGCAGCGTGGTGTACTACGCTTTAAGCAATTACCATTAAGAGAAGATGCCGGTAAGCTATCATAGGTTGCTAATAGAATAAAACATATGTAACTTCATTTGATACACTGCCAACTGAATAATAGTTCTTCTTTCATATACATATAGTCTGTATAAAGTTTTGAAATGGCGTTTCACTGACGTGACAGACTGCGTTCGCTAGCGTTTTAAAAATAGCTAAGCTTAACAGCCGGCCGTTATGTGAAAGTAGAAAAGCATAACCGATTCTCGGTCATATTGGATCCCGCTCAGTTCAAGGTGAAAGAAAGTTTGGAACGCTGCCAGAAAAATGCGCCAATATGTAATGAAGTTTTCACTCGGCGATAAAAGAGCTGAAAGAATATTCAAGCTGCACTTTGATAATCGGCTTTATATTTATCATTTATAAAACAATATTTTTTTATATTTGATTAATCTTGGTTAAAATTTTCTGGTACACCTTACATTGTTCGACTAATTTGCGCCAATTGGGCTATTCAGTACAATTAGTTGACCAAAAAATACAGCTACTGGCAGTATATTACTTTACGATACTTTCGATTATAATAAAATATATTTTACGTTCTGATAATTTTACAGTCCACATGTTACATGGTTAAATGAAAGCATATACCATCTTTTGTTGAAGTAAAAACAGGTAAATAATGGTGACTTTTACGGAAAACTAAGTTTAATAGTAGTATATAGTAAATCTGTTTCTAGTATGAATACTGTATAGATAATTTATCAAATTAACAGCATATATTTGAAGAAAAACTAAGACTGAAAGCACATATAACTTCTGTTAGTGTTGTTTACCTGCGGTTCTCCACCAAACATCTTCTCTGATGTAATTTCCCAACATAAACTCAACGGCCGTTCCCCACATGGATTCGGGAACGTCTTCTATTTCGAATTTTAAAATTCTGCCATCTTCAACTTTTCTTTCAAATTTACTCCAAACCTTAGGATATTGCCGGGAAGACATTTTGAAACTTAACTCGGCTTTTGTTTGACGTTTAACGTTTTTAAAGACTTGAAACACTTAAGGACTGAATGAAGACTGAGGTATAGTTTTGACGTGCCAGTAAGTACTTGATTCATGACGCAAAGATATATATGTAGGACGGATTGAATACATGGTGATTTTGTTAATTGAAATGATTTAAATAATATTTTATTAAAGTGGTTTCTTAAATAATTGACATTAATCGATGGGAAATTAGGACTACTGCATGAGCGTTTGTTAAGAAATAACCTTTCTTTTCATGCATGATAGGACAGATAGCGTATACAGGCGTAGCGTAACCTGAGTGAATATGTAAATAGCATTTATAATAATGTAGCGGTTGACTTGATAGAAATTTCACGCGCCCAACGGTTTTATTTTTTTGTCTGATCAATGCCCTAGATTGATGAAGAGAGTGGTGTGATGAATGGTACCTAGAACTATCTAACTAAATTATTTTTTAGCTTCTAAACTCTTCTACTATTCTACTAGTCAAGCGCTTTATTTGATACCCATATTAAGGGGGTTGTGAAAAATTATCTAACTTGCCATTTTGTTGGGGGCCATAATATATAGGATTTTAATTTTTTTTCACAGTGAACTCTATTTTACTAGTCAAGCCCTTTCATTTGATACCCATATTTGATTTACAATGATATAGAATGTATGAAATTGTATTGTCGTCAGAACTAATGGTGTATCAAATCTCAATTACTAAATTTGACCCAAACAGGGCATGCTTAATAAAACCGTTTAATGAAAGGCCATGACCCACTAAGGTTTTTTATCGTACCTGATCTTATCAAACAGCTTCAAGTTAATATCTCTCCTCTTGTTATAAAAAGTTGATGGCATTTGAAATGCACGCACGATGCGTCTAAAAATCGAATGAGTAACGGTAATTTTTTCCGAGTTTACTTTTTTATAATATGAAATATTAACAAACAGTTGAAGATTTTTTATACCTGAGTATTATACAAAAAAATATTTTTATTTTTAATACTTAACAAAAGAATCACGCTGTATAATAACATCAGCAGAATGAGGTCAGTGTGGAGGTATCATGATGCTTGCCAATGATCCTCTTTAATACGTTTGCGGTTTTAACCAAAGTGTTAACCGACTAGAATTATCCATTTCAGGTGTATTTACTTTGTATGTGACTTTTTTTTTTTAATAAACATTATTGGAATTTCTGAAACAGGCATTAAAGAATAGACCATAAGTATAAATATTCTAGACTATGATTATAATAACGATGTTACCAACAAACAGAAGAGTCATCATCATCATTATCGCTATAACCCATAATTGTCCCACTACTGGGCTCGGGTCGCCACTGAGAGAGGTTAAGACCATATCCGCCACGCTGGTCAAGTAAGCTTTGGCAGAAGCCGACGAGTAGCTAAAGGCAAATGAGCAATGCCCGCAAAAGGGTGCATCACAAGAGTTAGCACCGAAACTGCTAAGAGGAAGGAGTCAAAATTGCACGTTAAAGAATACAAAAGACAGGGTAAGGATAACTGTGAATTCAAGAGCAAGTAACCACGACGAACAGGAAGCATGGGGGAAATCGGCTTGGACATAAGGTTAAAGGGAATTTCCAAGACCTAAATATGGTTATAAAAAAATTTGTACCCTTCAAAATTTTATTGTCTATTTTTCTCTTAATTACACGTGTAGCTGTGCAATGAGTGAGTGCACACTGTTAGTTTCTGAGTTATTCAGGGCTATTAATGTTTATTTCAAATTAATTTATTTGCAAATCTTGAGATGCGTGACTCTGCCAAGCATTAACTGCGAGAAAAATTGTACAAAAAAGTTTTCTTGCTGGTATGGAGATTTAAATTAATATTCATAAATAATTAAATCTTCTTACCGTCCCTTTATACTTGTTATCAAAAGCGAGGAGGACAGAATCTAAAGTCACATTAAATAAAGATTTTAGTTAAATGTTTATGCTTGAAATAGATATTTATGTTGCTAGAAATTATTTAATTTTAACACTTTCTATGCACGTATATAATATACCTTTTATTGGTCGAGTGACAATATTTAAGTCACACTACAATTTATTTTTACTTGAAGTTGTGCTTTGAATATAACTTAAAAATAGGAAACAGTGGACCAGTATCCAGCTATTTTCTTCTCCCTAATAATTTTACTAACAATGAACATTAATTAGTTATAATGCGTAAATATTTCGTCAATGCTTTACTACGACACAGTAGTACCCTAGAGATATATGATCAATGCTTTACTACGACACAGTAGTACCCTAGAGATATATGATTATAAGAATACTAATTAACTTTTATCTAAATCGTTACGTAAATTTATATAGCCTGCAAACTGAATTAGAATTATAACTAGCCCAGAATATTAATATACCGGTTATGTGCTTTGTGTTCATATTAATATTGATATAAATTGTGATATATAGTATTGTTGGCAGCAAAGTGACGTCACATCCGTTAAGAGGAGGGAATGGCGGACAGTCACCGCCAAGCACCATATAAGACGATAAGCGCTAGTCTGGACACACTCATATTTGTAGTGAACGTGTTAAGGGGAAACTCTGCCCGTTTGAATAGCCAATTCTGTTTCGTTTAGAATTGATTTATAAAAGTCTGCTTGATTTGCCATTTCGTAATTTATAAATTTCACCATTTAAAATACTCGTGATCTTAATTAAGTTCCTATTTTTATTTATTTAATCCCGTTCTGCTAACAGTATTAATACCTGTCTATAATTTTCATAATAGTGAAAACAGTGAGAATACTAAGAAAAACGAAGATTGTTAAGATACATTATGAATTAGACATTTATTATAAATGCTAAGCAACTTTGAAATCTGTGACAATTCAGTGTTTAAATATATGTCATGATGAATAATTAAAAGTAATAATGAAATAACTAGAAGCCGAAGCCATAACATACTACACTGTATTTTAAATACTACACCGGACTATATATTGATATTGAAATTGTAAGATTCGCTGAGGGGCATTATGTCTAGACCAATACAATATATATCATAACAGTGACACCGATATATTGGTCACAAAATCGTGTATTAACCTACAATTACAGATGAATAAGGCTTTTATGCTGGAGGTATTAAATAACTTTTTTAACAATTTATTTATCTAAAAATAAAATATATGTACTTCACTTACTTTCACAGTCAAATAATTGTATTTTGAATCGGTGAACGTGTTTTTCTTAGTTATTTAGACCTTTTTTACCATTTGTATCTTAAATGAGAGAGAGCCTAAACAAAAAAAATATGATAACGGCTATGAAAACGAAAACGTTGTTGCTTAATTTGTAATATCCCGGAAATCTAAAAGGCCCACTTTACATGAGAAACTTTTTGGCTCAAACACCAATGCCGTGAAACATATTTGTGAATATTTGTGAATTTTAGATTTATAGTTATGCTTTTACAATTTGTATACAATATACATAGGTACCTCATAGTGGTTTGTATTTATATACAGATGTATAAATGGTACGAAAGTAATTTCCATTATGTTACAATCAATTTTGTTGTCATCTTGCTAACAAGCAGCGACTTGTGAAACATTGCAGACTTTAACAGATGTGGTTAACGTACCACATAGTTGTGTCTTGCTTTCTGCAGTTATTAGGAGCAGACAGACATTGTCTTAAAAATATTAAGTTACAGTGCTCTTTTGGAACCTTTTAATATCTTTACATTAGATATAAAACTAACGACACAAAGAACATCAACTTTACGGTACATAGGATTATGTAACGTAACTAAAAAATCGCCTTTATAATATACATGTTTCGGCAAAAACGACGTAGTATATAAGACAATCTACTACAATGCCCTCATAATGACGTTTTAGGTTTTTCCGTCTAAAGTACCAGTAATTTCCCTTGACTGCGTTGGATCGCGGCAACTGTTAAAATCAAGTGTCATCTTTCAACCAAAAGATGACTAGATATCTTTTGAAGATTTTCCCCGACTCATCCTGGTATAAAATTTTAAAGATTTGGAAGGTTTCGATACATAACTGTCATTAAGGCTTGCTCACTTCGTATTGTAATCAAAACATTATATATTATTATTATATTTATATATACATTTAATATTTTTAAAAAATATCTCTGCGTGACTTAGCACTTTTATTGAAGGGGAATACTTTAATTGTTAGATACGCGGTATCTCAACAGCTTTGTTAGATGTCACGCGTTATGCCACGAAGGTGTCTGGTTTAACTCATTTCATGTGTTCCTTGTAACCTCATCTTCTCAGATATTTTTTACACTGAACACAGTCTGCTACTGTTCAATTACGATTATTTTCTCCTTTCTAAAATTTCATTTCTATTAATTAATGCAACAGCTTTGTCATGTTCACAGTTTTGCGGTTACCGTGATTTTAATATAAATGGTGCTGGAAATTCTAACATAATCATTAAATATCGGTCTGTGCATAACTGTTTTTTATTGATAATACTAAAACTAATCAATAGATACCAAACAAAAAAAAACAAAAAAAATATTGTAAACAAATTGAAAAAGAGAAAAAAGTATTAATTTGCCTATACTTACTTACCTATAACTGAAAATGAATGACATGATTTGAAATATGTCGTAAATTGTGTTTAAGCGCTTACGAACATTAAGTGCAATAAAAAGTTAAAAAAAACTTTAGTTTTTAACACAAAGAGGATATATAACCGCTTAAGTTACAATGACAATCATGGATTATTTCATGTAGAAGAGCCAATGTGTTGATAGTAGCATTAACTCTTCAATTTTGATGTAAGTGATATAAAATAAAATAGGTACATAAAAACTCAACCTACTTGCTATTGCAATGGACAGGAGTGGGAATCTCCACCCATTGGCACTGTCAATGCTATACCGTGCTCATGTAGGTTTATCTTGTGCCTTAGAAATGGAAAGTCCGGTCCGTCCACCAGTGTCCTCATAATACTGTAAGTACTGTAGCGCTGGCGGCTCAACAGTGACGTATAGCGCTTTCTGATGATATCATTTATGCTATCCTTTATCTTTATGCTCCTTATCCTTTATGCTATCATTTATGCCTTTAGGCCATCTATGTGCCTTCGCTAATATACCGTATGCGGTACAGATCGTACCAATATACTCGTACATATTGGAAAGTATTTACGGTTTACCATCTAAGAGTCAACTGATTGATTTCTTAAAGGATTCGCGTTCTTCCGATATCCGATAAATGATTTTCTGGAAAATATTAAATATAAATTATTACGGTTCGATGCATAAAACCCTAATCAATCAAATCGTGCATAAGTCACACGATGACTATCAGATGCAGCAGGAATTATATTAAATACTACGAGTATAATAATAGGGGACCTCCCCAAGTGAATTGTAGTTGTAATGAAAATATATATATTGATACATACATACATGAAAAATATTGATGGCTAATAAACGTACATACATACATGATTGTATATTATGAAGTAGAATAAGTACTATCAGATGAGTTTCTCGGTTTTCGGTGTTTGCAAACCTTTTCGGTGTTTTTTATACCAATTGTAGACCTATAGAGGAAGGTAACCTACAAACGAAGGAATACGATGGTAACAGTCACCACCACACACTTGTTCTATAAGAGTATTGTCAATGTGTCCGTCAAAAAGAAATCGGGAAATTTGCTTATTATATATATATATATATATATGTGATTGGTTGATAAAATTTTGGTTGCAGGTTCAGTTCACGGGTGCTGGAACGTACTTGTGCAGCGCTGGACGGGCGTCGTGTCGCAGCACTGCTGGTGTGTGGCGGCGGCGCAGCAGCGGCCTCCGTGGTAACCGCCGCCACACACGCCGGAGTGCCCGTGCTACGAACTTCACCTTCTAACCTCCATTTCTTTTATACTATTGCTAGCGTGAGTATAATTACAATATTCGTGAATATAGCGATAGCTATAATTTTATAAGTAGACTGCGGACTGTTACATATTATGTTGCCAACAGCAAATTGGTCTATAATAAATTTTGATTATTATACGTTGCTTAACTCTAAATATTGTTTAGATAGTATGCCTGATTCACTAGAGCAACTAGCTTGCGTTTCTATTGTTTAAAACATAAATAATATATAAAAATATATACAATTTATAAAAAATATAGGCCGTAAAATCTTTATTTTTTAATTAAAAGCTATGTAAATTTATTAATTACTATTTTTCTTTCTCCCCTTCTGTTAACCGTGCTAATTGTGTTTCAATTTTATCGTTCTCCCTGACTCGTTCAATTATTTCTTTCCATTCTTCAATAAGATGTAATAAAAATATAATAAAAAGGTTCTTATTAAATATATAGCTCTATATGTTACGTTATGTTAGAGGCCACAAGTGTAAGAGTTTTAAAAATTGATGTAGGTGCCAAAATAGTTTTAGGAACTACATAAAATTTTACCATATACTAAGTAGGTTAATGCGAATAATATTTATTAATCTCCACTTAAATAAATAATCAGGCATGATCAACAGCTACGCAATTGTTTTTCAGTATTGTCAGAATATCAAATAAATTTGCCCAAGATGCATGTTTGTAAACGATACGATGATTATTATGAATCTTAATACGAAGATTAAAACTTAAACCTAAATCAGTTATGATACAATCGACTATTTTAATGAAAAGTGCACGTTTTATGTAATTACCAATTGTCGTTTGACAATAGGTATACTTAATTCACGAACGTATAATACACGAAGAGTACACGAGTTTTTTAACAACGTGTGACCATATAATAATCTAAAGTGTAAATGGTGATAACATTAAACAGGATAAAGGTTTTATAAAAAGTAGATACTATAAAATATACATAAAATATCCTATTTGAGTCTCTGAACAAAACACAAAAGAAGTAATATTAATGAAAGGTGAGGACGAAGAAATAAAAACTGTTTCATAATTTTGAACTAATCACGGATGATAGATTATAGTTTGAAAGAGGACTTTCTTATATCAGGAATAATAAATTGGGATTTTGGAAATTAAATTATAAGTTTAAATTCACAGTTAAACAAATCACTTTAAAATATCCTTTATTATTTCTTTGTACTGACGCGATCTTGGAAAATTGTTTCAAACACTATGGTTTTATGATTTTAAGTTTTCGTTATCAATATTAAGATGAGAATTCTTTTTTTGGAATATGTCTGCCTTTATATTATACTTTGTTTCAATATAACATTTTATTTGTAAGAAAATAAAATACGGCTAAGAATTTTTTTCGGGATCAACTTAGTTCGATGTTTTGTATTTGGATAAGAATTTGTTAAAGACATAAGACCATCATATAAAAATAATGTAATATTTTCTTATTCAATGAATCAAATATCATAATAGCATTGACATTATTTACTTTGTCCACATAAACAATAAATAATATGATAAAATATTTTACATTATGATTTAAGTTATGTTTGACAGTACAATGAATTAACCAAGCTATGTTGGCGAAACAGTTAAACGTTTTTGATTTAACGAACTTTTCAAGCAACAACTGGCAAATTCATGTAAAGTGAATTTTCGGTCAATAAAGTGACTATATTGTTAAATTGTTGGTCATCCATGATATTCTCAGTTTTGAGACATGAAATGTAATGAATTATAATAAAAAGATATCTGGCTTCCCAGGGAGGTAGCGGGTTATGTAGGATTCTTACCCACTAAAAGTTCCTCGACTGCCACCTGACCGTTACTCCCTACTGTCTGATCGAATCGAGACGGGGATGTCGTGCGATCCGCCGTTGTTGTCTTCGAGCTGGATCGGCCCTTTCCCGAACCTGCTCGGCGTTCTCCATCTTTATCATTACGTTACAGAAGGAGACCATAGCCTTGCACGAACATTTCTCCGCCAGCACAGCTGCTACTATTTTCGACGGATATAGATCTATCCCGATCCGTTCGATCAGAACACGCCAGTCAGATTCCCATGTAGGATACTCCTTGATTGTGGGCTGTGCGTCGTTCGAATCCCCTTGACAACGGTGGCATTGCGTTGTTGCCTCGCGCTCGATCCGACACAGATAATCAGCGAAACAGTCATGTCCGATGAGTATTTGTGTAAAACGATGGTTGACGTTACCTTCTTTTCTCCTCAGTCAAAATTCTAAGTCCGACAAAATTGCACCGACTACGCCGTTAGCACAAACCAATGTTGAAACGGAGGGGACTGTTTATCTGGCTCTACGACACTGCACCCAAAATACGTACATGACATTTCACAGTTGACAGTCTAATTCCTCGTCCATTGTTCGGCATGATGCACCACGAGCTGAGATGGTTAGCTTAAACACCAGGATGAGCGAAGTTTATATTTCAATGTATGTCTGTTTGTATCTAATAATAATATAATTAATTATAATTTAACAATCAGTGCAGAGTTGACCCTATTTACTGCTAAGTTATGGACTTTGATTAATTACTCGGTCTTGTTTTGTACACTGTTTATTAGGTCTATATAGATCAATACACATGGGCTCTATAGATTAGTTTCGATAGCTTTTGAAAAATATTTGATCATTCGCGACGAAGGGCGTTTGCAAAAACAAATGAAACAATGAAAGCATAAATTTTGTCAAACTCTTGACAAGTTTCGTTTATGAATTACAAATTTTATCACGTTTTGTTCTTATTGATTGATTCATCAACGCCAACGGTAACAGATGAAACCTAGACGTTTCAAATTTGGCAATAGGCAGATTTCAAACGTCCATAACTCTTAGGAATCATTTTTGTAAAAAATTAATGGGGATATTATGCGGCCTTTCAGCCAATGTAAAATAAATAAACACAATTTAATTGCTGCACAGTAATAGTTTCTCAAAGCAAAATTGCTAAGGTTGCTAGGATTTATCATACAAATACTTCCATGACATTCACCTTATTTATCCAATTATATCTAAAATCATTTGGAAGTAAATTGACTCCAAAAACATAAATAAAAGATGAATGCAAAAAGCAAATGTAGAAGTTCAAAGTTTGAAATTTAAAGCTTACATAATATTGTGTAAACGAATAAAAAGACACATTAAAATGAAAATAGTTATATTTCTATATAGTTATATTTCTATATAGTTTCTATATAGTTATATTTCTATATAGTTTCTATATAGTTATATTTCTATATAGTTTCTATATAGTTATATTTCTATATAGTTATAAAATAGTTATATTTCTATATAGTGCATTGCATTGTTTTGTTTCTACCCGCAATGAAACAAGCTTTTCCATCAAACAGTTCTAAACTTAAATTAATATCAATGGATTATTGTGATGAATAAAGATTAAAAATGTGGAAGAAAGATTTAAAAATATCGTCTGATACACACACAATTTTGGCTAACTCTCTCTAACTTGCACTCTGACGCTAACTACCGGCTAAATCCACGCTCTAAGTAATACAATATGCAATAATTATACGAAATAAATTGTCACCTTCTAATTGATATGTTGTAGCACGACGTCCTGACATCCTGCAATTGGATTCCAACCTGGGAATTCTGTTTGTAGGTCATAAATAACTATTAGTTGGACTGCTTTGCAATTAGTACTGTTTGATTACAGACGAATGAATAATATATGTATGCAGTAATATTGTTCATAAGTAAAATGTATCCAATTTGATAACGTCCAGATTATTTAAGTAGCATTTAGTATAATGTATGGGGACATTTACATGACTATCTTCTGTATCATTTCAAACTGACGTCGGTAGAAATTTATGTCGTTTGCCTAAAATGTAATGATGGGATGGGATGGATGTTTGAATTTCAGTTAAATATATTTACATATTTGAGAGTTTTTCCTTCGCCTTATTTAACAATTTTAAATTAGTCTATAAAGATCATTATTATCAACAAGAATAACATACATAATAATAATAGGAACAATGTACATAAACATAAGAAATAATAAACACATAAACATTGTAGAACACGGCACTTTGTAATATAGAAACACTGCAACAGTACTATATGAAATGTCTTTATTTGTTTGCACAAATAAAGTTCCACAAATATTTTACTTTGATCAAGTTACAACACCACCAATATTTCCTTACAAGGAAAACAATAATGCCAAGACGAATGGCACGAAGTGTTCGAGTGTGTAAAAATCGGCGGATGTAATACAAGACTTCAAATAGGGTTTTTAAATATCTTTGCAATAGAATTTATTAAGGGTTTCCTGTAAAGGTTTTTTAGAATGTTCACGCTATAACTCTTTTTATTATGCGGATTGAGACGTCGAAGAATATTTAAGAAAATAGTCATTATTACTTACTTTGCGCTAACGATTACACAATAACGCGAAACAATAAATGTTTGTATAAGACTTTAGCAAAGATGTCTGTAAAACTTTAAATTGCTTTGAGTGTAAACAATACTGTTTTTTTGTTCACAGGGCATGCTGCCTTTAGAAGTACGATTGGAAATAACAGCAAGAGAAACTTTGCACGCCTTGAGGTAAGATTCCAGGAATTTTATTAGGAGTTCTAATACTATTAGCTTCTCGAAATTCTTCTTATTTACATGTTCAAAGATAACGCTACTAAAGATATTTACTATTAAGTTCTAGTGTATAGATTTATACAAACTTACTCTATCATGAAGTCAATAATTTTACATTTATATATATATATATATATATATATAACATTATAGTTTTTTGTGAACATAGTTTATTAAAATCTTTGTGTAATGGTTAAAATATTGTGTAAAGTATCACTATATATCATCATGAGTTTCCTACTTCATATAAAATAATGATAAAGATAATTTTTGTTCTTAGATCAACACTTCTACACACACATTGGCATACATTTACCTTACTCACCGAAGAAAATATATATTTAACGTTGTCTCTAAGGAAGGATCTATCATCAATTCTTACTGCTCAACCGCTTAATCCTAAATGGCTCTCGCTTCCAAGAAAATACTCTCGCCACACTCTTTTCAGGTAAGTACGCGTTACATTTATGGAAAAATCTTATTCAAACGTAAACGTTTGTAATTTATTATCTTTTTTGGAACAGGCGTCTTGCTGAAATTTCGAGGCTTACTCGGGGTGTCGTGGTTTTGATATGTGACATACGTTATGCTAAACTTGTTATGGATGAGGCGAAACGTTTGAATATGCTAGATGGACACTTTTTTTGGATATGGATTGATGCTTCCAGTAAAATTAATGTCTTCCATACCAGCAGCAATAGAACACAATATAATTACGATTATGATTCAGTAATTAAAAACCCTAGAGATAATGATGAAGCAGTGATATATGAAGATTACATCCGCAGTGAACGAGATATTGCTGACAATAAATTGAGAAAAGCAACAAAGCTCAATATTATGAAAAAATCAAATAGAGTTACATCAGACTCATTAATAAAGGAAAGTGAACCGAAGAGATTCAAGAATCATTCCAAAGAATTATTTTCTCGTAATATTAATGGGGATTTAGATAAGCCACAAACGCACATTAATAGTAAATTATTATTTGTAAATTTTAGTGAGTCGTATGATAGTAGTCGCAATATTAGTTCAAAGATGTTAAGGAATTATAATGTAAATAACGAAAGCGTTGAAATTTCTAAAATGGAAAATAATTCAATTGACAAAGAAAATGTATCTATTCTAAATATTAATAAAATTAGACGAATTAGTTATAGTAAATTGAAGAACGAATCCTTTAATAAATATGTAAATAGCATAAATGGTAATAATTTACATAATAAAAAAATTACATTATCTGAGCAAGAAATTATTAGTAGTGAAGAAAACCAAGACATAAGAGATAGAATATTATTTTCAAGTGATATAAGTGATTTCTTAATGAATCCTACGGTGCATACTTATACGATCAATAATGTAAGAAGTACTATCAAGAAGAGTGACGAGCGTTTTTATATGAAAGATGAAGTATTTCAAGAGCCAGAAGATGAAGTGAAAGAAAATATTACAGAAATATTTAATAATCTTCCTGTGGGATTATTGGTTCTTCAGCCAATGCCTATGAAAATCGGTAAGTATCCGATTTTTTTTAAGTAAACTAGTACTGCTAATAATCGGACGTACACAAAACTCTAGATATTGACTTCGTCAAATATTTCCATTAAACTATGTATACTCTATTTAAAATTGTGGGTGGCATCAATTAACCAATACTTAGAATATCACACGATTTTTTTTTATTGCATACCATTTTTAAACACGATATTAATTTTTAGATGTCTCATTTGCGCGCGCAGCAGTCCGCTTAATTGTAGACGATCTGCGACGAGTTCTGCGTGCGTGCGATGTTTGGTCGGCGCAAGCGCAATTTTTCAGTGATGCTACTGCCTCTTGTTGGGAAGAACCCAGTGATGCTGCTTCTGATTTTTCAATGGAATTTGTAAGGTATGTTTATGCCTTTTATTAAGCATTTAAATACATTTTATTTCTCTTTCCCAGATAAATGGGAAAACGAATTGTTTTTAATTCGAAAAAAGCAATGTTGGACTTGACGGCAAATTGATCCAAATAAATTATGCTGTTGCATTATCAATAAGTAGTTATATTGGTAGTTAAACATGTATCTACACATATCTACGTATCTATTAATTTCTACCGATGGATCTGCTTATTAGCTTTAATGTAGAGTTATTATTAATTTCAGAAATTTTGTGTACCTACGTAATTTAAGATTTTGTTGGTAAATTGCAAATTATATCAAACACTACACAAAATTACGTACTTCCAACTACTTATCTTATTCAGCTTAATAAGCCGTATTTCAAATTAGTATCCGGTAAGTGCTTTTCACTATCATCATCGCTACTTAGTTAACACAGTTTGAAGATTGTTCTTGCAACACTAGATTAGCTTTTTCTGGGATTACACGTATGAAATTGCTCTTAGGTACTATCAACCGTGAAATAATTTTAAAATATATATTGGCATGTAACTAATTAATGGAAGTAATAAATTACTATAATCTATAGTAACTATCACGCTAATCGCTACAAAGTCCCAGCCCTCCATATTGGGAAGAAATCATGAATACATTTGATGTCACATAATATTCAAAAATATAAGGGCGTACATGATTTTACACAATATACAACCTCTTAAGTTGGAGGTCGATATCAATACTCTTGGGCGTCCCTGCTTATTCATAAATATTAATACTAGGGCAAAACTTTATACTACGCTGTAACCAGTACGAATATTCAGAACGGAAAAACGAAAAAATTTACCAGATAAATTTCGTAATAGAATGTCAAGTGGGCTGCATAACAAAGTTGATGGTTAAAGAAAATTAATTATTTTAGGATTGGTACTTACAGGAAATTTCATTCGTAAATCTTTCAACGTTTTGCCATAGACAAGCGGGTAATGATCCTTTAGTGATTCAAGGTTTTATCAGGGTAATGTGATACCGAAAATCACTTGACTGATTACGTCACTGTTGGTGGATATTTTATTTAAGGTTTCGCATTCGCATTTTATTCGGCTTACTTTAAAAGCACCCCAAATATTTTAGATGTTTTACATTTAAAGGCAAAATGGGACGAAGTAATAATATATGACGTTCGAAAAGTGTTTGTAAAAACCAACTTCAAATAAAAATATTATTTCATTTCATTTGATAAATACAAATGTATTGTTAATACTTATTGCGAAATAACTATTACAAATATTTATTCCTTTATCTAGTTTTGTTGCATTATCAATGTGTCTTAAGCTTATTCGAGCACGATTTAATATCGGAATAAAATTAAACTTTAAAATTTTTCAAACAGCATTCTTGTGAACTTCTATTCGGAATAAATAGAATGATTAGTAGTTGATAGAATCTTCTAACAAAAGAAGAAATGTTTAAACCATTTGTTGGTTTCACATATTCCACGGTAAACATGGAAAGTTTTCTGTGAGCAACTTGCTTCGTGTTACTGGTATTTTGGATTGAAGCGCGTTGAGACCAAACATATAACAAATAAAATTGTGGTGAATGCTAGCGCGAATCAATGGTGTATTATATACTTATCTTTGACTTTACCTATGACCAATTGCAAATTAACTACATTAAAAGCTGGTTTTGGATAACGCACATATACATACACATATATAAATATATATCTGTGCTCCATCTTTTGAGGGCCACAGTAAAATATAAATGTGGATAAAATGACTGTATATTTTCAGAGTGTCTGAACAATGGATCCCTCACTTATTGAATTAAGAGCAATTTCACAGTGCTGGCTCTTTCTAACTAGCGTCGACCTCTAAAAGTGGAATCACCTATCTACAAAAACTACAGTCATCAATTCCATGGCACGTTTTCCTCCTAGGAACCTCCAGAAAATATCCAAGATACTTAAATTAAAAAAAAATTCTGAACCGCTTATAAGTTTTCATTTCCAATAAAACCGCTTATATATTAACTGTGTATAATTGAATAAAAAAATAATAAATGTTGATTTAGTCGTAGACAATGAAGGACACATTGCTAAATACAATATTATAGAGGTTGAAAAACAAAATTAAAATAATTTTCTGTTAATAATTATTATCAACTTTATAAAAAATTAAATACCGCTGAAATTGAACAGTATTTTGATATTGAATGATAGTAATGTATAAAGGAGAGAAAAGAACAAATTTATTTAAAAAAATACCGTAAAAGCAAATCAACGTGTCTGTCCGAGGTAGTTACGAGATAACTTTTATGTGACTTTATCTAAAAGGCATTTGAACCGTTCTTCAATTACAAAGGCTGAGAATATGAATAGAATTTTAATAATTTTTGATTTTTCCAGTTTTATCAACTACTGTCAGAATTTGAATAGCGTAATTTATTAGAAGCATTCAGCAGTTGGTTTAATAACCTCAACTGACCAACAAGCAAATGTACGATTAAGGAGCGGTTCAAGACAGTACAATCCACAAAGTGATATCATCCACGATGGGCTTTTCTATTCCTTTTACGAACAATCCTGTGTATTTTTCGATGGCTTGTACGTTAATGGCTAGCAAACTAGTGAACTGCATCACTAGGAGCATCACTGTTGTATCACCGGCTAAGAAAGAAGCGTGTGAGTGTCCAAAGAAGGCTCTAGGCCTTAACTAATAAACGTGACTCGCTTAAAATGTCAGGTTTGATTTTTAGAAGTATTGTAGCTAACTGGGCAGATAAACTGTGTTCATGTTTGAGTACAGTCAACATCTAGCTGGAAGGTACAGAGTCCAGTGACTTAAAAAAAAGGATCTGAATTGGCAAATTAAAACCGAAGAGGCGTCTTCGGTTTCTGAGCAGGTCAGGTAAGCCATGAACAGGAGATTGACTTGAATTCGAGAATAAAAAGAGACCCTTATACTATAAATACCTAAAACTAACCTCAATGGAACTATAGTCCTGTTTCAAGATTATCACATGGTTACTTCTGAATGAATAAGTATGGTTACTTCTGAAGACTGAACGGAACGTAACTATTATAAGCATCGCCCTCAAGGCGCAAAGATCTCGAGCATGACAAAAATTGATATATTAAGAAAAGGGGACTTACGGGTATTCTTAGACTTGGGTGTTAAAGTTGCCAGTAATTCGGGTCGCGCGCTTTGTATGGAGTTAAGGGATCAATTAGTATTATGACACCCCATTTAATACTTATCGATGTATTCTAATCTAAAGAAGGCTTACTTTATTGTTGTTAGACTTCAAATATATCATAATTAAGCAAAAGGTTTTGATAGGTAGGAACTTTGTACCATATTTTCGGCTCGTGTTGAATTTCGCAACAGTCCCAATTAACATTGTCCGTCATAGTTCTCCTAATAATAAATCATATGTATTTTTTTGAATAAAGGTATTGTGAAATTTTTGAATTAATTTCAATCTCAGGTTATGTAAGATGTTTATTACATAGTAGTCATTAATATATGGTAAGCTGCAAAACTATTTGGCTTCAATTCATTAGAACCTTTCTGCACTTTGCTCCAGTGCAGTTTGGTTGAAGAGTTAGTAACTAATCCAAGTATCGGAAGTTCTTGCACTGTCTAAAGGCCTACGACATTTGATTTTAGACTTTTCATCGTGGATTGTATATATTTCACTTATTTTTATATTTTATATGTACCCACTTGCCTCGGTAGTGGCTAGGCGGCTAAAAGTCACCCGATATGCCTGTATTTTTCTATCACTTCCTGCTCATCCTCGAAAGATTTAAACTCGGACGTTTTAAATATTTTTCTAGTGTTCGAGAACAAAGAGTGTTCGAGAGGCTTATTTGCATATTTAATATAAAATGTAGAAAAACCATCACGTTATAAAAAATCTTTATTTTTGTCACAACAACATCATCATAAAAGCAAATTGACTAGCCGGTCCGAGAATGGCAAGCGATTACATTTATGCGCCGCTATCTTAAAGGCGAAGGTTGTCCGGCTTATATAGGAGCCTGTGTTGTGCTATAAACCTTGTTTCCAGGGCGTCCCCACCAATAGAAACTATTTGTCGAGAAGTTTCAAAATATCGATTTTATCCTTGTTTTATCGTCACCACCATACACGAGTGTCGTATAACATTGTCATATAAATATTGTTAGCATAAACATTGAGCATCTTATTCTGGAAACGTGGCAAGGAGGTATGGCTGAATTCCAAAACATGGCAGGAATGAAAGTCATGTCAGATCTAAACATTAATAACAGGTGTCAATATGATATACACGTATTTAATAATATAATAGCATTATTGTGAGAGTGGAAAATATTCGGGAATTTATTTAATAAATGAAATACATTTCTACATCGTGAGTAACATACATTGACATACAGATTACATATACATGTATTTTGAGTCTGTTTTTACATGTAAGTTAGTGCGCCTTAAATCCTACCTGATGGTACCAGGAGGTTAAACAGTTCACTATTTAAAGTGAATCTTTTTTTTATGTTAATAGCCGACTGACTTCTGTCGCCTCTTACGACACCCTGTTTTGTCAGCATGGGATTGGGGAGAGTATTCTAGGCCGCCCCAATACGGCATAAAAATCTCTAATCAGTTTTCAATAAGTATCCTTAAAATTACGATTTAAATAAGGGTGGCACTGCATACTAGTAAGTGAGAATGAAAAGTTTATGGTAGTAAAAATACGAATGTGTAAAAGATATATAGCGGTCAATACTTACTTTTTTAATTAGGGTTAATAATTTGTAACATATATAAAATATATGTTTTTATAGTTATGGAAAGAATCACTCCCACACACTCCAACAAAATTATGCGTTGGAAAAATCTTAAATTAATTACATAATAAAACTTACAAATATTTTCAACGAAAAGTATTTTAAATATACATTATATAACATAGTTTCTGAGATATGACATATTTCGGATGTTCGGTATTTTGTTTCGCTATTTTGGAAATAATTTTCTTTCTCATAGGTAATGTTACTCTGATGAATGAAATAATTTTTGCGCCAACATAATGACTCCCCTTACTCAGTTATGGAAACCTGCAGTGTGCTTGGTCTGTAACGCAATTAGCTGTTTATGATCTTAACATCTCATGAAGAAAATTGTTAGAATAGCTCCACGGAACTTACTATACCCACCTCGGCTATGTCATAGTCGAAGATAGGTTACATTCGATTAGTGTTTTATCACACGGTAATTTACTTTTAATTAATCAATGACATTGCATTGTAATTCCTCAGCCTTGGTTATACAAAAGCCTATTCCTCGATCACGGTGTTAAACTAAGATTAGAGTTATAATTGACTTGATTTAGAATATAATTTGTTATAGAATTTCGGACTTCATAATTTCAATCCTACACAGATATTATTACGCGAAGTGAAGTGATTTGGGGTTGCTATTAAGACAAAATATTTTTCTTGTTGTTATTTATTCATGTACCACAGAAACAAAGGCAGCTTCATGCTTAAAGTATTATCTGCCAGTCAACATTCCATCAGATAATTAAAAAGAACAATGACGTCATAACAGACATGATCTAGATAAAACCAAAACACTGTACATTTTCTGAATTCAAATCAATGAACTAAATTCGTCTGCGACGATAATGAATTATAATAACCAAACATAATGAAAACAAATGCTCATATTTTGCTCAACTTCGAAATCGTTTACAAATTTCATGTTAATATATTTCGTGGTTGTTCGCTCTTATATAGATTTTGTTCTTAAAAATAAAAATCTAATCCTACCCAAACTATGAAATGAATAGAAAATAGCAATAGGTATTTAACTGTAATATTTTTATGTTTAATGTAATCAATAGGATGAAGATAAAAATACTACTCTTATTAAATATAGATACTAATATTTAAAGAGAGGGTGAAATTTGTGAGAGTGTGTGTATGCGAAATGTAATCACGGAACCCGAAATCACGGCACCTATTTGAAATTTTTTTTACCATTTCAAAGATGGACATAGGATATGTCATCTTACAAAAATACTACTTATTACATACAAATACTTATTACATAAAACTGTGGGCTCTGTCTGTACATTTCATTTTATTTTCATATTTAAAAGTTCAATGACGTTGTATTGATATTGATATGGGGGAATTCTCTGGATGATATGCCCGCATGTTCATGCATATATGTATGCCTGGGTAAGTTTGTTAAATTGATAGATTTAAAACAATCGGTGAAGTTTCTTCATAAATGAATTAATAGATTGTTATAATAAATCGAATCGGTAACGCATCAAAACATTACTGATTAATTAGTAGATTGAGTTGTCAAAAATTAATGAATACGACATCTTTTCTCATAAAAATAGGACTTTGTTTGGTCAATGACTCTGAATAATTATTCTTAGGTCAAAATTATGCGACATTGTATAATCACAAGTTTTTGTCCCAAGTGACCGACTTTCATGAATTCAATTTGAACTAATAGCTTTTTCCTTGCTTATGGTTCAAAAGAAGGTTGTATTTAATTAGAAATACATATAAATACGACTTCTCTCCCTTGGGATTTAAATAAATTTGAAAATGAAATTATTCTCGCTAAGAATACCTAGGTCAATATTTTAAAGTTTGTACGAATACACATGTAAACATTGATCACGGTATCTAGTGAAAGGTGCGTCGTGGCAATGAAAATAAAATTAATCTAGCTAAATGGTCATAGAGAATATCTCTTTGTATTTTCTTTTTATCATCCCGCATTTGTGAGAAAAAATGGTGTTAAACTCGGGGGTAATAAATTAGTTACGACTTTTGAGTGACAATCTATTGTTACTAAAAATTACCGGATATTTTATTTCTCAGTATCCTCAAGTTGACATAACGGTCGAGAGAATGATATTCGGCCCGCATTTAAGTGCCGATTGAATATCAAAGATATCTCTTGGCGGACTTATCCTTAATCATTCTCGTTACGTTGAATTGAGTTCTTAGAATAGAATAAGGAAGAATAATAGAATAGAAAGAAGAAAGTGTGAAATACAATTAAGTAGCGGAAAGGAATTGAAAAGTACCTAAATTTCTAATAATAATAACTGCGAGAGAGAAAAAAATAAAGAAAAGAAAATCCATAAATGTAAATGCAAACATAAAATGTAATACTATATACATATACATAAACAACTAAACTCACTTGTAATATGCAGTAATGTGCATTGCAAGATCACAGCAGAATCAAAAGTGCAAAAGAATGATGAAGATGAATAAAATCATAATCATGAAGCTTTCAAAAGCCAAATTATAAAGATATATTCAAGAAGAAGATTTAATAAAACTTAAACCATGATATTTATAATCAAATTTTATTTAACGAATGGGAGAGTTTATGTTTGTATATTTTAGATTTACATATTTAGCATTTATTTTAGCATTCGAAGTGCACAAAATTTTCCCGTTTATTGAATGGTTGGTTGTGGTGTGGATTTAGTATTCTCAAAAGAGCCGACCAAATGTATGTTAGACTAAAACCACAGAGCTTTCGCAGACGAAGGGGGGCAGTAATAACTCATGAAGTTTCACCACAATTTACGGAACAACATAATTTACAATTTACGTTATGTTCAAAGATCGTTAGAGCTTAAACTCGTATAGCTCAATATACACTTGGTCATAGGTAAGTAGAATTTAAATCACACCTTTAATTGCAATACATTATTCTGTATAGCGAAATATAAAAAAACTAGCGGCCCGCCCAGGCTTTGCACAGGTGTAATTTTATTTTTAAAAATTTTGAGATATATTTATAATTTTATCTTTCTAAAGGACACATTCAATGTTGCATATGTTCGCTGCGTAAGGAGCCGACTGCGCGGCTATCTATTTCATAGATGTGCCCGCTCCGCAACTCGTGCCCACTACCTCGTCGCCTTGTCCGCCGGCCTACACTACGGCTGCTTTACGTGGGGCCTACGTCATTGCGCGGGGGCGGCAGCGGTGGTTATTTTCCAAAATTCGTAAAATCTTCTGAACGAATGCCCGAATTGGATAATTCAAAAAGTTATCTATAGGTATTAAAACAGTTTTGAATATGAAATTATTTATTTAAATATGAATTAATATGAAGGTATGGTTATCATGGTCTGATTATAGTCAGCTTTTAAAATTTAAAAAGTGGTTATAGTGACACAACTACAATAGTTGGACATATAATATCGCGAAGTTATTTGTAGTTATTGATATGTTCTCGAATATTGTAGAACATTTTTTTGTTCTATCATCTATAGTTTCCGCAGCGTAAGCGATGAAATAAATTTTTAAGCAAATTTTTACCAAATGTTCACGTTACTGAAGTTTTAGCAAGGATCTCTTACTTTTTCTAGTAATATAGCTTATGTTACTTAGGAAATATGTAGCAATCTAATGGTGAAATTATTTTTAAAATCGGTTCAGTAGTTTTTGAGTTTATTTGTTACAAACATACAAAAATACAAAGGTTTCCTCTTTATAATATTAGTATAGAAGTATAGATGTAATACTCAAATTTTGATCATATTGGTGTCTAAAAATTGACCAATAAAATCATTTGAGTAAGTAATTATAACTTTGGACTTTATTCATTATCACAAAAGTAAGTATCTAGCTGCTGGGACAATTCTTCTCTGATGTGAGCTGGTTACAGACCACAATTGACCTCGATGGCCGTGTGTGGAATAATGGACTTCAAGCATCTTTGGAAATATTTTGGAGAATTATCAGATGTACAGGTTTTCTCACTACTCATTCCTTTATACAATTGAGTTTCACGTATACTCATAAGTTTGGAAAATAAGATAAACAATAAATAAGAAAGCGAAGAAATTTAAAGAGCGTACAGGATGCGAACACAAGGGCACCGTTTAAGAGACTAATATTCCAGGTTTATAACCTATTTTTAGTTGATTCTGTTAATTGTGTAGTTTGCGTTTTAACTAATTCGTAAGAAAATAATTAACAGAAGCTGCGAAGTAAAAATAAAAGATACATCTATTTTAATACGCGCAATACGCGTTAGTTTGGGCTCTATCGACGACATTTTATTGTAAAAACATGTTCCGCACTGCCATCAACATCACAAATATTTTATGGCATATTTTTTTTCCATACAACGTCATATATACATTCTGTTAAGAGCATCAGCCAATCAACGCTAACGGCAGACTTTCCACTTGACCTACTAATGAAATGAGGTACAAGTGGCGTAGTCTGAAACATTTTCAACATTTGGAGTTATGTGGTTTCACGGTGATTCGACGTGATTTACTGAAAGATGAATGGGTTTTGAAGTTAATTTGTTCTATTCAACTTCATAAACCCTTAATAAATAAATGAAATTTGTAAGCATTACTTGTACAAATTTTTTAATGAAAATAATATTGTTTGTTTCTTTAAAATGAAATTTATAATAATTTTGTAAATAACAAATATATACAAATATTATAAATTTGTTTTTAACTTTAATGTTATCTTAAAATATATTTTGCATAATATTTCGTATAATACAATACATTAACCGTTTCAGGATATTAACTTCTCGTATTTATTTGTAACAAAGTATCGTATACAATAAGTGGGAAAAAATTAACATTTATAATATCAGGTTTTTCTTACTTACTGTGTGGAGTAACGTACAAACCAAACATAGTTTGGCCTGGTAAAATGATATACGCTGAAAAGTAATATAGATTATATTATTTCTTCCTTAATTCTAAATATATTTCAACGAACTGTTTTTAAAACATATTTTATACGTTATATTTACAATTATATTTACAAAAGGCTGTATTGATGTCTTTTTATAAACTGGTAACACAGCTTAGCTTCACACACAAATAGTAACCGCACCGAAATTAAATTTCGCTATTTTTTATCCGGAGTTTTGCACAATTTTCATATTTAACGCACTTAAACATTCCCCCGTAAATTATTTTACTATTTGGTTAAAAGTACACGAAAGCCAGTGCAGTGCTTTTTGCAATTATCACTTTCGACAAAGAGATTTTGTTTATACTATACTATCAGTCCGTCACGACTATATTCTGGTTAAACATTTAATTAATATACTTATATAAACACCAAACATATAGCTTATTTCTATAAAGTGATAAACCGTACAGGTATCGTGGTTCCGAAGATTACCTTCCGCATATGCACAAGCTAACAAACTTGCACTCTCTCTTTATAATATTAGTATTGACTACAGAGATAACTACTAATAAATGAATCACTCACAGGACATTAGTTTTACTTCATGCTTTACATCTATATAATATGTACATTGCTCCATCGAAACACTAAAAAGAAACTCACTAAATGAGATTAGTTTTTATTCACTCATACTTAACTTTAACCTGCTGGAATACAAAAAAAAAAACTTGTTGAAAATGTTACTAAAGCTGTTAAACATATATTACAAATAAATAGTTATTTTTTTGAAATAGATATTTTAACAAGCTTATTTTACACTAAGACTCTTTGGCCGTTTACATTCTTGCAAGTTGTTTCCGAAACAACGTTACTAGTGTTTACAATCGGCATGTTTCTCAGTTCACGATATAAAATATGCAAAACGGTTGCTTCTTCCAAGGAGAACTTTAACTTCGTTACCTGTTTACCGACGGGCGCACAATGGCAACTGTGCGGCTGCTCAAACTGTGTTCAACGTAATTGGTTTCACATGAGCGATGTTGATTTATAAATTCTGAATGTGAATCCCCGAGTTCTTGGTAGGTACTCGAGGCAAATTTTATAACTAGTTACACGCCTTTTGTCTATGAAAATTTCTCAAAATACTTTTTTTTCTTCTAATATACAAAGAATATGGACTTTAACATTTTTAATTTTCTTACAATTAATTAAATAAGATTTCTATATACATATTAGTGGCCCCGTCCAACTTCATTCGGGTTGGAGTATATAATACTTATACATACATACACACACACACACACATATTTAATCCTATCATTTACACAATCACGTGTCCTCCCTACATACCAATTTTCATTAAGATCAATCTAGCCGTTTTTGAGTTATAACGGGACATACAGACAGACAACAATTTTCATAATTGTCAAATTGATGTTAGTGTACGATAAAACGAATATTTATCATGAAATTTGACAAAAATGGAATGTACAGACAGAGAGACTTCACAGATTTATATAGATAGATAGATTTAGTATAGCCTATCATTTGCGCAATCATGTGTTTTCACAACATACTAATTTTTATTAAGATCGGTCTACGTACTGAAATACTGCTTAAACTACTTCTCAAACCTTACCTCAATGTGTAATGTATTGAAATAATTTGTACATATATACGTATTAACTCAATTAATCCTATGGAAGTTAAGTAACACAAATAACATTAACTAGAAACATTATGTTAAAAACTAAAAGTTTTTGTTTGGATATCAATATTATGGTTCCAAATATTAGCCTCTAATTCGGAGCAAGCTAGAAGTAGGAACTTTAATCTATGATGTAATAAGAAGCGTTTACATAAGCGTTCAATGTACTTTGTTTTTGATATCAAGGGCGCTGTAGTTTGGTTATCGGGCTTATAGAATTACAGGCAAAATATTAGTATTGGTAATGGATTGTCAGGCAAATGTTTATGTAAAAAGTTGATAAAAATCAACGATACGTAGTGAAAGTCACTAGAGATCAAAACAAATTTTAATTGTGGTTACAATTTTTACTATTAACTCTCTTAATTTATTATCGTATCTCAATTACAGATAATATTAAAGTACAATCAGTTTACAAAAATATTATATGTTATATTATTATTACATATGCTGCTAGCCCTTTTTCATCGTAGTTTCTTGTTAGCGTCACACACCTATTAAAATTTTATGGGAAATTAACAGTGCAGGCTTCCTCACGATGTTTTCCTTCAAGGATGCAGGTTTTAATTAATTTGTAATATGAACATAATGTATAAATTAGGGGTGCGGGACGTGCAGGATCGAACTTGAGCCTCCCGCGTGGAAAGCCAAGTTTCAAATCTCCAGACTATCACTGGTTGTATTTTCCATTTAATAATCAAAATAAAACTTGCATTTAATTAAGTTAACAATTTTCCAAGCTAATTCTTCTCGTGTGCTTTAAATAGTATTCACTTTAAAACGTTCAAGTCAGGTTAAAATTAATTATTCAATCTCCGCTGTCTTTAACAAAAAGGTAAAGTCGTTGATTTTTAAACCAGATGATAGATATTCATTAAACTAAAACAGTAATGTAAGAGGAACTAACTTTAAAGTGCTCTGAAGCGTTTATGCGACTATTTGAAACTTTTATTAATCTCACTGAAAGAAAAGTGAAAAGTTATAAGGAAATGTCTTTATGATTAAAAAAATTCACAAGATAACCTTAAAGTTTAAGAATTGTATAAAGACATCACAATTATTTTTCCCCTTATTACGACGCCCTTATTAAGTCTAACGGAAGTATGACTGTGTAACAGACAACGAAAATGAACATTTAATATATAGGAATACTTGGTTAATAATTCCTTATAAAAATTTTATTAAATAATAAGACAAATTAGGTAATATTAAATATCATTTGCGTGATTTTCCATTAAAATGGAACATTTACAGTAAATTTTAACGAAAGGCTAATCAAATTGCCACTAAACTTATCAGTCGATTAATCAGTCTTCACCTTAATCTCAATAAAGCTACGTTAAGTGAGATAAAAAAGGGTTAAGACAGAATTGACAAATTTGACAAATTGTTTGAAATGAAACGGACTATCAAATGTTCTATAGCTCAGAAACTATTTAGATTAGATTTGGTAGAGATTATTTCGACAAAAACTTACTTATGAAACCATTTATTTCCTCAATTTTTTTACTGGTCTTGGTTAAATATATCCATGTCATTTCGTGTAGTGTGCGTGGACGTTATTTACTTTACAGTACATACCTGAAGCTTTGTTCACTAACAAGTTATCCCTACGGCATTGCTGTGTAAACTTAAAAATATTGTTGTTACCGGTGACAAAAGTTTCACTAATGTTTTAGTAGAATTGTGCGCCAAAGCAAGTATTGTTAGAGTAGTTTTTTAACAATAACATATAGTACATACTCGTATATTGTATATTATTTCAATAAGGTATTTAGTGACGATTGCAATCCGTGGACCATTTGTAATGGACATCAAAAAATTAACGTTTTAATGAACACGACAGTCACAAATATGTTGCTACTACAAAAATATAAGGATATTCCTCATTTATAAAGTGAAATATTTTACTGCGTGGTTTCCAAAATAAACCATAGTATAAATGTATATATCTTTACATGTGTATATAATTTTTGGCGCGTCTATAATTAGTGACGTACTACGTAATTTATGTACGAATTGATCAATAAAAGTAAAATTAACTTAATATTATATTTGTTTTGTTGTGACAATAATTCAAGTCTCTACCAGGATTTGACTATTTAAAGTCCGCTGAAGCGAGCCTTTGACAGCTTATTTTTTATATTGTTTACAACCTCCTAATATCGCTGTAGAAGAAGAGCTTGTCAAATGAAGTTTTAACTTGTCTGAGATTTTACTATTGATTGAATTTATCATGACTTCACGTTCTGATAATGTTATTTAACAATGATAACTGAAATCGATGCCATAAAGTACCCTCAATGTATGATCATGAAAATTTACCACAAGTAGTCATCAAGATCGATGACTCTGGACTGCATCCACGTATGTTAACCCAGTTCATCGTTTGGGACTGACACAAGGCCTAGGGCAGTGAAAACTTTTCTCGTTCCGTATATCATCAGATCAAGGACTGGAACTCATGTATTATGTAACATATTTGTGTTACTGTCTATCTGTCATATCCAATTTCAGATGCACTGCACAGAAAAATTTGAAATTTCTCACACAGACGGAGTTAAATGCTTCGATTTGTTTTGAATTCGATTTGTTTTTGTTAATTTTTTAAATGTGTAAACGTAATGAGTTTTATTTTTTTATAATGCTTACTTTATTTACATATTGAACAAAATGCTAAAAAAATCCTTCTCCCCATTACAGACTCGAATATTTAAAAAAATAGGTCTATATTCACTGAAACACCTTTAAGATAAAACTATCTTAAAGATTACAGACGAAACGGAAAATATTCCTGGATACATTTACTGTACAGAAACTTGTTCCAAACTAGTGCCATTGTAACTTATAACTGTGCCGTTTAACTAATTCCAAGGATAAAATCACAGTAGTATTAGTGAATCGGAATAATAAGTGAAGAACATTCTCAATAATAATTTGTCGAGGGTTTGATTGATTTTATGACCTACTCTATTATCCATCTATTAAGCCCATAATTAACCATCAATGAACGGAACATTCGAGGTTTATGACTTATGCAGATAACAACAGATTTCTTGAGTAAAGTTAACGGTTTGTAATGGGTAAATTACTGGGTATGCTATGTATGGGTCACATCAAACGGGATAGTATTAGAATAAATCGATAAATGCGGAAGCAAATTTTTGGCAGCCAGCCAGTCTGTGCACGCTGAGTCTGCAGAATGATCGCCTACCATTGACATGACTTGACTATATTGTGCCTTTTAAATTCGTTAAGAATTAGGCCGGCTAACTGGGTCAGGTCAGTGATCACTTATCCTCTCCCCAGCAAGTTGCTATTTAATCCTTCCTCGTTCGCAATCATCTCCTTTTTATTACGCCACTCATCTAGACTTTTACTGCACCCCGCACCTCTTTAACGTTAGTCATCGTAAAACATGACATGACATCTTTCGTGAAACGTTTTACGATCATATTTTGTAGTTTACAATAAAATACCCCGCCTATACCGAATATATAAAAGGATTTTATTAAACTGAACTCATGTAAATATTGTAACTGAGTCTTGAAATATTGAAGATTATACTTTAAGGTGCAGGGGTTCCATCTATATTTGGGTCCAAGCCATTCTCAAACCAAACCTCGTGATGCACTTTTTTCATATACAGAATATAAAATAATACCACCACTTTTTAAGCACAAATTTTCAGGTTTGTAGTTTTATATTTACAAAAGAGCAAAAACAATAAACCTTTCAAAAACTATGTATTACGGTTAACATACACAAAGTTTTAAAAGTAGGAGAAACGTATCATTGGACGTACAGACTGCCAGTCAGTTTTGGTTTGATGATAAGATTTGTTTTTGTACTGAATCTTAGAACTCGACAATTTTCATATAGGAGTAATTTTCATATGATACCTAAGTGATTACGCAAATTCCTTTAACCAAGAAATTTTTGCTAATAAAGGAAGTATGATAATGCATAAATTTACAGCAGTTGTTGAGATAGAAATTATATATTGACGATCTTGCATCTTGTTTTGCAGATAGTTTAAGAGAAATTCAGATAAAAAAAATTAAATATATATATTACATCATCTGCCCGAATGGTATTGCCTTTTGGCTACACTTTGTAATAAATGTATTTATATCAACGTTCGTATCTGATGTGTTTGGGTATGATAAAAGTTTTGTATTAAATATTTATTATCAACTTGTTTTTCCTAGGTTATATTTATTAAATGTTATATAACTTAGATTTCTCAATATTATTCTAGTGACATTTATAAATCTCGTTATATTAAAATTTATTATAAATAAAACATGCCGTAAAATGTTTAGATTTAGTTCACCAAATCAGAATAACAAACAGACTAATTAGTTTCACAATTACGGGATATCAAAAATGGCTCACGTGTACCGCCTTATTCAAACCGTCCTCACTGGGCACTGCCAAGAAAGCGAATGAACAAGTCCACCTACCCTCCTTTTATAGGTTTACTTCTTACAGTGTTTTATCATTTTAACGGGCGTAATGGTTATATAATAATAAATTACATGCTTCATACTTACGGCATATGTTTATTTATAATAAATTTTAACACGAAGATATTTGTGAGTATACCGGCTTACTTGTTTGGGGTTGGGTTCACGTGATTTGTTAAATAAGAAATAGAAAAATTATTTTGCCATTTTAAAGATACATTAATCCGAATGTACATAGGCTATATATCAAATGTATGTATATAATAATGAATTGTTAAACTCGAGCATAGTTGGGATGGGCCGCTAGTATATTATAAAACAATTCAACGAAATGTATGTTATATTGTTTCATATACAACGATGTCTACAGAATTTCAAATGTGATTTTTATTAGCGAACACAACGAAAAACAACCTATAACGGTGGTTTTTAGTTTTATTTTCAGTGATAAACAGTGAGAATTATTATGCGATATCTTTATTCTTCGGGATAAAAATTGTAGCGTTTACTGCTAAGGGAGCTAGGGTATTACATGCCATTTATTTCAACTTATAATTTTATCATCACAAAGTGCCATGTCGGCTTGATTTATGAGATCATAGATTTCGTGCAAATTTTGTGGAATATATTTTGTAAGCTTCAATTATAAACATTAGGATTTATGTCACCATATCTTTTTGTAATTTTTACAGGGAAATGAGAATCTCTTCTGCGGCATCACTTTCTGGAAGATCTGGACGTCCAGAACCTGCTCTTAAAGCCACATTTATGTTTTTAAATTTAGTCCCTGGTGCTAAGGGTGGTAATGTTTGGAGACAAGTAGGCCTAATAAAAGGACAGAACGTCAGGCTTCAAACAATTGTTTGGCCTGGTGGCCGTTTAGTTGCCCATGGTCAATCGGCTGGTGCCAGGACGATATTTCGAATAGTCACCGCTTTAGCTCCACCGTTTGTGATGGAAGGGGAACTTGACGAAGACGGACAATGCTTACGAGGACTTCTTTGCCATCGACCGCAAACATCGGACAGAGATAATCTTACCTTAGTATTCAATGAACTTGAGAGAGAAAACGAACAAGACACAGACTTCTTCTTCCCTACTTCAAAACCGACAACGTTTTCAAAATTGGCATCGCATTGTTGTTACGGATTAGCCATGGATTTACTAGAAAATATTGCTCAAGAGTTAGAGTTTGATTTTCATTTATACATTGTGGAAGATGGTCTATACGGATCAAGAAAACTTGTAAAACCATTCCGTAAATTATTTGACACAAAAAAATTTAATCAGGTTTCTGATCATGAAGGCTATCATGTACGATATCATAATAACTACGATGGTCTAAAAAAAGATAAAGGACAATACTCAGACAACGAAGATCCTAATGAAGATTCTGAGAAATGGAACGGCATTATTGGAGATCTAATATCTGGAGCTGCACATATGTCTTTTGCAGCTTTAAGCGTTTCGACAGCTAGGGCTGAAGTAATTGACTTTAGTCAACCGTATTTTTTTAGTGGTGTATCAATATTAGCTGCTCCAAACCAAAGACCCGATATACCTTTACTAGCTTTTCTTTTACCATTTTCACCTGAACTGTGGATTGCAATATTTACATCTCTTAACGTCACTGCTATTGCTGTAGCAATTTATGAATGGCTCTCACCCTTCGGGCTTAATCCATGGGGACGTCAAAGATCAAAGAACTTCAGTATATCAAGTGCTCTTTGGGTTATGTGGGGCTTATTATGTGGACATTTAGTAGCCTTTAAGGCACCCAAGAGCTGGCCTAATAAATTCCTCATAAATGTTTGGGGGGGATTTTCTGTGATATTCGTTGCAAGTTATACTGCTAATATCGCTGCACTAATAGCCGGGCTATTTTTTCATAACGCAGTTGATGATTACCAAGGAAGGAGCAATGTAAATATATTATCATTATAATATAATAATGTCCAATTCAATTAATGTTATTCATATTTCTGAAATTACACCATTTATTGTGATTATTTCAGTGGTTATCTTTGCGAGTGGGTACACCAAGATCTTCGGTGGCAGAATATTATGTCTTACGAAACAATCCACAGTTAGCACAACATATGAGTCGTAATGCTCTTCAAGATATAGAAGAAGGAATTCAAAGACTACGGTCAGCATATAATTATGTGTTCATGTTTTAACATAAATTTCAAATGTGAGATATATATTTCCGATTATATATTTACAATATTCATTAAAATATTTATCTTTCAGAAATGGCACTTTAGATTTATTAATAGCAGATACCCCAGTTTTAGACTATTATCGAGCTACTGATCACGGTTGCAAACTTCAAAGGGTCGGGGACCACGCTCTTACTAAAGATACTTACGCGATTGGAATGGCTAAAGGATTTCCATTGAAGGTATGTACTAAAAACATAAAAGATTCATAAAATTCGAAGTTAATAATTTCGATTCAGTTCCTGGTCAAAGCGTAGATCTAGCTTATTTCTTAAAGACGCTTAAGTAACCCGAGTTGTATTAATAGTAAGCTATAACATTGTTTACAAGAAAAGAAGGCGTCAATAGTAGACTTGAGTGACAGCGGAGCGACTTTGGAACTTAGCACGTCAACATTGATGAATGACGCATACGAACCTAATGGTGTTATCGATAGTCGGGTGTCACTCGATTGTACATCATTTTATTATGACACAGTTCAATACACTGTCAGAGGCTTGCCTCTGTATCTGTGAACACATAATTCATACGACGACGAAAATACTTCTATTGTATTTTTTGTTTGAACCAAACGCTAGCAAAAATTTTTTTGACACTTGGCTGTATGTATGCATGCTAATGGATGTGATGTTTTTGTTTTTGATATTTGAGCATTAGCGGCTATGATATTAATAAATAACTACCCACAATTCTTTCGCTCACGGAATTCTGTATAAATCAGAATTTTTAAATATTATTTTGCTTAATAACTTGTTTTAGGATACTATATCTGCTGTTATAGCAAAATATTCATCAAATGGATACATGGATATTCTTACTGAAAAGTGGTACGGAGCATTACCTTGTTTCAAACTCAGTCCAGACTATGGAATCCAACCAAAACCTTTGGGTAAATAATATAATTTTTAACAGAAATCTTTATTTTAGGTTTGAACGGTAGAAAAGTTGTAAAATATTATAATGGAGACATAAAATTTGCTTCTACAACATTAAATTAGTCTTATGCTTTAGGCTACTAGGCTAATGCATAATATATTGCATATATCTAAATTGTCAGCTGTTTCATATCTGCCGGAAATTTCATTAGAATTTATCGCCACCCCTCGCGTTAATCCAGCCCTCTGGGTAGCGCGACGGGTGGAGGAAAGGTAAATATTACTACCAGCCGACCTAAAAGATTAAATGTAGGATTTATCGTTGAAAAAACGAGTTGATGAGTAACTATATTAGAATTGGAATTTCATATAGATATCACTGACAACTAACTTCTTCATCTGCAGAGATTATAAATGTTTAAAACTAACTTATAAAATTAATAGTAAACAACAGAAATAAATTTATATATCAACTTAGAAGTTATAATTTGTGAGGACAAATTATAAAGAAAATATAAGAAATTGTATATTATAATATCGGTGAAGATACTTCACCAACTTCAAAAAACAAAAATTGCTTATGTCGCTTTCAAATTGTATTTTGTAAGCTATAAAGAATATTAAATACAATTAGTAAAATTTTGAATTAATTGGGGTTTAATTTCATTCATGAATATAAGTAACAAAAAATTTAAATTTCAGTGATTAATTCGATAATTCGTTTTAATTAATTCATTAATTCAGTTGAATTATGTAATATTGTTACACAGCTTTTTCAGTATTATTACCGAGCACATTCAATATTATTATTTTACAACCCTATTTATATTTACAGGCGTCGCTGCTGTAGCGGGTGTGTTTATTCTTCTTGGAGTGGGAATGATCGTCGGATGTCTAATATTGATTTTGGAGCACCTTTTTTATAAATACACTTTGCCTGTTTTACGTCACCAACCAAAGGGTACTATATGGAGAAGCAGAAATATTATGTTTTTTAGTCAGGCACGTATTCCTACTTACCAGTAATTATTGATGTTTTTGAAAAGTATACGTTATAGCTTATTATAATGAACATTAACATTATAAGTATAAAAAATATTGACCAGAATTTAAAAAAATTGTTATTTTCTTTAACCAATATATCTCCATCAGATGAATCGATTTTGATACTCTAATGACATCTAATACTTCTGCTAAACAGTTTTTGGAATAGAATCGTTTAAAAGTTCGAAAATCCGAAACATTTAATTTCGCATCTATAATCTCTGAATAACTTCGAAACTACTCGACTTATCCGACTTCAAAATACCAGAAAGTAAATCTCGATAAACTCTTTGGATCGCTTCTCGACATATTCAGAATTAATTTAGTATCAAATATTCACATTCTTAATAAAGTACTATTTATGTCTGAAAATTTAAATCAATACAACATTAGATAGATGGATGGATAGATAGAGGGATAGATTAGAATTTAATTTTGATAATTCATTATCATCTTGATTTTTTGGTGTATGTCAGTGTTTCAAGGATTTATATTTTCATCCAAATTGTTTGCTACATATGCACCGCATATGCTTGTTTTTTATTATAATTAAATTTGTAGCAAACATAGCTTTTCTACATTTAACAGAGATATAGATTTTGTGAGATAAATAATTAATATTTCAGTGTCAATGTTAAGCCGTGGTTTTAACCCGACGCCGACGCTGGAAACTGGAAATGCCGTCGGTTGACATTAGCCGTCACCGTCAGATTTACGTCTGTAGTGATGGAAACGATGCACACGTTCACTTTTCCCATATAATCATGACCATTCGTATCAATGGAATTATAATTCATGAAAATATTTTGGCTGGCCGTTATCTTTACACGTGAAGGGTCAGGGGAAAAATGATGAGTGTCAATTTCACCCTAATTAGAGAGAATTAGATTCTTAGGTTCAAAGACTCGTGGCATATCTTTAACACTATCCTCTTATATGTATAATAACATTAATGTTTGTAAGTATATATTTATTATCATGGTTTTAATAAAAATCAAAGTTATTTGGGCATAAAATTTATTTTTAAAAAGTATAATGAAAAAAAAAGTAGAAGTAAAGTATGAAAGTCAATCAAAATGTGATGGGGCTCACCTTCGTTATTTGTCTTGCGGGATCGACGTTGTGCTACACTATGCATCGTAATCAAACCACCTATGTATAGGTTTTGTTCCTGATTATTACCTAAATCATTGAACTGCCGAATAATTTTGTTACACTGATCTTCGGTAATCACTTCAAAACATACATTCACAGCTCGGCCCAAGTTCATGTGTCGTAGCACGTAACTTCTTATTGACATCGGTAACTCGGCCATGGCTAGGTCGTTTTTTCGTTTTTTTTTAGTAAATTATTGTAGGATTCATCTTCACTTTCAGGAAAATTCATTTTACAGAGAATACTGTTTTAAAACCGATCAAATAGTACTTTTTTATTGACATTCATCGTTTTTCGCCTGTATCTCAATTTTTAGTGGTTGATTAATAGGTGACAAGTAGATTTTTTTTGCGTATTCTGATAAAAACGTAGTTTTCGATGGACTTTCAAGTAGTACCATAGACAAAAAACAAAAAAGTTGACATCCATAATTATTCCCCTGTACCCTTAATATGTATAGACGAATTGAGAGTGAAATCTTCAAACTCCGACGGTTTGTATCAATCTAAAATTATCTACGGAGATACGAACTTAAACATATTACACTAACGTAATAGACGAACACTCGTCTTATCATCGCGTCACCAAAACCTGAATGTGCACGTGTGTGAAAACGACATTTGTGTGAGTGACTTTTAATGATGTCAAATTCACGTCTATGAATGTCGACTATTCCATCACAGTTTATTTGCTATATTTAATTCTTTCTCTTAATTAATTATTACATGTTATATTAAATAATATCATGCTATTTACAGTAACTTGTGTTATTGACTCCTTTACTTCGCTTCGGTAAACCTAATCTTATTGGATGGGATTTTTTTAAATCGACATATCTTTCTTATTTGTGTACTGATTGAAACAAAACAAAACGTGATTAAACGGAACTAAAGAAAACAATAATAATAAAAATTATTGTTTTTAATTTATTCTTTGATGTAAATCAACATAACTTATACCCTCGGAAATGAACTAACCAACAAATTCTGTAGATATATATCCTTTATTAAGAAGATATCGGTGATTTCGTTGCACGAAATGGTTGCCTTTAAAATATCTACTGCAAACTTTGTGAGGAACCCAACCGATGTCATTCAACATTTGAATCCATTGTTTTTAAACTGCATTTACAGGAAACCTAGAAGTACTAAAATTAGTCAATAAATATAAATAAATTGCATATCATAGTATTAAAATATATAAAATTCGCAAAATTTTATCAGTTTAAGAAATAATTCAGAGCCAATGACGTGCTTTTATAATAGTCTAATTTACTTTCTATTCAATGTGTTTACAAGCTATAATGGAAATTTAAAAGTCAAAATTTGAACAAATCTAGGTAAAACAAAAATAGTTAAAAAAAAGTCTTATACGAACGGTATCATTTTCACGTACACAATATTTTTTTTTATCTTACATATAATTATGAAAATTAACTTATTATTCATTAAGTGGAATATTTACGGCATGTTATTAATCTTCATTTTTTATGATTTAAAGATCAATTTAGATGGAATAAGCATCATGAAAGTAGTATGGAACTATCGGTACTCCATAGGTTGGATTGTCTTATTGTTTGGGGTATTGTTTTAAGTAACTATGCAGTCTAACAGAGAACACGATATCCTCGTGTTTATTGCTTTTTGCCCTATAAAATACAGTAGGATTGAAAAGAAATTGATTAAAATAACAAATAGCAATATTTTGACAGGAGAGTAATGGAGATAAAATAGTTTAAAATCAGTCCTAATGCCAATTTTCTAGCGTCTCTTTCTCGCAAGTACGTTTTTCCGTAAAGCTCGAAATTTCACTCGTACACTGTGTTCCTCTATTACGCTAGTATAATAAGTTTATGGATACGAATTAAAATTTAGACCGCTATTAGCAAGTTTAACCGGGGATCCAGGTGTTTATCCTCAGATTATTGTCATTTTCAGCGACATAACAACTTCTGACAAGAAACACAATTTTCTTCCATTTTTCACTTCCTTGAAACGTGTCTTAAAACGACATTCTTTTGTTATCAATAAATATTAAATAAATCCTTCAACAAATAACATATATTACTTCTAATAAAGATGTCTCATGGATACATAACACATTTTAAAAGTGACAACGCTTACTTGCTTTAACCTTAATCTGAAAAGGTGACTACTTCAGCTGGCACCAGGCCTTTCTTCAAATATTAACAAACTACGGCCATAGTGACTTATTCAGTTCTCACGTGACTGTCAATAAGTTAGTGGTTATCGATCTGCTGGAAATTTTGCATTCATTTCACGCTCGGAGGCTATTGGACTGTTTGCTTTTCTTGACTAAACTAATATTATTGAGTATCGATGAAATTCAGGATGATTGTTTGATTTTTGTATTTTGAAGGATATTTATGTCGGTTTAGTTAAACCGTGGAAGAAATACGTCTTGTAAGTTCAATTTGAAGACAATTTTTGATTAATAAATATTTTTAATATGCTATGCGATGAGTGTACTGTAAGAAATTCTATGATACGTATAAAATATGTTTAACAATATAATTTTAAAATTTTCATGATATATGAGATAAACTTGTTCTTTAATGAAAACTAACAAATATATATGTGTGTTCACAGAAGCTGTATAGATTTATAAACTGCGTGGAGTTGGTATCTCCTCATCACGCGGCACGAGAACTCGTCAACACAATCCGTCAGGGTCATTTCACTTCGTTATTCCAGAAGAGTGTCAAAAGGGTAAAATGTTCAGTATATTTCAATATTACGCACCCTATGTTCCGAATTAACTTTTGAAACTAAAAATGTTGCCATGAACATGCTCTCAATCGTCAAACATATTCGACCAAAATTTACTTCCATATTATTTTTCGTAACGTTATGTCAAAATATTACCCAAAACATTTTTAGAAAAATCGTTCTTTGAATTCATATTACACGAAAACTAGAAGTTTTTTTCAAGCGTTTTTTCAATTTATACGTTACAGTGTTACTCGAGCATAATATTTACCATAAATCTTCGAACTCGTTTAAAAGTTGTATATGCTACACTCTATAGCAAATACTAAGAATGTGCGTAAGCACCGTTTTTATTAGTATATATTTAAAAAAAATATTTTCGAGAATTTGTTATATAAACATTTTACAACAGTAGAGCACGTTTGTTTCAGAAGGAACACGAACAGCGCAGGAGAAGAAAGAGTAAAGCTCAATTCTTTGAGATGATTCAAGAAATAAGAAGGTAATTAATAAAGTATCTGAACAATGGACTATCCGGTACCGTAAAATTCTAGTTCAATAATATTAGCAATATATTCAATTATACAAAACAGGTTTTTTTTTACTAGAGTGCAGCAAGGCGGACGTGATCAGTCATTAGACTCTATAAAAGAGAACGTAGCAGTAGAAATATCAGAAGTATCAGAAGATGTTACAGAATCTAAATTCTTATCACCGTCACCAGAAACGTCAAGCAGATCGCCAAGGCCAAGCCGATCACCTCGACAAACTCGATCCCCACGTCAACTTCGATCGCCGAGATCTCGGCGAAAAAGATGTAGCTTAGCTGGTCTTAATGTTAGACGATTTAGTACTGATTCAATTTTAGGTTCAGATTCGGCCTCAATTTATGAACGAACCAGCCTCAATATTGGCAGAAGATTAAGTCGGGACGTCAGTTGCCTTACTAACTCACCTCCCGATATAAACACGAGATTACGCACGCCGTCACCTATGGTACGGCGGGCAGAAGGTTCCACAAGGTCTTATCAAGATGTCTCTGAAAGAACAAATCGTAATTATTTAAGTATAGATGAGCCGAAACATGGCGCTAGTGTGGAGATATTAGTTTCGCAAGACAATGATGTACCTCCAGCTCCACCTTATCCCAGAGTCACTCCTACTGGCGCAAAATCCGAGTTATCAAGACTATCTGAAGAAGAACTGATAAGATTGTGGAGAAGTTCAGAAAGGGAGGTCCGAGAGGCGCTTCTGGCAGCTCTTCAAGAAAGGAGAGCCAATTTGGATCCGAAAAAAGATCCGGGTTGAAACTTTTGTTTCCGTGAATGGAAAAGAAATCGTGTAGAGATCATTTCGTCCTTCTCATTGTTGTTCGTCGAGATGCGGTTCTGGGAAGTCTGTGGATTACGTTCGCAGTGGTTCAACCGGTGCCTTTTTTACATTGTTTGATGCGGACGTATTAGCGGAAGTTAGTTAAACTATCAGTGTTCATTTGAGTGTCTTGTTATTCTTATTGTATTTTACAAGCTGCCTTATTTTATATTCAATTGCTTCTTTATACTTTCAATTCGCGTCAAACAATTTAACTAATGGTACATTTTAGATGAATTTGGAGATTTTTACGTCCATGAAATCAATTTAAGAAACGATTATTAGAAATATATAAGTAGTTAAAAAAAGTGACACAGTAAATTGTGTCCGTGTATAAATATATAAAAGTATAGCAGTGACCACAAATTTTAAAGTGCTTTATCCTATTCCTAGTGTAGCTGGCGTTAGGTCATTTTTTCGGTTATAAATATATTTGCAAATAAAATATTTATAATAATTTCGTTATGAACTATTCGTAGATGATGAAACATTAAGCCAATCTTATTATATCCTATGTAAATTTTTAAAAACCTATTATAATTATGTATGTATATATGGAATTAAAAGAACATAAATTATAAATTTTCATAGATATTGCCTTATATAATATGATAACATAATTAGAATTCCGTTGTGCGTAGATATATATACTACTCAAATCTAATTTTTTGTTTACAATCGTAATATCATTTGTCGCTTGAATTAAGGCCGTGATAGTGCCTTTTAGATACACTTTTAATATCAATTTACTTTATAACACTAATGTTTTAGATACAAATCCGTTAATAAATGGTATATTATTTGTGCTTCTAAATTTACAAAATTAAAATATGCTTCGACAAAATTGATTAGGCATGAATTGTTTTGAAAACCTTTTTAAATTTGTGTATACGTAATAAATTTCGTCAGTCCGATATCAGAATTCAATCATTCGCTCCGTATATCTAGATTTCCATTTAGTACTCACTTAATATTTTTAATCAAATGTAAAATGTTTTTTCCTTTTGGTCGTTATTGTCATTTTTATACTTAAAAGTACTAGGTACGTTTCTTCCCCGGGTCACTTGCCCCGTCCTGAAATGTTAATGTACATCTTTTGTTTTTGTGTGTTATTATTTTCGTTTTCGAAATTTCATGTAAAAAATTAAATGGAAACAAAGAAAACAGCAATTTCAACTCCGTGACTTACTTAGCTTACGTATTGTCAAACACCAAAATTATGTTATCATCATAAATATAACACTTTCAACCTAATTTCCTAATACAATCACAACATAGTTATGTAAACTATGAAAAAGACAACTCAAACCCGACGAGTTTTGCGGGTAAAGATGTATTTGACTTTGTAAGGAGTATACGCGGAATTGATATACTTAAATATATCGTTAAAATAGCAACAAATATAATTGAAAACTAAATCTATAATAAAATACCCTTTTGTAATATTAAATAAACCCAGCGTGAGCTAGAATGTGGCAAATTGGTTCATTGGTTTCTACGAGTTCATATATCGTGAGTTCCAGACATGTTTATTTTCATAAGTTTAAACTCCTTATTTTGTTTACCTCAAAATTGATTGTTATTGGCATAATTATGTTATTATCATAACGTAATATTAATGATATTACGACATAATTATTGTTATTATTATAACGTAATGTTTTACGTTGGTATAATTATAACTTAATGATTGACGAAAAAGCAGACGGGTCACCTGATGGTAAGTGTTCAGCGTCTCCTTTGGACATGTGCAATACCAGAAGACTGGCCTATGTACGCCGATCCTGATAAATATATTTTTTATGTGATTCAATTAATTGGTATAATAATGATGTGACATTTTTTTTAATAAGATAGACAATTAATAATGAAAGAAATAAAAACCTTTTATTTTTTATAATTCGTTAATTCAACATTTTTGACCGCCGTAAGAAAAACAACAAACAAATATAATATACAGTTGCACTTACAAGAATTGTTTCCTAGGTTTTATTTTATATTCAAGTCATCGTGAACAGCGAACATTTTACTATGATAGCTCTTGGCTAAATAATTTACTGTAAACACTATTCAGGAAATTAATATTTGTATACAGTGTAATTATTGTGAGAATAATGTTTAAAAGATTAGCGTAATTATATTAGTTAGTGGTTTTAATATCACTGGCATTTGCCCCACTTAGATATATATATGTTTGAACTATTTCAACCTCTCCGTCCACTCAACAGGAAATAATTGAAAATGAATCACATGAAAATATTATGCGTGTAACAGTAAGTACATGTGAAAGTGAAATTTGTTTGGTTTATATTTTTTTATATTAATCGTGCATAGCGAAGTGTTATATATATTTTTTTTTACGTTAATCTGAGAAACGCCGGCCAACTAATGGTGTGAGGCCAAAATGGAGTATCACTGATTCGTTGCTGATCAATATAGAAATGGCGAATCCGCTTATTAGCTACCTTTGCTAATCTGCGACCGAAACCTATAAAGATAATTATACAATTGATTTTCGTTTAAGTTAGAGTAATGAAAATGCTAATGCATAAAATGTTGAATTCTTTCCAAACGGGTCGTAAGTTTTCTTTCAAGTGAATCGTATCCTTCATATTGTAGTGAAGTTATGACAATTTTGAATTCCTTATAGTAAAATAATTTAGCAACGGCTTTGACAGCATAGCTCACTCTGGGGTTATCTTATCATTATCATCATTGATATCAATCCTTAAAATAACAATGCTATAAAACATATTTACTATAAAAGTTATCAGTATTTGTAATTGAATAAAATATTGCAAAGGTATTATATAATATATATTATGCATATTATACGTATATTATGAGGTACTGTTTTACCGTAATAGAAAAATTATAGTGTACGTGATTTGTAAGATTAAAAAATTAATACTGCCGTACATGTAAGCAAGTAGGTAGGTATGAATACACAACTTTTTCCTAGATTTGCACCCTAGATTTTAGTTTAGTTTTTTCTCTATATATCTCCTTAAATTATTGTAATCACACATTTTTCCCACAGGATTTTAATAAATTTGTTGTTTCCTGTTAAACTACAAAACATTAATAAAAATAAATAAAAGCAATATTTTCCGATAGATTTTTGTACTTGCTGGAGTTTGAATATGCTTGCCTGAAGTATGAATAGAGTTTTTGTTGAATAAAAAATATTTTTATTAAATAATCAAACAATTAGAATAAAATCAATAACTAAAGATGCAAAAATCTGTATTTACTTGTAAACTTCAATGCAGTTATATATGACACAATTATTCAGACGAGTACTGTAATATAGTAATTTAATTTCATAAAAAATATAATTGCAATAGAAATCAAATGTGTAAAATAGTTCTTTAACATGAATTATGATTTATTTTAACACTGTTAACTTAAGCCGTTTGCTCCGATATTTATCGTTAAGTAGCAATGTTAAGCTTTATCGGAAGCGGTTACCGACCCTCCGGCAAGAAGAGTCACATTTCACAGTGAAGCGACTTGACGAAAAATTATCTTTAGCCCCTTCAAATACCAGCCAAACAAATAAAATTACTAAATAAAAATATTTTTAAAACTGAAGACTAAGACCCATTTGAACATTTTATCAGGTTTTTAGTTAGGTCGCTATTATATTAAAAAGCCTATTGAACGGATGATTTATATTTATAAATTCCATCCTACTATGTTCGGTAAATATTGACATATTCTTGAAGAATTTAAGATCAACAAGGTTGACCTAGGAATATTCGATCGGATATCCAAGTTATAGATAATGATTCATAATATAACGCGACATTGTTTTGTGTTTTCTATTTATTAGTAGCGTAAGTTCTCTTAACAATATTCAATAATGGATACGAAAAATATACAAACAAAACACAAAAACTACACGATGTCATTTAATTCTTTTTTTTTGAGACGAAAAATAAAATTACTTCGAATAATTTAAAATGGTAAACGGTGCGACAAATATTTCGACATTGTTAATGAATGTTAACGATGTAGAAAATGTCGTAACTAATTTATTCCTCTAACTGCATTAAATAACCGATTTAATTTGCTAAGTTGAAACATTAAAAATTGTGAACGTCTGTCTATTTTGCAATGCTAATTTTGTTTATTAATATTTTTTCCTATTTGGACCAAAATAACGTAATGTTATTGGTAACGATTCTATTACTAACAATTCTATTGGATGTGATTCATCTAGTGATATTAAAGTCTTATGGATTTCTGTAATTATATTACGGTCTATAGAATAATAACAATATTGACATATAGGTAGACTTATTATTACTATAATAATTATATACAAACACTTAGAAAATGGTCGACAGGCAATTCAAAAATCTGAATGGTAATTCATAAAATAAATGTATTTGACACTGTATTAATATGTGTCGCTCTTTGTTTCAATTACAATAATTATAAATTAATTATATATATACGGAAGTGATTGATAATACAACATAATTATGTTAATTGTATTTAGTAAGAGTTTGATTCTGAACCATTATGATTTTAAAACATTGCTATTGGACCTATTTAAACTTGAAAATTTATTAATTGTATAAATGATACATAATATTTGAATAACAGTATGTTACTATACGCTAGAAAAATACAGATGGTGGTTTAAGTTTGGATTTTTGTGAAAAATTATTACAAATTATTTAAACAGGAAAGCAGAAGGTTCGACGTCTGGTCCCATAACAACTCCAAGCCCTGTCCGGTGCGCTTTACTATAGTATTAGTACTGAAGTCCGAAGTATTAATCTGATGATAAGGATTGAATAACGTAATGTAATTGAATATTAGTACTTAAAATGATCCTAGCAATACATTTAGCAATCGATATAAAAAGGAGGTGGCAAAATAGGCGGGCCTGTCACAATCTACAATAAGACCCCTCGCAGACTAATATATTTTTTGTAGGTTTAACCGTCATTTAACGTGAATGTTTTTTATCAATTCATTGCATACGAAATGTCTATTGCTCTATTATATCCGAAAAATATTTTGTTGCCAAATGTCTGGTGAGTGCGAGGAGCCTTATTAATTCAGTACATTGTCGTGTAAAATGCACTACTTATAAAATCACTCAAAATTAATTAAATTTATGTATTTTGAGTGTGCCTTCATAAAATTTTATTAAATTTCTTTATTTTAAGATGATATAAAAATAAGATACATGTTCATTGATTGGAATTGTTTTGGTGGGTTTTTGGCATTTACAATGATTTTATAATATTCTTGTTTCTTATTGTATAACACTACAAGAAAATATACCTACATAAGAACAGAGAACATAAATCCATCTTGCATCGTAATTGGCAATTAATGTATTGAAAAACTGAAACTCCAATTTTAATAGTGTATTGAGCAGAATAGATTTTTCGGGTTATGTGTATGTTAAATGTAAATATACAAACTAAATATTTTATCGATAAATGTATATCTTTAACGAGACAGTAATAAACTGAATGTCGTATCAAAAAATGGAAGTCAGAGGACTCTGTTTCCGTTTATGACGTCATAACGTCTAAAAAAAATTACGGTATCCAAAATCTATTTAAAAAAGCAAGCTTTTTTCTAGTCTTAAAGTTTATACTTCTATTACAAAACGTCTACTGTTATTTATTGAAAACCTCTAGTTTTCACTTTACTCATATGATTCATTTACTGCAGCGATCGTAATTTTGCTTGTCATTATTTAATGCTCTCAATATAATTTTTACAACTGCGTAGTTACATGAATGTTCTTTAGTGTTGCTGTAGGGTTTACTTGTAATTAAATTATTAATCATTACCTAAAATTATTTTCACTGTTTTTACTCGTATTAAATAACAACGAAATTGGTTTCCCTCCGTCTAGGTAAAATTTATTAGAACTCATCAATTTTCTAACTGTATCCCAAGGGAATGTGTGAATACGCGTACAAGACAAATTGATTAGAGATTGGTGTGATTTATTACTGCTCGTTATTGGTCTGCCATGACGATAAATGAAAAATAAACTATTTGTGCCAAATTTGTTTGTTTTATTTAAACTTTGCATTAAAGAGATACTCCCGAGATATACTGAAATTGAAACTGGGCACAAAATCAACTATATTTTTGAAAGGGTAAGAAGAAATCCGCATTTATACGATAATTATGTTTCCACCATACGTACTACTTGCCGTGAAGCTTTTGCATAAGCAGCAACAGTTACAACTAAAATTTAAGACTCCTTTCCTTAGTACTAAGAAAAAAACGTCTGCAAAAATAATAAACAAATAATATGAAATACCTTAGCATCAGATTGTTTCTAGCGTAAAATGCAATCAATTTAAATATTATTTTTCATACTGTAACCATTGCTTAACAATTTTCGGAAATTCCAATAGTTGACAATTACTTAAGATTTCGTTAATAACAATAATATTTCGATATTTTGAAAGACACACAATTAAAGCTTATAAAACAATTAATGACATATAAAACTCAACTTATAAAAGGAAAAAATTAAAATAAAAGTGACATGCCAGTAAAATGGCTGGATGTATGTATTTTGGTTTTATTTGCTAATAACGATTTTCATCGTAAAGCAGACTTCTGTTAGGCGGAGTAATTGTGTTAAATATTCAAACAAAAACATTTTAAGCTTTCGTTGTTATTTAATAATAACTGTTCCAAATTCCAGCTATAATTTGAAAAGAAAGAATGTGATAAGTGTGCGTACGGGTGTGAGGTATGCCACGGATAATACTTCAAAAATTTTTAAAAATTAGACGTATTTATACAGATTCGAAGTTAGGATTTTTTAATTACAGCGAACTAGTTCTTCGGATTGTAAGAGAAGAGTAGAATTGTAAGGCTCTTCTCTTCATTGAACTTCGTCGTTTGACTGGCAGTCAAGCTCTTCTACTCGTAGTATATATATCCTTCAGAAACAACGTTCGAGCCGTCAGCATTCTTCAGTCAACCGTCAGTTTTCTTATTCTGGAGTACCTTGAGTTCTGTACGATATCAGTGCAATTAAATCTGACATTACTAATGTCTGGTGAAGTTTTCATCTGTGTAAATAACTATAATCGTCTTTATAAAAATCAACCATGGAAAGTTTGATCCAGCTGATCCAGCCAGCGGAGAAAATTTTTAGTCAGATTTTTCCTTCCTTTTTAACTGAAAAAGATTTGTGGTGTTGCATATATACATTAGGAGGTGGTAAACACTTATTTACCACTTACCATCACGTAGCTTTTCTGTTCGCTTACGGACTGTCAAAAGTACCTATTAAAAAAATAGTAGCACCAAACAGAAAACCATTAATTTAGTATTAATTTACTTTGCAACAATCCGCAATCCACAAGGGTAGTACTACCCTGATGATGCTCTGTTTCGGAGCGAAACACGTGTTGGTATAGAAATATATACCACCATACATTGTGTTTGCGGATTGTTGCAAAGCAAATTAATACTAACTTAATACAATGAATTTCCGCAAAGTAACACCTGATACTATCAACTATAGAAAACAATTGTATACAAAATCACAAATAAAATATTAGGTATTTTCAAAGAAAACTATGTTATATAAAATAGGTTATAGGTTTTTAAACAATTTTGATGATTAATATTAGTACAGTCTAAAATCAATATTTCATCGTTATTACATGTAAAAAAACTCCTAAAAATTATTGGAAAAAAATCGAATGCAACGAACGTATTACGAACTAAGTAAACATGTCGACGCTAAAAGATGACCACCAAAATTTTAAACAACACTGTATAAAAAGTTGCATAGAATCTTTTTTTGTTGATTATATTTTGTAACCGCCATGTTTGCCAAGTCGTTGGCTAGGAATGGGTGTTTCTACTTATTGACGTGGTGTCCGACACTTATGCTTAATTTTTAGAAGAAGAATGGTAGCTAAAATCTTCATGAAGAAATTTATATAGTGTCACGGCCTCTTATTCGACAGCCACTACGAGCAGGAGACATTGCCTTGAATATTTTGAGATGTGAAGGTCATTTTTAAAAATATTTACATAATTAGATATTTACGATGCATACGTAAGTGACATGATTTATTGATTGTTTGAAACATATATATGTACATTTCGAAAAGACGTGGCAACTATAACTTATTAATGGGCGTTAGATTATTTAATTATATTTTATTTTAATTATTATACATACCTAAATTACGTAAAACTTCGCACATCTTTATAAATATTACTGTTTCATTACAGTACAATTAGCAAGTGTAATTATACGCCATGATGGCTTTCTATGACTGGTTTGTAATAATTACTAGTGACACGAATATGTTTGTATGTTTCAGTTGTGTTTTAACATCTATTGATACCTAAAGTCAATTTATATTGCGGTTTAACTGCGAAAATGCAGTAATTCTATTTAATAGAGAAACATTTAAACTCTACAGATTTGAATTACATAAAATATGAATCTTTTGAATTTAGTGACACTGAGTATTTTTATAAAAAGTAGTAAGTCTTTGGAATGCTATTGGAATCATTGTTGCCCTTACAAGTATTTTTCAAGCAAAACGCCTTACAATTCCGTACGAGGCGATATAAGGGATTCTGTTGTAAAGCTAGACGGTGAGTAAGAATGAGAATTTATTTTAGTAGTTTTAGACTTTAATGTACAAATAAATACGTTCACTTATTACTTCATCGTTATAATAGAATGAAGTTAAAATATGGAAATATTCTCGAGCCACGTGCCTTACGTCTACGACTTTAGGTTAAATACATATATTCATTAACATAAATTTCAATGTAGCCGTTCAGTTTTCGACCATGAAAACCAAAAATAAAAAATAGTTCACATTTGAGACGGGTAATAGCTATCGAGCATGATAAATAACTCTACCATTTTGCATACCGTCAGGGGGTATGTAGCTTAACTTCAATAACTGCGAACTTGCTATAATTGTTAGCAGTCATATTGCAACGGAAGCAGGGAAGTTTGACTAGGAACTCTATGACGAATGGCGCCCCTTTTATGCTGTCTAGTTTTGGGTTTATTTTTGCGATAATCAGAAAAAATGTGCGATATATATGATTATAATTATAATGTTACTTTAAATTTCAGAATAAAATTTTGACAACAAAGTCTTCTAATTGTAAAACAAGCTTTAAAGCAGGTCATAATACCTCCAGTCTTCTAAATGTAGTCATAATAATTACGAAATACCTATTTTCCATAGATAAAAATACTAGTTTATTATAGAAAATATTACCCTTCATATTATGCATGCAGTTACAATATTTATTAGATACTAGCGATATGCCCCGACTTCGTTCAGTTTAATCAATTATATATAAAGTGTAGTCTATATTTGCCCGGAATAATGTACCTTTAAAATGGTGAAAGATTTTTTTAAATATTTGGTATCATCCGCATACACAACCTCATAAAATTCACTCTCTCGCTATTATATTAGTATAGAAGTGATTTTATAAAAATATGATATACCAATGTATTGATATTTTAAACTTAAAAAATTGCTAATTCAGAATTTTTTTAAGGATGTCAAGCAATTAGCATATGGAGTTTGATCCGGCACGGAAAACGGAGTCCAGGATTAGATTATGGTCGTAATATGAAAGATGCGATAGGTCTAAGAGATTATGTCATAAGGAATTATGAATTGGGAAAAAGTTCACTTTGTGCCCAAGACGTGGAAAATTTACGCAATTGGCAGTCCGACAGCGATTTATTCGACAAGATACACAGTTTAACTGACGAGGGTTACCTCGAAATGGTCGGCATCGCTTCAAGATTAAGGGAGGCATTTAGTGAATTATTGGAGCAATTCGATGAAGGTAGCTATAGATTTCGATCGGCTTTCGGGCATTGGATGGAAGATGGTGTAAGTGGTTTCATCAAAGGCCTCACTAATGAAACTCTAAATGTTGAAACGCCTAATTCCACTTATGATATTCTCGCCGTAAGTATTTTCATTGTTTTTTTTTTCATTGGATGTGTATTTAATTTAAAACTTTAGTTATGTCCGGAATCTGAAAGACATAATACGTTTTCACTATGTTCACCAAATACCTTGTAATATATAGCTATAGTTACCAGTATATACATTTATGTCACACATGCTATTTGATGTCTTGTAAAGAATTCCTTATGCTGTAAAGTTACATCAAAGTAAAACAACTCCAGTGTAGATTCTGAAATAACGCGTATATTAGTATTATTTATCTATTAAATTAGAGAAATTGCTCAAATTTGTTTGCTACTTAATTAATAACATTGAGATGAAATTAATCCCTATACAATCTAGCTTTATGAAGCTTGTCCTAAATACCGAAATGATGTTAGACGGAATCCTCTTACATACGGAGAAGTCACGAAATACGAAACTACTTTTGAATATAAAGCTGTAAGTATTTTATTTTAATATTGGTATACGACTCAGATTACCAAAAAAATTTAGTCGCAATATGTGTAAGAAAAAAAAGTAGAATAACCAGATAATTGAACGGATTTTTTTTTCTATGAACTACTAACATAATTAACAATAAAACACTTTTACATTTAAAAACCATATAATGTAATTTGAATAAACTCTTACTTCTTATTTAGATATAACTGTATATTTAACATATTTCAGATGAAACTAGCTCTAGAACGGCGTATCGGCGTTCAAAATCTTACTGTTACAAATATAACAGCGTTATATGATTTATGCCGATATTCCTGGTCGGGAGTATATAATAAGCGCAGTCCGTGGTGTGCTCTTTTCTCTCAACATGACCTGGAAATTTTAGAGTATGTCGGAGACATGAGGCATTACTACAGGAATGGCTACGGGACTCCAGTCAATGAGTTATTTGGTCGTATTGTAATGTCAGATTTATACCAATCTTTCTTAGAAAGCAAAAAAGGTCATGGGAAAAAAATAACAGCTTACTTTTCTCACGCCACTATGATGGACATGGTTATATCAGCTATAGATTTGTATAAAGATGAATACCCACTAACCGCAGAATTTAGGGACCCGTACAGAAAATGGAATTCTAGCAAAATAGCTGTATTTGGAGCTAATTTAATAGCAGTTTTAAACAAGTAAGTAACCCAGTTATATTTACTACATACAAGTTGTTATATTTAAATGTCCCCAGCAGATTATTCGTACATCCAAAATATAACAAAGAACGCTGAACAACAGCCCACAAATCTAATAAAAACCTGAAAATTAATTTTATAGTTGAAATATTAGCATGAATCTCTTTAATAAATTATCTACCAACTTTTATTTATACACATTGAAAGAAATTTATTTAGACATCAGTGATCTGTGAGAAATTAAAACCAATTTTTATGATTTTTATTTCAAACGGGAAATCTGTTAAAGATATATAGCCTCTTTGGGGATAACTTTTGGGTAGTATGTGATTCTTTACGGTAAAATTTTCTCAGTAGCTATTTGGCTCGCGCAAAGCCCTATGGGTTTATCCCAGGAAACCGGAGCGAAACGAAATATTGTACTATGTTAATTGTTTCGTAACCAACCACCTCCACCAGATAACCAGGTAGATAACCACCTCCAGAATAAAACTGTAATTTTACGCTGAAAGATCATTGTTGTAGTAAAAGTATTTATAATTATTTAAGAGACACTGAATTTAAAATGCCTTATTAATAAAATTTGATACTTTTTGAGTAGCCCTAAACTTATTATTGTGTTTACAGATGTACTTCAAATAACAATAAAACAGAATATAAAGTAATTTTTTACTTAAACGAAGATCCCCTTACTGAAATATGTGACACAGGTATTTGTACCTGGCAAGAATTCGAAGACAAATTCGAACCATTTCTAAGCACAGATGTAGTAGAATTCTGTTTCAAGGGATAGCATATCAAAAATTAAATATTCAGTTAAATTATCGACTTTGAGGTCAAATGAAGAACATATAATTCAATCACAAAAGGTCGGCGGCCTATTATGACGACATAGATATAAAATTATACTTATTATTCGGAAGAAAAAAATAAAATGTGATTCAATAAGCATTTTTTTCCAAAACGATAAGTGTGACAAAATAATTGTACATATTTTTTAACATTCAGCTGTTAAAATTTTAATGTTGATCTTGTAATGTCAGGTTATTTCAAACGAAATATATTTGTTTTTAGATAGTTTATATATAGGTATACGTAGTGTTACATTTTTCAAAAAAAAAGCTGACTATGTAAAAGGATGAAAACGTCTGTTCTTGTTATTTAACTGGTATGTGATCATTACTTCATTTTAATTGTTGCCAAATTGCTGCTCAAATATTGTATTAGTTGACTAATTCGATTTTGAATGAAACGTTTAGTTTTTTTTTTGTAAATTTTTGTTTGTTTAATAACTAAGCTTTAGATTGATGTAGGACACAAATATAAGACTAACTTATAGTAAATTTTGATATAAAAATAAGTATTACCAAAAACGGTTTTATTTAATCTGTCGTTCACAAACAGTCCTTAAGCTACGCATTCCAAATGTGTTCACAACCTTAAAAGTAATGTTAAAAAAATAATCTTAATATTATTTCCATTTAATAAGTTTTACTTCTTCTAGCATCCACTATTTTCCAGTTGTAATTCAGATGTCAGATTAAAAAAACTTATTTGTTTCCTGAGATAATATAATGTCTACATTCCAGGTAACTTAATTGTATTATAATTCTCAATAATATTTGTAATCTCGATCAATATTTTCTAATTAAGGAACTGTCATATATTTGTGAAGTTATATAATTAAATTAATGGCATTAAAAAGCGCTTCGTTTCAATGCGATTGTGTATTCTTGGAGTCACTTTAGAGCTTGTGCTATAGAGGGGGTCTTATGTATGTATATCCTTTGTCCATGAAACATTTTTAAATTAAAATTTAAAAGTAAATAAAATATATTCTATATGTTATTACGCATAGTTTACAATAAAATTTATAATAAAATCCTGGGTTTTCAAAATTTCTCATAAAACAGATAATTCTTCTGAATATATTTGCAAACCGGTACAGGTAGGTTACCTAGACTAATTTGACCTTGGCCGGGTTTTTATGAAATCTGCTGGTCGGAAAATTTATTTATTTATTACCTTTAGAAAAACTAGGCCTTACGCTCATAAATAGCACCTGCATTGTCTTAGGACTAGGCTTTTCTCGTTCTATGAATTAGAAATATATTAATTTATGACGTTTCATTAATGGACAGAATGCAATGCAACGAAATTTAAATATTCAGTGATACTTACCGCAATACATTAGCGAAAACCCATAACGAAATCGGTTAAGCCGTTTCTGAAATTAGCGCGCACAAACGCACAGACAAACAGACACAATTACTGACAACTATTGTTTTGGGTTCTATTGCGTTAAGAAAGGCCCCTTAAAATAAGTTTTTCTCACTTATCCTTCATGTACACAAATGATCAACTAGTATTTTATTTTAACTAGTTTGGTTGTTGAATAATTTTTATCAGATCTGAATACATTACCAAAATTATTATTTCTCTGTTGTAAGATAAAAACATGACCTCAACTAAGAACACATAGGGACTATCAATAATTTACAATCTGTATGTTTGATTTTGTTACTTAATATTTAAATATAACCAAACTCGTTTCGATCTCATTAACATATGCACCGAATGTAAATGTTCATCTGATTTCATGTTTAGTTGCGTCTAAGCTTCATACAAGGACCCAGTGTCCTCGCTATATGCTATATTAAATTTTAGTGAATATTTGTATCACTGAAATCGTAACACAATGAAGGTGTCCTTGATAATCGTACTTACGGTGCTAACAAGTTTTGGTGAATCCTTATATTGTTATTGGAATACAGGATGTCCGTACAAGTTTTTCTCCAGTAAAACTCCTTACGATTCTGTTCGAGGTGATATCAGAGATTCCATTGTTAAATTAACAGGTATGAAATTTTTTGTTAGTTATAATTTAGTACTTATTTTTTACCAGAATTTTACGTTAAATAATTTACACTTTTGTGTAACAGTATTCTTAATACTATTTTAATAAATCTAAAAAAATATTTACAGGCTGTGAACCAGTCAGTATTTGGGGCTTAATAAAATATGGAAAAACAAATCCAAGCGCTATAGATGCGAAAAATATGAAAGATGCAATTTCAATAAGAAATTATGTAGTAGCAAGTTATGATAAACAACACAGCTCATTGTGTGCACAAGATGTCGAAAACTTAAAGAATTGGAATGTTGATAGGAAATTGCTTGATAAAAACTCCAATTTGGTAGAAGAGGGGTATGAAGAAATGTTTGGAATTGGGAAACGTTTGAAAGAAGTATTTCCACAATTAGTTAGTGATATGAAAGATGATAGTTATACCATCAGACCAGCTCATGGTCAATGGATTGCAGACAGCGCGAAGGCTTTCCTGAAGGGAGTCGGGAACGAACACATGAAATTGGAGAATGTTAAAAAAATTGATATCATGGCTGTAAGTGTAGTATTCCTTGTAAGCTGCTACATTTTCCTGTAGCATTTTTTATAAATTATTATGCAAATAATCGAAAAACCCAAAACCGATACTTTGGCGTGGCAATTTTTAACAGTTAAATACTTGCTTAATGGTGTTAATATTATGTAGATAAAAATGACCTGTGAAATGTTTCAGCCTTACGCCACCTGTGGAAAATATCAAGAAAATATGAAGAAAAACCCTAACATTCATATTGAATTAGACAAATACATGAGCACATCGGACTATTTGGCGGTAAGAATTAGATGAAATTTAAACCAAGTATCTCTGAAAAAATTAATGAAATTCGTGCTCTCTAAGCTAAAACTGATACAATGTTATATTCCCAGACTAAGGACAGAATTCAACGACGAAGCGGTATCGAATATATCTTATCGGATGTGAACATTACAGCACTATATGATTTGTGTCGTTATACATCAACGGGTTTCAACGGAAAGGTTAGTCCGTGGTGCGCACTTTTTACTACAGACGATTTGCAAGTACTGGAATACAAACATGATTTGCGACACTATTATGAAAATGGTTACGGAATAGCTGAGAATGCAAAGTTTGGTGGACTTGTTTTAGAAGATTTATTAAATAATTTTAAAAGAGTTAAAGATGGATACGGAAAGAAACTGACTGCATATTTTACACATGGTACAATGATGGATATGGTTTACACCTCGCTTGACCTCTTTAAAGACTCTCCCTTGACCGCTGTAAACAGAAATCGGGATAGAAAGTGGAGGACTAGTAAAACATGTGCTTTTGGTGTGAATTTGATAGCCGTTTTAAACAAGTAAGTAAATAAATATTTTGAAATTTAGAAATGAATTGCAGATTATTACTATTAATAAATAGAAAAATTATAATAATTATATTGTTGAAATTTATATATTAAGAAATTTTGCAGGTTAAGAAAATTAATAGTAGAATTTATTGTTATTAACTACTTGTTATTAGAATAAAGTAAGTAAGAGAGTAAAGTTAATTGATTTTTATAAAAATGTGCGAGATTTAAACCACATTTACCTCTTTCTGAAGTAATACAACCAGTAACAAACTTGTACCGGATGTCTAGTCTGCCAAGTCTGTATATTAATTAATTAATTATTATAACATTAACATTTTGATAAATACTGTACTTTTACATTTGATACTACCTGCGTACTTCTTTTTTACGCACATAAAAGTAATTCATAATAATACCCATAACTATGAAATATGAAACTTAGTCCAACGATTTACCCCAGAGTTCTGCTTGAGCAATAAATTTATTGTTGTACAAATGTTGCTGTCATCTCATATGGATGATACCGAAATATAAAATAAATGAAACATTTATCTTTGTATTTCATAAAATTATTAGCATATCGGTCTTGCTTTATTTCCATAAACGTAATCATTACGTTTAATAAATGTACCCGCACCAAAATAACATTTTACTTTCTCAGGTTCATCACATTTTGTTTTTTAAGTTTCGGATTTAAAACTTTTTTAAATATATCGTTTCTTTTAACCGATTCAAAATCTAAATTTTCTAATCTAAGTAATTACTACAATACAAGAAATTCAAGTATTATTTACTTAACTTTTAACATTCATCCTGCAGTAACAGATCCACTTCTCACAATGAAAAGTTTTCTAGACAAAACCCATAGTATAAGCAATAAACATGCCAAGTATTATCTAAATCTGTTATGTGGATTACACATGATATACGCTTATACAGATAGCCAGATAAAAAATCAGATAAATAGACAAAATTATATTATTTGAAAAAATTAAAAATGTTTTAACTCTTACATGTTAGCGTCACAATATTAAAAATATGTAAAATGCAGACTCAGCATTCTTGCATTTTATTATTACTACAGATGGTATAAAATTTTATTCGAAGAACGCTAACGAACTGCATGTCTTTCTATTAATTATTATAAATATATGTTGTTAATATTCACTTCATCTCATTACTTTTTGCCTATTACTTCAAATATAATCTCTGCTAACTAACATTGAAGCTAATATAAGAAAAAAAAATCCTGTCTTTGACAATATTATGTCGAACTTTACGTAAGCACGTTTTTGCCCAAAGTTTTCTATCAAGCAATTAAGTAAAATTAAAATCGGGAAAACTTATTTCTTTTACAGGTGCTTAAAAAATGGATCGGATGACTACAACGTGGTATTTTATTTGAATGAAGAGCCGATGAGATCAATATGCGAGGAAGGTGTTTGTTCTTGGCAGGAGTTTGAAGATAAATTGAAGCCATTTATTAATACTACCATTGACTTTTGCGAGTTTGAATCCGAACCTTACAAATAGCTTTTGTAACTTCTCAAAATTTGTCTGATCGATCATGACGTTATTATATGATGCTACGCGGACAAACAATATCGCAAATAGATGTTTTTAAAACAAAAACATGTTTGTTTCATTTCTTGATATATATTGCGGAACATGATATAACCATTTAACAAACTGCAGCTTATCAAAAAATACCGTTCAATATAATAATCTGTCATAACAGTGATAATCTATTTCAAGGAAGCTCAGGGTTCACAGTAAGATCAAAGTACGTTTTATGAGAAAGAGTATAGAGAAAAGGTTGTACCACTAAAGCCACTAAAATTTTGCCACTAAAATTTTAAAACACATTCATTCTAAGGATGCTTCTGATTCAATCTCGTGGTATTCTTCATGATTTGGTTTCAACTTATTAGATGCCCATTTCAGGGAACTGATTACTCTTTATGATTTGAAGTCGTGAATTGTGTTTTCTATACGCTGCCCAGAGCGCATTAGCCGCAAATCCAAAGGCCGAAAGTTTTTATGGCATCCAAAAGCCTCTAGACTTAACTGTCTACTTACTATCTGATGATAACAACCAGATTCAATAGCTTGTCGTGTCGTCCGAACGATCCATTATCGACCATACCCGCAACTGCTCAACTTGGGAATCATTACGTCAAGCCGTCAAGCTATGCGCATACAACTAGTCCGATTAGTCTTAACAACTATTATCTAACGACAACAACCATCTTTACATCATGACAAAGTTAAAGTTAATGGTGTTTAGACGTAATATAATTTTATAAAAATAAAATGCTTGCTCTGTGTTGCGAGTCGACGAAACATTTAAGACTACATTTATCCACTTACTGTCTGTTCCGGCAGAGAAACAAACCCAGGACTCAAACAAATAGAGTCACCAACTGAAATACCCTTATAACTGAAATAGTCTTAGTAAATTCATACAAGAGACATTGTTAATAGCTGGAATAAAAAGCAGCTTTGGCGTCGCCGGTCGTATCCGCTCACTTTATCCTGTCATCCGTCTTCTTTTCCCCTTGTCTGAGAACCTTTATAAAGGCATCCGGAGCTGATCACAAATAAATGTTTAGTTACATCCGGCGTCAGACACTACCCTACTTTTCAGCTTTATATACATAAGTGAAAAGAAGAGTTTGCACCAAAATGAATAAATATGCTAAGGTAGTCAGAACAATCTTAATCAACATTGTAATATAGTTGCAATAAAAGTCATTATATGTCATGTTTAGAAGTTATTCAAAACTTATATTTAATACGTTATAATTATGATTAACGAAAGAAAATTATTTGGTACACGTAAACAACTTATGTTAATAACATAATTATATGAGTTTAAATGTAAAGTTATCAACAATTTATATTTTAACCCAGGCCTAAGAGATTCTGGCACATTAGTTATTTGCGTTGGCAACTCGGGTTATCTATACGAGTAACCTAAATAGAATCGTAAAATATATTATTAACGTGACACCATGACGAAATTGTTTCCCGAACAATATGGTCTAAAACTAAATGGATTTCCAAAGATTATGTTGTGTACTCTTGTGAGTATATGACTACTTTAATGACAACGTATTTTTTTAAAGGTATTCAAATTATGGTTGGAATGAACTAAAATTGAGTATTACTTAAGCGAGCAGGATATTAATTTTGATTGCCGAGAGGGTTTGATTGGGCAAAATTCCATAAAATTCACTGACTGCCTGAAATACAATAAAATTTGATCCCGTTACCAAAAAATATAAGATTTGACAAGCACTTAGCATATATAATTTTAGTATTATATGCTAATTTACTTTTTATGTTCCACATTCACAATGTCATTCGCTTGATGTTTCTTGACCTTCAAAGTTTAAAGACCCCATCGGTGTTTTGCTCTCTATGCGCGAAACTAAACATTGAATGCAGAAATTATATCTATAAAAACTCATTTATTTTTAGCTTCTTAATTGTGGTATAATTTATTAACCAATCAAATTTGCTGTTTTTCAAATAAATAGTTTCTTCTTTTTAAAAAGTTTTGGTAAGATTCACTACTACAATACTTGATAGGTAACTATAACTCCGCCGTCGCTTTGCTTCCCGAAACATTTTTAAGTTCACTAAGCAGTAAGGACCCATATCCGAAAGAATTGTTTCTCTTTTGATCAGAATTTTTATAAATTTTACACGTTTACTCCACACATACAGAACAGTGAAAGATTCTGTAATGGGGTTTAGTAATGGGATTCATTTAGTTGGCAAAGAAAGTATTTTAAATTAATATAACGCAACCTAAGATTTTTTTCCACACAGTTATATATAAATAAATATATATATATATATATATATATATACATATATATATATATATATGTATGTGTGTGTGTGTGTGTTTAAATATCGAAAATAATTACATACGTAACCAAAATAACATAGACGTGATAGTTGACTAATATTTTACAGTTTTCCTTCCGAATTCCTTTCTTTATGGCACCATATCCTTTCAAATACCACCAGTAAGATATGACACTATATTTACAATATTTATGTCTATTTTTACTGTTAATGGGTGTTGTATACATTATGCCTTTTTTGGTTTTGCTAACTTCCTTAGAATCTTGCGCCTGTTTAATATGCCAATGCTTGCAATGATTGTAAAATAAATAGGTCAGGTTACATACAATGTACAGTTTCTTGTTTAATAACGAACGAAATGAAACGATCATACACACCCCTGCACTGATGTCACACATATTCCTGGTGTTGCACGTGTCACGGTCGTACACGAATATGACACCACAAACACACATCACCCGAAATCTGCTACATAAATGTCTACTCCGGTCGAGAATCGAACCTGAGATACATCACTCAGCAGGCAATGTCACTCCGAATTGGACTGCGGGATCGTCAAAAAATAACAACATTATAATATAATAACATTATAATAATAACATTAACAGATTTTTAACTAAAATTGACATATTTCTATTTAATTATTTATATTCAATACAAATTTCACATGACTGGTAACAAACTCGGACACAACCGTTTTATTAAATACTTAATTTATTTATTAATTATCATATTTTATAACTTGTACTACGTACAATTGTGACATTTGGACATATTTTTGTATAGCAGGTAACCCATCAGATTTATTTGTGTAAATAGCACACCCAAGCTTACCTCTATAAAACATTAATGGAATAAAAACCTGACAAGATCGACAAGAATTCCATTAAGAATGCAACTTAAATTGACCACAACTTAAATGATGGGTAAATTATCCTTATCAAAAACTCGTTTGTGGTTAATGATGGTTACGGTGGCAGACACTGTTCATCTTAGAAGTACATTTATTTTATATAATCGTTGACGTATCTGTATCATTTCGTATTTGTAAAGTTTATTTGGCTTCATCACGATGATAGTTTGTAACTATTCTAAAGTAGATAGCGCTGTAGTCAAGTTGAAATCAAATCAAATCAATCAATGTCACTGAATGACCTACGGATCAATGCAATCGTATTTGATAGTGATCCTGTGATTTCTGAACAACTTGTCGAATAAAATCATACTCGTAAATGCACAATATATTTTGTTGAGTTGATTTAGCATTGATAACTCAGCTATGACAGATATCGATCACGTTACGTCCTATAATTCAAGCCCATGGCAGCTAGTACTTAAATACGAGACGTTTCCTTTATAAACATAGTATTTATTAATAACTTGATAAACATTTTATAAGAATAAACTTACACTTACAAAATTTGCAGACTAACATTCTATACAAACCAATAAACTAGTTTTCGAATTTTTCCAACATTCCGTGTACATGATTTTAACAGTCTCGTTACGATCGCATTTGTCAACGGTAGAAACTGTATCTCTTTGAGATGAGTTTTAATTTTTATTAAATAAAAATAACATGGGTACACGGTGTCAAATCAGGGCTCTGAGGAGAATGACCCAAAGATATAATCGATAAAGGTATTCCTAGATTCGAGCGATAAATGCAAGGGCACATTATCATGGTGAGACAGTAGCCCACGGTGTCCTGTATTTGATACTGATTTAATTGAGTTTACCATTTCTAGTAAGTACTAGACGGTGCAGTATTCGTCGTCAATATGCTACTTAGATATTATGAGTGAATTGATAGTAAAGTCGACAAATTGAAAATCGCTTTTCGAACGCTTTACTTTGCTAGACAACCAACGTCTAGTTGAAACAGCTAAACTGACACATGGTTTTTGGATCGTTTTATTAAATGCCTCACCTGTAATAGTATCGTACACGATTATGTTACAGCATCATTACACGGGGAAATTGTTTCTGAGCAGCAGTGAGGTTGTGTCCAATTGAGTGCGTCCAACGTGAAACTATTGTCCTCACGCGAAGGTGCTCGCATATATCTCTTTAACGTCTCCCCATTCAATTTACAAAATATTTCGTATCTCTTCAAATGTAAGTCACCTTTACTTTTCCCTTTTTAACAGACCACAAACTACTTATTTCTAAATGTGTAATAACTAGTTGATCCTGTTTAAAGCTCTTTGTTTGTATTTTATGTACATTTTATTTTAGCAACTCAAGTCTTCGGCACGTTTCTGACCAACGCTGAATAAAACTTGCCGCTCACTAACAAAAATTAAAGATGTGAAATTATATAAAATAGTTTTCCTTAACCTCGCACATATCGGTGAAATAGTTTTGGATGTGCGTTATTTTAACCCTATTGTACATTGATTATGCATATAAGTGTCATTTGAAATGTATTAAACGATTCATTGCGTTTATGGTGATATTTGAAAAATCATCACACGATAATGTTGTACACCCTAATCGGTGAGATCGGTAAATCACTTTAAATGTTAAAGGTATGTATCGATAACCATTTTTAATGGGATCATTCATGCGTCCCATTAATCGTATTCTCAAAATAAATTATGTCTGCCCCTTGTCTGTTCAATATTTTTTTTTCGTAAAACTATCTACCTGCAGTGGTAACTATAAGGTTTTACTAGGTTTTGCCAAAAAAGATTTATTTTTCCGTTAATACAGACTGTTACCAGATAACTAGCATGTGTAATTTAAAATACAAATATTGAATATAATGTGCTTTAAACATACGGTTCTATGCCTGCCTGGCTATGTACAACCCTACAACTAAAATGAAATATAAATAATTTTTAAACGTATTTTGCTTGTTTAATTTCAAAACCCTACATCGATCTATACATAAAATAAGGTAGCGTGTAACTATGTACTCAAATCGATTTTATTTGCCTAGCTAAACATTTTTGTTATACCTAGGAGTGATATTTAGTATCTTTGAAAACATTGGTTAGCAATGGTAATTTCTTTTGGTGAGACAATGTTTTTTCATATATAAAAACAACTTAAACTTTCTTCTACGTGTCGGACAATTATTTTTTCATATGTCATATTGTACTAAAGGTAGGTTGATATAAATAGTTAATGTGAAAACAGTGAAAGCCTAATGTTTTGAAGGTCAATCGCGATACGATGCGATGCGGTGCGATTTAGAAATCGATTCACTTGCCTCCGATTCACTGTATCATTTGCCTGAGCAAAGTAAACTGCCTCCCATAACGTTCTCACGGGTGTGACTTCTGCTAATTTATGTTTTTGGCTTTTGGCATGTGGAAAGACGTGTGCTTCGCCGTGAAACAGTTATGGACTGTGAAGATGATGATTTTCATTGTTATGGTAATTATGTGAAGAATCTACAGAGATTTTTACTATTACTTCTACAGAATTGATATTCCGTCACAAAGGGTCTTCCGAGATAAGACATACGTCTTGCTCCATTCCATTATATTTATTAAATCTGAACATATGGTAGGACTTGTCTGGGCTCTTTGAATCAAGATTAGGTCTAAGCATTATATATGCTGAATTACGAAATTACATTAATTTAAGTAGTTTGTCTAATACAATGAATTGATCCTGCTTAATTTCTTAATGGGTCATTTTGTCAAATTTGTCAGGATTAGATGAGTCCAATTTCATTCAGCCCGATAATGTGAACTGTGTTAGTTTGGTGTAGTGTTCACTTAAGGCCATACTGCTTACAATTTTTCAATTTTGACAAGAATATAAAAATTTTAAGCAAAAATAAGAATAAAAAAATTTACTAGTTCGAGAATAAATAATAAATAATCCGTGAAAATGAAGTATAACTTAGGTAGATGCGGGAAATAAATAGCAAAAAGAAAAAAATGTGGCAACATAATATAAAAATATCATAAAATAAACACATAACTATTGGGGCGGCCTAGAATATTCTCCCCGATCCCATGCTGACAGAACAGGGTGTCGTAAGAGGCGACAGAAGCCAGCCTGCTTGGCGGTAGGGCTTCTCGTATGGATTATATTATCAGCATTATTACTGGTATTATTGTCTTTCCGTGAAGCCTGCCTGGCTAGCTACCACCCTCCTGCTTGAGTCAACCACCAAACGACCCGTCGTGTTCCGGCTGGGGGCTAGAGAGCCAGTACTTTCTTTCTTACCTTCTTCTCATTTCCTGGCCGACAACGCATCGGTGATACATTTGGTCTTGCTGTTGTCCATGGGCGACGGTGACCACTTACCATCAGGTGGCTCGTCTGCTCGTTTGTCGGCTATTAACATAAAAAAAAAACATAACAATAATACGCCATTAAAATACATATTGTAAGTATACGTATATTATATCCGTAAATCTTTTACATGGCTGTATTATTTAAATAATTCGTCTATTAACACACAACAAATATTATAACGTACATTAAAGAATACAACTAGACCTATACGCATAGTTGCTGTAGAGTGAGTCAAAGCTTATGAAAAACTTATTACATTGAAACTGAAAAAGTGTTTTCATTCAGTGTTATTTATATTAGACAATATCAATAACATTCCTGAGGATATAATTTTGTGAATTAAATATTTTGATATATGTCTAAATAAAATTTTCTACTCAAGCCAGTCTACGATATGCGACTCTTTTGTCCTACTAAAGGGACTCTTCGCTACTTTCTACTTTTACATTCCATCTACTATCGAAACCGTAACGTTACAGCGTAACCATTAACCCTTGAGTGACGTCGTAAGTTTGTATGTAATTGATTTTCTCAATTGACATACAAAAGTTCAATTATTGGTCAAGACTATATCACGGTAAACTCTATTGATACATAGTATAGTTATAAGAATAAAACAGTCGTATATTTGCAAGGCTGTGAACTTACATTTACTTCCATTCACGAGTATAACAAACCTTTAAAAGTCGTTACACATTTTACAATAGTACCATAAACAATCGACAACATTTATCGAACCTGAACAACTATTACATCGCAATCTTAAAAAATTAGTTTTTACGACAAAGCGAGTCTGGAACAGTACATTAAAAGTAGCTTTACATTGTAAATAATTAAATAAAGTACTACGTATATTTGTTTACAATTCATCAATAGATGCCACCAAGATAATAACTAATATTCTTAGTATTAGACTAAACATAATGTGCTCAGTATTAACAAAATATGATATAAATTGTATTGTCTATGTTTCTACATATAATAAATATACCAATAGTTCCGCCCCGAGAAGAAGAACACACTGGACACTAAAGCATTTTTGTAAGTAGTTATTACGATATTGTAATATACATACTCAAAACTGTGATTTAATAAAGTCCTATAGTTACTTAATTACGTAGCATAGTAGGTAACAAGAATACAAACAGATTTATAGTAAGTAGACAATATATATTACTTTACAGTTGTTTATACACCGGTAGAACGTATTTACAGTAAGATTATTCAGCTACAAAGAATAACCGATTCATTATATATCTCAATTTGCAGGCCAAGACATCGAAGCATATTTCATTTATAGCATTATACACATTAAAGCAAATACATCGAATATAACATTAATAATACTTATACCTTTAAGTTGTAACGTCAAAGCATAACAGGTTATATAAACAACGACCAATTCAATATTCTAATACGAAGCAACGAAGTGAAATACTAGTAATGACAGAAATTATAGATATGAATAATAATATAATGAATATAAATAAATTAAAATTTAATGATAATTTTCGTGTACATATGTACTCTTCCATTGTATGCCATCATTAAAAATAAAAATAAAAACTTTATCATCACGATTTTGGAAGTGTATTTTCGTATATATAAATTATCATTACTATATTTACTGTTTCAAATCTTTAAAAGTCGTGTGATCTATGTCTCTACGTCGTTGGCGTTGGGCGTCCAGAATTGTAGAACTTTATGGCAAGTAGCGTTGGTTGGCTATCTGAATCGCGCAAGGTTATCACACAAAAACCTATGAGGTGGTTAACGTCTTGGCACGTTTCGCCTTTGGCCATGCTGGCTGACATAGATGCGATAATAAGCTCGAAGCACTCACATTGAGTGGTGCATGCGTTTGTAGGAAGAGAAGGCGTCGCGCCCAAATGTTATCGATGTGATGATGTCGAGCTTCGAAACCTGGCTAAGGAAGCATGAATTTACAGGCTCTTATTGACCTGTAAACTGACAAAGGTGCTCACCGTACAAACCACAAATATTCTACAATTTCATAGTTGTTTTTATCGTATCAGATTAGTGTAATTACTGTTACTGAGTGTAAAAATGATATTGCCCGAAGTAAAAGCACGGCATATTGCTTGGATAATCAAAATCTAATAGCATTCGAAACCGATTAAGATAAACTTCAGTGTGAATTAAAGAAACTGTAAAAATGCAATCTAAGATGTTTTTCGATTGAACATGTTCGTTTTTCAATATTAATAGTGATATAGGAAGAATAATAATGTCTCATTATGATTTTAAAAATTTCTCTCGTTAATTGATTGAGTAAGATTAGGGATACTAAAAAAATATAGAACTCATTAGACTAGTTTGATGAGGAAATATTCGTAGTAAAACCGGCGTTCTACATTTTCTAACATTACCAGCTATTTATAGACGTATGTAGTAACACTCATTAGATCTAATTTGTAAGAAGCAAATTAATAACTTATGGAACTAAATGATACATGTTATAAAGCATCAGAATTACAATTATTTAAATTATATCTAAAAATATTTTGCGCATCTGAAAAATATTCTTTTGAAAATAAATTTGAAATTCGACTTTGGTCCGTCTCCCACAAGTCTATTTATTTGACATCATAAAATTTTAATACAGTTACACTTTCGGCGCGCAAAATAATGTCCGTTTTGAACAAAACGAATTGTATATTTGTGTATTTTTAAATTGAGGTCGTTGTTTGTCTTGGATATTAATAATCATATACAATTCTTGTAAGCTGATCCTTACTTAAATCATAGCAGAATATTAACATATTCTTAAGGCAAATTAAAGTAATAAAGGACTAAAATGGACGATAAAAAGATAAATCATTGTCACCTATAGAAGTATCAGATCCCTACTCCAGCTCGAAATATTATAGATGCTACCTAACACCTAAATTAATAATACTATTACATAATTTTCCATTATTGATACACAAATTTCAACAACTTTTAATATATCTTCTTAAATTTTTCTAAAGTACAATAGATTTAATAATAATATATTAACACACGTTAAAATTTAAAAACAGAATGTCGACTTGAGAACACCAAAAATTTTCCTATCGTGATTCTGCATATGAAGAATGAGAATTTAACTTGTGACATGCATCAACTTTTACGAAATATAAAAGAATTTCATTTGTAAATTGATTACAAATAGAAAATAGTTTAACGTAATGCAATACAAATTAAATAAGTTTTAACAATTGGAATTACTGAAAGCCTAAACTATGTTATTCGTTTAGGCTACTAAAATTTAAAAAATAAACAAGCATCCATGCTTTTTAAACAATTGAGTACCGCATTATTTAATTTTTCCAAGATCCAAAGTAAGTGACCAATCAATTTCATTTAACAGTTGCAGTTGGGGTTGCTGTTGCCTTGCGGTTGTTCTGTGAGACGTTGTCCACGAGCCCCACCTGCCAGCATTGCTGGCTCCGAGTCAAGGCTTTCCGACATTTTGTCACATATTATGTCCACCAGTCGTTCAAAGACCGTCTGTAATAGAAATGTGTGAATTATATGCAAGTTAGTCACTCAATAAAAATATTGAGGTAGCTGATAACTTTTAAAGGTTTTTCCCAGCATTGTTTATATGACGATTATTTGTGATACCACTAAAGAATATAGAATTATGAACTTTAAATATATACGAGATTTGCTCGTTAAGGTTGAGATGGAATACGTCATATGTCGACGTTGTGAGAAACTCCTCATACCGTAATCAAGATTACTTAAAGCTTAAAATGGTTGAACACACAATTAGTTGTGATTCCAAATTATTAACCTGATTTTGTAATGAAATATCATTATTATGTAATAAGACAAATTCAATAGTTTACCTTTGGATGGCATTTTACACCAAATAATGAAATATTTTATTTTATAAGACACTTTTATTCTTTAATTTGATACAGCGTCGGCTCTAGGGTAAAACTGAGAGGAGTAGGCGCTCTAGACGCCAGTTACCGAAAAGAGTCAAAAATAAACATAAGAAAAATCATTTTGAATTTTAAAAATTTAAAGCGTCAAACAAAGGGTGCTGAAAGATATTTACGCTTTACCCTGATGAGGGCCTAGGGCCGGCGCATCTGTGATACATACAGGTTTTATAAATTGTAGCATCAGTAAGAACTTCATGTACATATGTAATGTTCTCAGTAGTCATCATGATCAGTCATCAGTCATTCATGATTATTCCAAGTCCAATAATTATTATTATTAGTGTGCATGCAACTAATCATTTGAAGGTTCAAATTTACTAAAGCGACAGCAATTTAAACAACATTCCTCATTTATGATTTTAAACTCGTATTATCGCGGACATTATACATTTTAACGATTACAACGATACCGTGGTCCATAAAATACGGGTCGAAATATGGGTAAAAAATATAAAATAGTGAGTATCCGGTACATTTAAAATAGAAAAAAATTCCCACCTTGACAGAAATATTCTCTTTGGCGCTAGTCTCATAAAACTCCACACCAAGCTGGTCAGCAAGTTGTTTGCCTCGCTCTTGGCTTACTACACGCTCCTCCTCCATATCGCACTTATTACCAACCAGGATAACTTGAGCGTTGTCCCAAGAGTACGTTTTAATTTGTGTTACCCTGAAACACATAAATAAACATTTATAGTATATAACCCTTTATTCACCATGCTCCCGCACTTGATTGTGAATTTCGAAGTAAATTTGCGTTTCAATGTTCTTAAGCCATACAAATCCACTATATAAAACTTAACGGGTGACCTTTGCTAAACTCCAACTCAAAATCATTAATTTCAACCTACCTTCGTGAACGTCATTTTTTAAAATCTACTATTTATCTATGATTGAACGTCAATTTCCAATAACGTCTACGTATGTTATAGTGTACGAAAGCGTTCAATGATCTCGTCATAAATAAATACGATCTTGTCATTCCATTACGGAGTTTCGATCTTATCCGATGCTTTTTTGACTGCTAGTGTTAGTTATTCAATTTTTTTATTGTATTTTTTTTTCCCCCAAATGAAGGCGTTCCTCGGATAAAAACAGCCATTTTGAATTCCTATAAAAGCCTATTCGTTTGGTCAAACAATATCTCAAGCAATATATCAATTACCAAAGCGATTCAATTTCCAATCAAATTCTGAGTTAAGATCGATCAATCAGATACTTAGCTTATAATTAATCAAACATTACAGTGCTTTCAATGACGAAAAATAACTGGCGATAGACATAATAGACATCAAAAATATACTGAGTTTATATACAACGGCCTAACAGACGACAAATTAAAAAAAGTTGCATTCCTTTGTTCATAGTAAAGTTTATTCCAACGAAGTTTTAACAATATGTACAGACCCAAGCCAATTATTAACCAAGATGGCACATATAAATGATTTCCGGCTAGATTACTAAAATTCAGTAAACAAAGGGAATAACTCACCAATCCTGCACACTATTGAAACTCTCCTCGTTGGTGATGTCATACATTAGAATAAAGCCCATGGCCCCCCGATAATAAGCCGTCGTGATAGTCCGATAGCGCTCTTGACCTGCCGTATCCTATCAATATAATTCATTTAAATTAACTAAATATATCATATTACGTTGCAAAATAAGATTAAAGCTTTGGTAAACAACATATATGTAACTGAAATGTGTAATACAAATATCTTTCTCGGTTTTATTATTGTAGTAGTTATGTGCGAGTTAATGAAACGTCATGTTATGTATAATGTAAAACAAATTAAAACAAAAAACATTAATGTTTTTAAAGGTAAATCCTAAGTAGTGGATAAAAGTAATTCAAATATTAGAAATTAAAACAATGATGATTAAAAAAAAAATATTGAAGAGTGAAGATATTGATACTTCGAGAACTCAAAACATAGATATCTGCTATATAAAAGAGTATTATCAAATACAAGTTACAACATAATTGCCGCTTTTAATGAAAGATACAAAATTTAATTGCTAACAGTTAACACAATTGATTCTAGGACAAAATGAATGGAGCTATTCGTAGCTATAAAATCGATAATACGTACCCATATCTGAAGTTTGACGCGTTTGTCATGACGGAAGACTGTTTTGACCTTGAAGTCAATACCGACGGTGGACACGAAGGCTGAAGTGAAAGAGTCGTCGGCGTACCGAAATAGGAAACTGAAAGAATAGAAATTCAATTTTCATTGTACAGTGTTTTTTTGTTCATATCAACAATCATTTGCTCGAAATGTGTATGAATTGTAACTTTACTTTACTCAAGAACATCGAAATTAAAAAATTATAAAACTTTTTGAAGGGTATTTATTATTCGTGGCCCATACTCACATGTATTAGAATAAAATAAATTACCTTGTTTTCCCAACAGAGCTGTTTCCAATGATGAGAAGTTTGAACATGTAATCGAAGTTCTGGTCCGCAGCATCCTTTTGCCATTTTGGGTCACCTCCACCAGCCATCTAAAACGTCAACTTTTTTAATTATGATGATTTATTTACGTACGAGTTATACAGGGACTTATTAATAAGTTAATACAACACAATTCTATAAAGAAATTTTATTGACCAATATAAAAATCGATGGCACCTCCACATTAGTTTCAAGTTTTTCCTTTTCGCACATTATATTTTATGTATTGTTTTCAAGCAAAAACGTCATTAAATATTAAATACAGCGTGTTTCTCTGTCAAAGGATAGGCCTATTGTAATAGCAGAAATGCATAAAACATTTTCTGTATAGACATAATTGTAGAAAATGAGGCTTTATTCCTTATTGCGATAGAATTCAAATGAGCTTACATTATGCATATCGAGCCTTAACAAATGTTGAACAGCTTATAGTTCTTCACGATCGAATGAAAGTTTACTTTATGTTTTATGGCGTAAGGTCTACATCTATTTGATATATTAACGATTTTTTTCCAATTGATCCATTAAAACTGTACCGTTTTTAGATAATATCTCCATGTCGTCACATCCTACATGATAGGCGATATTAGACATACAAATACTCAAAAGGTAACAATTATTTTCTTTCCCTAGTAAATAAGTACTTTTATTTTTTCCGAGTAGATAAAAGCCATTAAATCATAAACGACTATTGCGATTACAGACGCTAATTATATTTGTATAATAAAAGTTTAAGATAAAACGCTTTCTGACGAAAATAAAAATATTTTATTAAATTCATGGTTAATTAAAAGTTACCAACCAGTTACCTTTTGGGAAAGATAATTAAAATGGATTTTTAAATAAAGTATGTTTATTCATTTTTATTTTTAAAATAAATTTATGTTTTATTGGATATGAAGTTAAAAACGGAAATGAAAATGAAATTGAAACAGAATGAAGTGTTAGTAAATCAACAGTATTGGTATTTAATACAATAATGAAGCATTTTGTATCAGCTGCTTCAATGAAAAGTGCGTTACTAAAACTATTCATATAAACATATTCTTAAATTTATCTGTAACAAATCGATATTACAATATTGTTGTTAGCTACTGACCTTAATTTATATGGATAATTTAGGTAAAATATATGGATATTTTATAGGTAAAAAGATTTTCAGCGATGTAACCGTAGCAAGCCAACTATCGCCTTCTCTTTTTTACATTTGTATCACGCAACGGGAGCGAGTGCCAGTTTTACGCGTTTATCGATTTCTGCTACTTACTCGGTACTTCCCACGTTACCTCAAACACTATGTAGATCCTTACAAAACAGCTAAATGAACACAGTATGGAATACAAAGCTATGTCTTTTGATTTGGGTAAACAAAATCAATATTATTTCGTAACTCACTTCGCTTCACTCTTCGCACTTGTAAATTACTATATCCTTTTATTTCTGGTAGATTTACTCCTTAATATATACGACAAGTTTCACTATACTCAATTATAATTTGCTTAAAATAACCCTAGGCTGGGCTGTGCTGTGTGCCGCGCTCACAGCTGTTATCTGCGTCCTGAGAGCTTCTCACTGTGCCAAGGGAGTGTGAAAGAAATTCAAGATGGCGAAACGGTGCGCGCGCAGCCGACCCAAAGAGCCTGTCAAAATTTTCAGACGATTAATGATAACTTTTGTTATATTCATTTACTTATTTTTTACAATATTCCAAACATCTCTAAATCGTTCCGTTTTGCGCTATTATGACTATTCTGTACGGGTTCAGCTACTGGAAAAAGAACTCAATTCAATTATAATGTTTGAATAACATGGAGAAATTGAAAAATTGACGAAGTGTGGGCGATTTATTTTTAGAAGCAACTGTCTCCAGTCTCGACAGCCATTACATTTTATCTGGCAATTTCGCTCACGACTGTGCTAAGACAACCTTCGGACAGCCTTCGTTATGTATTATTTTTTCTTTAAGATTCAGTGGAATTCGAATATCATTATATTTTCAGTTATTACCTTACTTTTTGAGATTATGATGTAAATTTTATTAAGGCTGTGGTAGTTAGTACTTGTTAAGTTTTTCATGGAACCTTGACCGCGCGCTGGCCTAATTGTAGAGAATCTCTCTGAGAGCGTTAAGATGCACGAGCAATAAAGATTTTCTTGCTCTAGTGTGTAATTCATATCGCAGTAAAGAGGACGGAAAATACGAAGAAAAATATAAATATATTATATTATTCATTTTTATTTGATTTTATTACATTGAGTAAGAAACAATGGTTGATTCTGTTACTTCAGTAGAAAACAAAAACTCAAGTTCATTTGAAAATTGTTAAGTTTCAAAAGATAATTTTTGATGTAGGGATAAACTACGGAATTTTTATTTTATTTATTTATACTTATTGTTTTACATTGTCATATGAAATTATTTATTTCATTTGATAATATTTTCACTTAATTTGAGTTTTAAATATTTACTTTGGCTAAGTGAATATTACAGATCATATATGGTCCAATATATTACTTAAACTACGGTATTATACACTGATTAGACGTATGTACTAACATTGTGGTAATAGGTATATAGAGATAACAAAATAGAAGCGTAGACGCCAGTCTTTTGGATAAAAAGACATTTCTTCCAAACAACCAGGGTACAGAGTTGGACTGAGTATGCTCCCTGTTTATTTAATTATATTATTTAATACAGTATAAACAAATTACATTAATTAAAGACAACTCATTCATACATCACGCTCACAGAATCTCCGGCACACTGACATTTCATCCATTCATCCATTCATCCACAAACAAGTCGCACTCAAGTTGTTCTATAACCAAGCGTCTCCTAATATTTAAATATTTACATTATAATTATTATTTATAGGTATTATCAATTACCACTTACTGTTCTACCTATTGCATTTTCTTAAGTAACTCTTCAGGGTATTAGCTGCTAGAGGCACACTTGAAACGTTCCCTAAATCTAAGGGAATTAAAAGACCTATAAATGTAAACATTTGCACTGCGTTGCATATGAATATCGCATAAGAAACAAAATTACTTAGTTTAATGATAGCATCGTGAGAATAAAAATTAACATTGTTAATTATTTTTTAGTAATTAACTTACAACGCCATCTATGACTTAAACATAAAACAATGGTACCGTAACAAATTGAAACATGATAATTTTCTCTGAAGCGTCCACGCGAGCTATTTTAATGTACAAGTGTATGTATAGATGTCTCTACAAGTATCTCAACCATGAGTTATCTCGATTACATTCCAATGTTTATACAAATTATTTATGGCATAATTATGACAAATACGTGTCATTAATGTGACCATCAATTTAATCCCAATGCACCCGTTCTTCCTGGCATGTCGTAAAAGCCGGCTTATAGGACGGACTCCAGAAGATGGGCAGCCGCATCTTTCTGTATATTATAAACACCAACTGCCGTCACTAATTCGCAATGGCAAGTGTGTGTCATCAAGGGTAGCGAAATTTATACTTAGAATATCTTAACGATAGTCGCGGAAGGTGATACGCATCGACATCAGCACATATTAAAGATGAGGTTGAGACAAAGTATGACATTAGTAGAGCCATACGAACCTCAATATCTCATTTCACAAATGTGATGGGGGACTTCAATATGATATAATACACTAGGGTATGCAACCCGGTTAATATGGTTGGCATGGGGGTATGGTATTTCTCTCCCCTGGCTAAATACTACCCTCCTTTTAAAATCGACCGCGAAATATTCAGTAATCAACGATAGGTCGCAGTGTCGGACAGCCAGTAATATTGCGGGTCCCCCGTTTCCTTTTCGGTCATTCGACTTTTGGTAGGCATTACTGAAATCTATGGATGGCAGTGACCACTTCTTAACAGATGGCTCGTCAGCTTTTTTATCGACTACGTATATTAAAAAAACAGGTAACCGAAAAACTGGATAACCCACAGATATAGGAAACAAGTTTTATATAGTAATAAATCTGGCTCTTTCGACCATTTTAGATGTTATCGAACATTCTTGTTTATTCATATATGTAACAAAAACTGCAATAAAATATATGAGAGTAAAACATAATACCTATAATATGTTTTATAACTAAAAAGTAAATAGCGCCATGTACATGGTTGTTATTGATGGTGCTAATCTGGGAATCGTTGACTAGTACATTTACTTGTGGCAAATGACCTAGATGGGTAAGTTCAACTTCGAGAAAGAAGTCACTCGATGAATCCAACTCAGCTGGACAATAATCGAGAAACTCATACATGTCTTCTTATTCGATTTCCACAGTGCCTGAAACACAAGAAGTTATCAGTGATGACCTTTGAGTCCGAGATATGGTATTTTACTGTTGGCCTCATACAAAAGCATAAAATCACTCAACGAGCTATGGAAAGAACTATGGTATATCTACTTTGTACGATCTATATCACTACGAAACAAGATTTGTTACGATGAAATTCGTTGACATTACGGGCATAGCTCGGAGAATTAGCCGGCTGAAGTTTTAATGGGCAGAAAACTTCATTTTTAAGAGTGATAACCAATGTGGGGAAGAGAAGTCCTGGACTGGCGCCCACGACTTGGTGAAAGGAGCACAGAACTCTTCCCGACCAATTCGTTTGTACTGGCAAGTACCCATTAAAACTTTGTGTAAACCCAACTTTTTATCTGGACCACTTATAGAACAGACAATAATGAGCATAGCAAAGGAGCCATGGTGCAATATTTACTAGTAACGAATGTGTTCGAAATTGGAGAACAAATATTTTAATAGTCCCTTCTGCACATTTGAAATAATATACAAGGTATGTCACTGTTGGTAAACATGTTTTTGAAGAGGTTCTCAAACACTGCAAAAGAAACATACATGTGAAAAATCCTTTCCGAGACTGATTTCAAGAAGAAAAAAGAAAATCATGGCACATGAACGTCTTCGCGGTTAAACGCGTTGGAAGAGCCCAACGCGCTTTCTAAGAAGGCGCGGTAAACTGCACCACGAAAAGCAGAGTTTGACTTGGAGTCGGAGTGAAATAGTCCTAAAAACCCCGCAAAAATAAACAAAACTTGAAATCATACGTAGTATATACACACTACACTATATGCACATACACTTAATTTTACTGACAGAATATTTTATTTACCTTAGCTGGAACATATTCACAGCTGGTTTTTATGTGTATCACAGCAGGTTTGTGCCAGGTTTATTGACAGATTTCTTTTCGTTTTGTTGTATTGCAATGACCTATATTGCTTGTACACTCTTACTTTTATAACCAACTTTAAAGTGGGCGGAGGTTATACATACGTTTAAAATGGTATTTTTTTATGAATATTTAACGAATTCCTCCGAGTTTAATGGGCCAAGTTACCCACAAAATATCGACAACGATACACTTATCACTCTTATCGTCAGTCGACAAATAAAACGATTTATTGTTTGATAAATTATTATATATTTCTTAAAAAATTGGCGGTATGTGCCTCTGAAGTTCGTTTTTCAATCAAATTATCTGGAAGAGCCCGTTCTATAGCGATGTGATTACCTTTTACACTATTAGTGTTAATTTTGCTGATATTACTTTAACTTGAAAGCACAGTGCATATTTTACATAAATACTTTTCCTTGTACTTTAAGTAATATAATTAAAGTAAACAATCATAAATCAATTTGTTATAGTTACATGTTACTTTTAGATGTTGATTTAGTTAATAGTGACCAAAATTACAAATCAAAATCCAGATTGGTTGCAGATTGCCGTAAAATACTAATGGCGAGACATTTAGCATGGTTCGCGCGCGTTTTATTGGTAGGGCGAAGAATTAAATTTTGCCAAATCAATGATTGCTGTTAATTTTGTTTACGTCTTATTTATGCGTATTCAGAAGAACAAGGAGTACGTTTTCATCAAGACATCATGTACTTCGAACACAGAATCAGGGTCAATACAACGAAAATATGATGGGGGACTACATTTAGTGAGCGATGGGATAAGTACTATCACTAAGTACTACTCATGTAAAAGAATGTACGTACTACTTATGTAAAAAAGAAATAAGATTCGCTATTAAACTTTTTTCTACTATTTTGTTATTTTTCATAGGATTTTGTAATTTGATGTGACATTAATAGTTGATAAAAAATTATGCATAAATATATTTGTTCCGATTTCTTTATAGATAAAAGTTTAAACAATGGCTTTACAATAACATTGATCAACCCTTCTCCTGGATATAAAAGCAAAATTTTTCCAGTCATATATTATATCTTGTCTAACTTATCGATAAATCTATCGAAATTTCATACTCTCTTATGATAGACATAATTCATGTTGACCTGTGTAATCTTTATTTTATACATAATACCAGACAAGGAAACACTAAGAATTTAGAAAGTTAAAGTGATATGAGAACAATATCCTGCTGTATCTTGATTGATTATTATCAAATGTCTGAGGCATTTACCTAAAATATCTTAATAGGCACTGATAATTCCACGAAATCGTATTAAAACAAAGTGAGCATTGAGAGAGCATCCAAAACTATGAATTATAATATGTTACAATAAAAAGTAGTAAAAATAACATTACAGTCGGTGCGTTACAAAACAGGTAACTGTTATATGTGACCAATACTTTTATATGTCTATGCTTTGAATATATTTCATTAATTTGAGCACAAAAACCGCGATGATGTGAAGGTTGAAAACTGGACGAAAAAGATGATTTACTTACTGGAAAAAAAATTTTCTATACTTACGTTCGATCTGGATCCAATGTTGAAATATTTTTACAAGTTTTAGTTGTCGTTTGAAAGGTTTCCATCTTGGCCGACAACCCGTCGGTGATGCCTTTATAGTAATTTACACGAGCGGCGTTGACCACTTACCATTGGGTGCCTTGTTTGCTTGTTTGTTGATTATTTCATGAAAAAAAAAATCAGGGTTAAAGCTCTTATTTCTTTTCTACAAAGAAAACACAAATGTATAGTTTGATAATCATTTCTTAAATGGTATAAATGTATAATAATAAATATGTATATGTAAATGTATAATAATAATATATGGTGTGGGTGGAGGTTGAGGAAAAATTATAACAGAGATAATATAATCATTAGGCCCATACGAAAGAAATGAACGAAGTCTCAAGTCCTTGTTAATTAAGGCTGCTTTTTATATTCTAAGTGTAAAATTTAATTATCATAATTTCTTTTGGGAACTTTTTTATTTTTATTTTTCGAAATACGTTAGCTAATAGCGGGAAAATTGAACTAACCCAAAGATTAGGTTTTCTTCCGTTTAAAACATATCTCATGACGTGAATTAAAAAAAATCGAATTTTATGTATTTTTAATACTAATCCTTTGACTTCACTTATTTTCTACTCCGAACATGGAATGCAGTAGAATACGTAACAATGAGGAAGAACGAATGTGCTCAAAATAAATAAACCACTACGGTTTATGTCCTAAAATCGTCTACAAATCCAGATCAATTTATCACCAGACACATACAACTCATACACGTGATGTCATGTGACGTACAGTTTAGCAGATGCTAAAATTACGATTGTAAATGTGACCTTTAAATATCGTCAACTATCTCGTAAAATGGCGGTCGAATGCGCGGAGGTGTTGTCGCGTGGACAAGAATAGCCGGTGCGTTGACGCGCATGGATATGACATCATGCTACGTCATGTGGTGCGTCCAACGGCTTTGAGTAAAACGAGACCAGTGAGCGCCAACACTACCATCTGTTACTATTAGCATAACTGTTTAATATCTGGAGAGTTAGGTCGTTTAAAGTGGGTAGTATTATTTTTTAACTTCGTTTCGCCTAACCTAAAGTCAATGAATGAGCAGATTTATGATTTTAAAATTAATACAAAATTATTAAAATCAATTTTTTATTTTATTAGTATAATAATAAAATATATGGGAATTGGTAGGAAGAGTGCAATCTTCAGTGAAGCACCTTGTGATATACGATATTTTTCGTTTTGTTATTAGGCGCAAAAACAAATAAAGCAGATGGTTTTCCGACTCCTGAACATGCCACGTGTATAGATGTAATATTTTAATACTTAATAACCTATTCCCGACGAAGAAAAATCTAAAAACACAAAAATCATAAAAATCGGTCCAGCCGTTCTCGAATTATAAATGGTGTAACTAACACGACTTTCTTTTATGTATATAGATTTGCCTACGTTGAAATGGAGGACCATGGCGGAATATGCTTCATATCTCTGTAGGTTTGACGCGTTTAACCGTGCTCTGTTATGCAGTAAAGATAACTGTGAAGTTAAGAAGATGTTTTTAAATGAAATTTTAGGAATCAAGAACATTTATAAGCCCGATATTATGATTACAAAGAAATCGTTTCCGCATTTGTGTTGTAGTGAAGAAAAACACGACTCAGTTTAAGACAAATTTAGAATTTTTTATATTCTTAACTTAATTTCAAATAATGCGAAGTTCATTTTGTCTCTTTCGTTTAACCCAGTCGCTCTAAAGATTTCACTGATTCTGTAAAAAAGACCCTAAGATATAAAAAGGAGTAAAGAGTTGCTTGGTGTATAGAAAATGAATTTATAATAATGTAATATGCTTATTTCTAAAATCTAGTGTACTCCACCACGATACACCAATGAAGATTCATGATGAAAAAAATAAATGAAAGCATATAAATAATGGTTTACATTGCGTCTTTAACATTTTGTTTAGTTTTAACTTTACGCTTTTTTGTTTTCGCTGAAAATTAAAATTTATAACAAACACATCGGTAGTAAAAATTTTAACTTTCATTTGAAAAGTACCGTTTATCGTCAATTACATTGTGGTTAAACTACTGTCTATAGGTCTAATGACCATGGTTCGCTGCCCTCGGTGAGTTTCCAAGATCAAAGGTACTCATGAAATTATTGTATTGTCGTCGGTTTCCAATTATAGCCGTATTGGGACGGCTTACAATACTACCTCCAATCCCATGCTGGCAGAACACGGTGTCGTAACCCCGGTCACTCACATGCGCGCAAAGGTTTGACATGTGTACGAATGTTCGCACGTATGTGAGGGGCTGATAAGCAAATGGGTTCGCATATGAGTGTGCAAATCTATTTGCGCATTAGTAGTTAAGTTTATAGTTATTAAAGTAGACGCTGAAAACTACGAAAAATGAAGACATCAATCACCTATGCAATCGTGTGCACAACTGGTCGCACGAATGTGTGGGAGATAACGCGAATGTTCGAAGCTCGCGCGCTTTGATGTGCGACAAAAACCGACACAGCTTGGAAAACCACGAATGCATCAAAAACTTCGCATAATCATTTGCGAAGGTCGTCCTACACTATGCGTATTCGTGCGAATGTAAGAAACCGGCATAAGAGGCGACAGAAGCCAACCTGCTTGGTGGTAGGGCTTCGCGTATGGATTATATTATCAGTATTATTATTATTAAATTATTAATATTATTACTGGTATTATTGTCTTTCCGTGAAGTTTGCCTGGCTAGCTACCACCCTCCTGCTTGAGTCAGCCGGCAAACGACTCGTCGTGTTCCGGCTGGGAGCTTGAGAGCCAGTACCTTCTTTCTAATCTTCTTATCATTTCCTGGCCGACAACGCATCGGTGATACTTTTGGTCTTGCTGATGTCTATGGGCGACGGTGACCACTTACCATTAGGTGGCTCGTCTGCTCGTTTGTCGGCTATTAACATAAAAAAAAAATACTTAAACAATCTGAATTTCTGGAAGGCTTATCTCAAAGACCGTTTGATTAATTATGTGCTTTACAAAATATGTCACGAAGGATGCATTTACATCACTTACAACAACACATTGCAGTGATAGCGCAATCTGTCACAGGCTACGTGTGCTTTTACGGTTAAAATATCCGGAACAAAATGTTTGTGGCATCATACTAAGTTATGAAAGTTAACAATCTACATGCCAGTACGTAAGTATTTGTTTGACATTTTTACATTGTTAGTTTGACATTTATACACCATACAGCTACCTCGTTAATCAATTTAGTAAATCAACATTAATGTCCATGCCATGCATTTTGAGATTGCCATGATTCTGTTTATTTGAAGAATATTCACTGCAAGTATATAGATTAGTTTGGTACATTATATCATATATAGTACATGCTTAAAAGATGACTTTTATTGCCTATGTTACCTAATTTATACATATACTTACTAAAATAGGTCACTATACGAGTATAACAAGTAAATAAAACATTAAAAAGAAATACTATTGAACCTAATATTATATCAGATAATGAATATTTTTTAAGAACTAAATTAAAACTGCAAAACTTTTTACAATACAATTTTACTTGACAATTTTTCACCTGAAATGAATTTGAATAGTTGTCAATTGATTTCAATCTACAAGAGAAAGTATTTATAGTTTTTAGTCGCATCGCGTCGCTCCCACGGCACCAGGTACCTTTTGAAGGTTTTCCCCTCGTAAAAAAAAGATGTCTTTTAACTAAGGTATTCGCATACGACTCTGTGTTAAATTTTTAATCTATTAAAGTATACAATTATTTAATACTTATAGCTGATTCTACGCTGAATACGGCTTATTGATAATATATCCTTAACTGTCTTTGTCAGAGTAAAAGCATTTTTTGATCGAAAAAGTTTACTTTATAGACAACTATCCCCTAAATTGCATAGATAACATTCATGAAATAAGTTATAACAATAATGGAAATTAAGAACAGAACAGATACCCCAAGTGATTAGTTACAAAGGAAAACGACAAATAGAGTCCCTTACATCTGCAGAAAGGGGACCACTAATAATAATAGTTATTTGATGACTGGCGATTTTGTATCCTTTTATCATTTTTCCTACGATAAAAACGAAAGTCTTAACTAATGGGAGTTAGCCCATCAGGAGCGGTCAGCGTTGTAAATCCGTGTGAGTGGATTCAAATGCATCTATTTACAAATTGGTTCAAGTATTCCTTTTGATTAAACACACAAATTCAACTCCAGAATCAAAGTTTTGTCGATTTCTGTTGACCACTTTAGTCATGCACATTACATCATAACAGAAAATCCTGCAGAAAACATAGCGTCAAATGCAACTCACATGCTCTAACCATCAGACAAAACATATATTGCAACGAAGAGGTTCAAGAATTTAACTTCAGCTTTTAGTGATAAAGAATATATGGAACCTTAACCTGAATCTTTAATATTCGGAATCGTTTGCAACTTCCTAGGACTAGTGTTTACACGTACATTCGTCTACTACCACGAAAAAAACAAGTAATAGGCGAAAAAAGGTGCTCCTCAAACAGTATCTTAGTAAAAATGATCTCACAAATACTAGTAAACATACGAAGACAAAGAAAACAACATAAGAAATATGTATATTTTAGCTCACTTTGGCAAAATATATGATGCACCAAAACTGAGGAGTTAAAACACGTAATTATATCATAACATATAATGGGTACCGACAACCCTAATTCACTTCTAATTCAAAATTAACATAATCCTTAAGCCCCAGATGTAGGAAAAATGTTCGTACAACAAAGTAATCTCTGGAACCACACCTATTTGAAAAATTCCTTTACCATTTGAAAGTTACCTTATGAACATAGGCAACATGTATAATTAATTTTTCAATTCCGAATGAAGGCGGGGCGGACCGTTAGTAATAATTAAAATTAATTGAAAATCAGTTTCATGTGTACATAACACAAATGATGTGTACACAACACTGTTAAATGAAATCAGATAACAAATATATGGTGGAGTGATTCCATGGTACCGAAACTGATATATGTAAGTAGATAGTCTGGTATTAAATAGTCACAGTATATTTCATCCCCAAAGAACACCGTAGTTTAAGGCCAGGCCGGGAGCAGTCACTCTTCGTATCTTTTGACAATACACAACTTGCATATACACTTCCCCATATCGATCGATGGATTGGTTTACATGAGTACAATTTTCAGTTCTCAAATTATCTTAATTTAAATATTAACGATTATAATTTGTACAGAATGGCATGGACTTCTTGGAAATTCAACATTTTCCCCGAACAAAACAGGCAACAGTTGAGTAATGTAACGAAAACCCTTGAAAGATTTATTTATATGATCATAGTTCATAGGTAAATGAACGATGGGACATCTTTTAGTAACACTAAAAATTTTAGTTTTCTATGGAGCTGTTTGGAAATGTATACCAATACCAATACCAATACCAATACCAATACTAATACCAATACCAATACCAATACCAATACCAATACCAATGCGTGGTTCTTTTGTCTATGAATGTTTAGTCTGTAATTGTGTGCAGTATTTGAAAACACGAAAAAGGAAAATTTTCTTGCATATATATATATATATATATATCTTAGCGGAATGTAATAGAGGCATTTGATGAACTAATTTAATAAAATATTTACCATTGTAAAACGAAAACAAAGCCAACATGGAGTAGAGGAAAAAAGGAACACGAAATACAAAAATCTGCTTTCTTTTGTAGTTTTCCACAAAACATAATATTAGGTAGTTGTGGTGAACTGTAAATAAAATATGTCTTTTACATTTCATTATTCTTAGTACAATAATGTTATTTCATCCTCAATCTGTATATTTGGGTGACATATTTTTATCAGTTATAAATAAATAAAGCGGATGTTTATTGCGAGAAGGAAAGGAATTATTTGTAAAAAGTCAATGAATTACAATTTATATGTATGCAATATATTAGATTTAAGCCAACATAAACACCCATCGTATTTATGTTGGCATAAATCAATAACATTCGTGTAATTCGGCCTCGTTACTTTAATGAAATGTTATAGATATTTCTCTCCGTCAGAATTTATACATTCATATAACTTACATTAATGAGATAGTGGATACGAGGTAAAATATGGAACCAGAAAGGGTTATTTCGTTTACTTTAATAGATCATATGACCTAGAACCGACTTAGGTGCAATAATCAAACTTCACCATCATTGTATACCACTGCGCGTTTAATAAAGTAGACCAGTAGTAGAAAAGCAAACAAAAAAATCAAGCCGAGTACAAGTCGGACTCTCACACTATAGACTCGGCAAAGTTAATAATAAGTCAATAACGAATTTTAAATGTGCACCGCTGTACAGCGTTATTAGACCAAAGTCTGAAATACACTGTGCTGCTTCTAACTTAAAGCTCATAGTATAGAAATTAACAAGTTCGTATCTTTTGCCGAACAACTATGTTCATATTTAATGTTTAGTTAAAAACCAATGAAATTATAAAACATTCACGACAGTAACCAATCTAGATAGAATTATCAGGCGACAGCGTAACTTAACTAAGTAAATTAATTAAAGGCAATGAAGTAAGTAAAGTAAAGGAATTAGTAGTGAGATAGAATAATCGTTAGAAACGGCTACAGACTCTCAAAGTAGGTATCTATTAAAAATAACAAAATGTCTTAATCATACTCGACATTATTCGCAATGTTTAGCTCGAGTTTCCTCGATGGAAATTATTAATGTTATAGTCCACGACGCTGGCCAACTGTGGGTCTACAGAATTCACACACTCTGAGAATAGTATTGAGAAAGCAGAATGTTTGTTCACTGAAACAAGTGATAATTAATATCTGATAAACAAATAATTGAAATCATTGCAGTAATCAACCCGAGCGATTCTGAAAATAAAGGTATAGAGTATCAGTATGTGTTAGTACTGGATTGGTTTGAATCATTTCAAGATTAGATATTATCATCTAGTGTGATAATATAATAAACGACGTGTTGTATATAGGTACGTAACACGAAGTTTGCGTGTCGGCCTAGGTATGTAAAGTGCATGCGAAACGTGAGGGTTGTCGCTCCGTCTCGGGACTGGGACGAGCCAAACTCGACAGTCCCTCTTCGACCACCGCGCCTGTCAATTGTGCGCCCCGCGCTCTTACACTCGCGATATAAGGACTACGATCGACCAAACGATACAAAACTTATTCATCACACCCCTGTCTACAACTCGAATTTAGCGAACGAATAGTGAAAAAATGACTGTCCAATTCGACCGCGGCTCCCAAAACAAAATCCTAATTAAACTTCCTAATTAGTGAAAACCTTGCTTCAAATCCTCTCACTCCATAATGCATCTCACAGGACAGTTCTACTGTAACCTATTTATACACAAGAAACGACTGAAACTTTCTACCTGCAACCTTTAAAGTTTACACAGTATTTGTAAACGATTTACACGGTTTTATAAATAGTTTTGAACAATCATTATTACCCTTCTTAATCCTACTCTAGAATCCTAAGTGTGACCAAATATCTGTAGACCAAGTATCTGTGTAGCAATAATTGTGTGTTACTAATTAAGACTTTATTAATATATTCGAAGTGTTCTAAGTATAGTTTAAAGTGTGGCAGTTTATCAAACTCAAATCTCTACTGTAAACTTAAATAAGTCTCTTAGTGAATTTTGTGTGAACGTACAAACCTGAACATACTCATATAAAAAATCTGGTGAGAAATTTGATTGCTATTTTATATATTTTTTTTAAGTTTTTTTATTTATGAACATATATTTTTATTCTCAGGTTTTTTAGTTCCGTTTAGTTCCGTTAGCAGATAAAGTTGATAAATAATAAATCTATCATAGGTATATGTTAGGTATTTGAAATTCAGGAATTATAAAAATTCGACTTCGTTTTTTTGCAGCGTTCTTTTCTTCGAAACTAGAAAAACATGTCACATAAAAAATAAAAAAGCATCATCACCATCGATTGGAAATACTTAAGTACCTAAATTCAACAGAAAATAACACAATAGTGAAATAAAAATCAGTTTCCCTTCATTTTAACGTAATGGTATCCTAATTACAGCACAATTTACATGTCAAATTCAGCCCGAAGTACTGAACAATTGTAGTGTGCTGTTAAAAATAGTTAAGTGAGCGGAAGTCGGCATTGGTTAAAAAGTCACACGATGTTTTGAAACATCACCAAGCCGATTGTCCCACTTTTTACTTACATAGCTCATAATGAGGACATTTAAAAATTGCTGGGTTTTATATTAATGTATAATATATGTATAATGGGTATGTATATCAATGTTTCAGTTCAGTGATATCAAACGATAAATTATACAAATGCAGTTTTTGATTTAGTTAATTATAAATGCGGGTCTTGGATGAGGACTCAGAAGTGCCTCCTGCGGATGTTAATTTACGTAACATTCCACAGAGAAACGCTCTGAAAGCACTTAAGTATGAATTCAATAATATCTTTCTCACTATACAAATGCTGAATATATTATGGTTTCTTTTTTGCTGATAAATGACGTGACAGTGTTCCTGGCGGTAGGTGCTCGCCATCGTCCATGGCTATACATATATAATGTCAAAGGCATAGCTGATGATGCGTGGCCAAAAAAATAGCGTATAACACATTAATCAAAACGGGTATGACCCATGCCTGAGGTTTATGTGACACTTAGGTATTTAATTAATTAGTTAATACACCTCTGAATAACACATTTTATAGAATGTTACCAGCTGCGTTTTCCTACGTATACAAAGATCATATTATTCAACTAGTGCCAAGTCCAATGACATCGCGGGTATTTTTAATACGGTTTTACAATGCCAAGCGCTTCAAACTATTTAATTATTTATAACATAAATGTTATAGTATAACCATTTATAATGATAAAATTTCAAGCAGTTCCTGTGTACAGAGTATCTAATGAAAAGCGCTTTAAATAAAAATATTACGAAATAAATTTTCCTAAGCATTACGTGATTATAGAACTACATCTGGGTTGATTATAAGGTGACCTTATTTTGAGATGTTACGATCGGGAAACAACTCCTAATAAACCTACATATGTTTTATTTAACTTTAAAATATTTTTTTGACAAATATTATTTTCTTACAAAAAATATTCATTGATTACTCATGTCTTTTAAATATATACTGTGGATAGATTCTTAGATTAATTTATGTAAATCTCGAATAAACTAATTTTAAAAAACTGGAAACGATGAAATAATCGGACTCTCATTATGAAAATTATAAATATTCCATTCTGAATACTCTCGCAGTATTTGATACGTGACAAGTGTTCGGAAGGTCGATAGGTCAATATCCAAGGGCTGTTCATATTGTGTACTAATATCTGGTTGGGACTTATTTTGAACCTTGTTTAAATAATGTTAATTTTCCATATCGATGAAAGTATAGTATGATGCAGGTATCAAGTTTCCACAGTTATAATATGGGCTGCTTGTAAACTTCACGGGTTGGAGCTAGTTCGGTCTGGAACAAGGCGTTATATGTAGACAATGATGATAGCGTATTAAAAAGAAGTAGATCAAGAGGTGCTTACTGAGTTGTATAAGAAGCTTGTGCAACGAACTACAATATTTACTTTGGTTTGAAAAAATAAACGTTGTCTAACTCTAGGGAAATTGAGGAGGGGAACAAATTGGGTTAATTTATTATTGGTTAATGCTAGCATAATAAAGTTACATTTAAACAAAATTCACTTCATGAATGACCATAAATATGTGTAAAGAAAAATATTTTATTTGTTATATTAAATGATTTTTTCATACGTGTTTTTTAAGTGTGTAGATATATTTAATAAACTACCTAACGATCTAAGGAACTTGTTATTAGTTTAAACCAATTCTTTAAGTGGTTAATCCATAAGTGTTAATACAACGTTAAGGATTTTCTAAATAATAAATAATAAAATGTTTTTTTTTAATTAATATCATGACGTGATAAAATTGAAATGAAAATTTTTATTTAAGTAATTATAGGTCTGGTTTTTCATCTGTCTCAACGTAATTAAATCTATGTTAAAAAATTGTACGCCAAATATGGCAAATGTAGATACAATAACATGTATTATTATTGTCATCTTGATTATGTCACCACATTTATGTAAATAAATATAATTCATTCATTCATTCGTAAGATGAGTCAAATTTGATATTAGTTGGTGCTCAAAATTCTTGGTGCTTAACTAATGTTTTCTTATACTTACTATGAGAGAAATCATAATTGTTTTTATAAATATAATCAATTATGCGTATGTCTGATAAAGTTTATTTAAAAAACTTAACTGATTGAAGTATACATATAAAAAGAAATGTATTTGATTTTTTGAAACAATGTTTCATATTCATAGTTTTATTATGATGCAATGGACGGGGATAGTGGATGTTTGAGTAAACAAAGTCTGTAATTTATAAACTAATTTTAATGAATTCATATTTAGGTTAATATTGCAGAACTATATATTTTTCACAAATTCTCGGTGTTATACTCAACTGATAAAATTTTCACTTAAAACAAAGACAAAAAAAAAACTAGAAGCAAAGATAAATTTGCAAATTTAATAATAATACGAGTACTATATTTTTTCAAACACACTTATAATTATTTTCAAAAATTTAAAAGACAAACGAATATAGAGACGAAAATATGATCACTTCTATCAAATTCAACATTCAATTCAATGCTTTATGTGATTAGTCCTCATTTTTGTATAAATTGAAAATAAAAAACGATTTTATGTTATGAAGAGTAAATCTAAACTGGAACAAAAAATCTTGAATATGTTATGATTTAAATACGGTCTACAGAACGCAATATTAGTCTAAAAACGTATTTCTGTTTTTGTTTTTTTTTTTATATTCAAGAAAATTACTTATCGTTCATTAGCGACTTATCGAAGCAAGTAAACATAATTTTATTTTGAAGTAAAATTATTAGCGATCTCCTTTAAACAACATTTTGCTTTGATCATGGATACTGTTTATTAAAATTGTTTCGATTTTAATAATTTTCTTATAATAATATAATATAAAAATTTTCCTTTAAATTTCTTTGTAATTTTCTCTATATTAAAGCTAGTGACAAGTATTGTAGAGGGCTGCAAAATTTATTATTATGGAATTGACTAGCAAGCAACCGTACGATTAATTCCAATTAATGGGAGTGTTGATTGTCCTGATAGTGTTGTAATTATACAACAATAAGGAAACGAGATGTTTAGTTGTCGTTAAAAGAATTCAATTACCTTTTGTAAAAAGATGAAAAGTTTCTGTTTAAATATTGAATTGAAAATGTTTAGTACCATGGACATTCAAACGTTATAAATATATGACACACTAAATGTTCGAAATTGTTATTGAGTGGCAACACCAAAACAGGCAATGCAGTCCAAACGAGGTTGGTTACAGATAGTTCAATTTATGGAAACATGCTTCACCATTTTATGAGAAGGTCAGTACCGATTAATGAACAGTGAAACGTTTCTATATGGAATATAGCGATTTACTTCATATGTCAATCTAAATATATTTTTAAATAAAATTTGCATTTTAACGGTTATATAATTTTTACCAGGCCTCCCAATCTTCAATAGATACCTGACACCTCTCGGGAAAGGTTCTTGATTATTTAGGATTCTTATAAAATGCCCTCGTCAGCCTTTCGGTGTATAGGGAGAAACGAGACCGGGCCAAGAACATATTTATAGAAACAAAGTAATCAGCCGTACAGGCAACCAATACATATAATTGAAGTATAAACTTCTATAGGTGCGTTGGAAAATCTTATGGGTTCGCCACAGCAACATGCTAATGTTTAAAGTATATAAATGAGTGTATACTTTGAATTGGTCTTTAAATTTTTGTTTTAGTTTGATTATTATTTCGATTGTTTAATTCTTTGATAATTATGCAGTATCATTCATCATGAATTTAAAAAAAAAATAGAGAAATTAAGCATTTATTTGAAAATATTTTCAATATTCATATCAAGGTAATTTTTAGGATTATATAGTTTGATGATGGAAACTGTTAATAATTTTAATTGAAAATTTATGATATTTTGATATTTAATATTTCAATAAGTTTGAAAAATCAAAATACAATTTAAGTTTTCACTTCTGTCTGCAGTCCTCATGACTGACTTTGATTTAATTGTTTTTTCATTAATTTAAAATAGAAATATGTTCCTGGTCTTCCCATTTTGACGGTCAAGGATAGGCTCTGGGATGTTGCGTGAATGTAGCGGTCATATGTTAGTTCTGAGGGGTGCCATCTTTTTTCTGAATTTAAGCTAATCTCACGCTAACCTCCCGTCCTCATTCTATGTCCTTCCAAACAACTTATTTATTAATGATGCTCGCTCCTATAAGTAACCAACGTAAATTTTAATTACATCATTCGTTGCGTTATCGGAGAGCCAGTATTGGGAGGATCCCGGTTTCTTCGTGTTAGACGACATGTCGTCGCTGCCTTTGGTGTAAGGAATGTTTATGGGGAGTGGTGATAATTACCATGTGGTGCTCCATCTGCTCATTTGTCAGTTATGTATAGAAATATGTATTGGTGATTGGTGATTGGTTGCCCTGTCTGACTCAGTGTCAGTTGAGGTGTTAAAAGTTTTGTGATGGGTAAAAATTCGTACATTCGTCAATTAAAATCAACTTCTGCTTACGATTTCATGTCATCCTGATAAGCGAATTCATTAAATTATTCACTTAAACTGAGAAGAAGCTATTGTCATTAACAATAAGTGGCTGTTATTCAGCTGTGCAATAATTTATTTTTCGTGAAATGAGAAACCAAAATTTCAAGATCGATTTCAGATTTACAAACATTTAAAATTGACAAATAACGCCTTGTATAATACTTACTGTGCGCCTGAAAACGCACCAAATTGCTTAAGCAATGTAATTTATTTACTTGTACATTGATAAAACTTGACGATATTGCCAAAGTATATTACATACTTACCCATCTATAATACTGTTGTTCACATAATCCAAGCTTATTGTAATTGGTACTAGTGCGCTCATATCTAATCTATAACTGTTGAGTAGAAATTCGATCAATAATAGGTAACATCTAAAATAGGATGACTTGCTTTATGCCTACACGGTCGAAACCGGAAAGTAGGACATTGGTCTCGAAAATAAATGCAAATTCACTGTTGCTGCATTGAGATGTATTTAAATACAGTAACATGTCATCCACATGTTACCGTGACATGTTGGTATTTTTTCTTCTATTACGAATTCAGTTATTTACAAGAAATATGATTATTTTAGAAAATCATCGTTTCATTTTGACATGAAACTTATACTATCTACATTGAATACATTGATGGATGGATGCAGCCCCGTTACACTTTAAAAACACATTTACATGATTTAAAATTAAACTCATCGTTGACATTACACATTTTAACTACAGCGGGTACGATTTTTTAATTTATTAATATCAGACATATTGAAGATAAATATCATAAAATTATATAATATTTATATATATACTTATATTATAACTCTGTACATAATTACCACGAAACTAATTTATTTCTTATTAAACATAAACAGTGTTACGTTAATTCTTAAATATACCGCGAAGCTTAAGTAACGAGGTAAAAGAGTAAGTACAGGTACGCATTAAGGCAAGAAGCTTACAGCTCACAAACAACTATACGAGGAATTACATCATTATAAAACATTCAAAGGAATTTATTTTAAATTTGTAACAGAACAAAAACAGTGCAAAGTGACTATACTTTACACAAATTTTTGTTCGTTCTGAAGTTATAAAATAATGGCATAATGGAAAAGTAGATACAAGCAATAGAAATCTGTTTAAGCTCGCGAAACTTGCCAACTCGGCAACTTGGATAAGTGTAATTAATTATTTTTAAAATCTCTCATCCTCATATTAATTATACGACATGCAAATACGTACATTTTACAAGGCGATAAAGACTTTTACGTTACTTGTCTATTTACTTGTCGATAGGCAAATACACCTAAATGGTCCATGGAGAAGAAATAACAATGAGGTATCTTGTCGCACTCCTCGAGAATATTACGCGTCATTTAGACCGATTTCAGAATGATAATTGGCCCCAAACTCCTAACGCTAAACATAACACACTCCAGAGAACTTAAATCTCCTCATAATTGAGGTCTGGAGCATATTCAAAGCTAATACATGTATCGTATTATCTTATGCCGCCAAGAAGCAAAGATAAAGGCAAGACAAGGATTAATAATTGCTATCTTTAGATAGAAACCTAGACCATTGCGTTCGAATTATGGCAACGCTTATGAACTAACTCACTAAATGGACCAATCCAACTTACAACAAAACAAAAGCCGTTTAGCTATGAACGCTTTACATTTAAACTGGAAACGAACCTTTTTACTACGAGGTTCAATCTTAACGACACAGTGGGAAACTCCCTTACGAGAAATGTAAAGTGTTTATCCGATTTAGCATATTCAGCAAACGGTATAAAAAATTCAACGTTTCTTGAAGAGTCCTTCAGTTGCTCAAAGTGCTACAGATCTTGTTAATCCTGCACTTACTACATAATTCTATCTATTCGTAATGTAAAAATTTAATAACATTTCTTACGTATAAGGAAATTTGAACACTCGAAACAAACATGTATTTTTATAACCAAAAAAAAAACATTTTAAGTTTTCTTTTATATTTTTTTGGTTTATCAGATATACATTTGTTAATGCATAAACAGTATTGGGCCGTATTTGGTCGTATTGTGACGGCCTAGAATACTCTCCCCAATCCCATGCTGGCATAAAAGGGTGTCGTAAGAGGCGGCAAAAGTCAGCCTGCTTGGTGGTAGAGCTTCGCGTAAAGATTATATTATCGGTATTATTATTAAGTCATTAATTTTATTACTGGTACTATTATCTTTTCGTGAAGCCTGTCTGGCTATCTGCCACCCTCCTGCTTGAGTCAGCCGCCAAACGACTCGTCGTGTTCAGGCTGGGGGCTTGAAACACAACTTATAGGCAAAAGATATTGTAGTATAGATTAGTACAGTAATGACAAGGATGCCCGGAAATAATAGTGTCGAAACCAGTTCCGCACAGGTTTATACTTTTGTAATTACCATGTGTTATTTAAAAGATGTGCTGAGGAGTTTCTTCTCCTCATTATTAAAGCACCTTTTTAAAACGATGGTAGAAGCAAAAAAATTACATTCATAAGTGTATTTACTGAATACCTATATGATTAAGTGATTTTGAATTTGAATTAGTATATTTGAGTATCTATGCATGTATACTATATCAGTACCATACTTATAAATACACTATGATACCCGGAAAAAATATAAAATCACCCTTGACAGAAACCTAAAAACACGCTAAAATTAATATGGCAGGTTCATTCTCGACTCGTTCATTCTGCCGAGCCCTAGTATTCTTCATAAAGCAAATCGTTTAAAGCAAACTTTTATTTCGGCTTTTAGAACGGTCTTCAGGCAAGCTCATCGACGCCTTACAAATTAGGCTTTCCAACTCATTCAGCAGGGAAAGCAAAACATCAATTATGAAACCGACCGCAAATTTATGTAGCTATTGGGTAGCTACTCAAGGTTGTCATGGTTGTTAAGGTTCACTTTAGAAAGTTTCCATGTTTAATTTTGTAGTTGGTTATATAACCATTATATATGGGTTGGTTATATATAATTTACATATTTTAAATATCAATAGGTGATATACTACAGAAAGGCCAAGTTTATTAATCATTTTGTTACATAGCTAATAATTAATAATGTACTCAATTTCACAGCTACCTTTGAACCCTTATAAACGGCCACCCGCTTTATTACAAGCATTGAATAGTTAAGTAATCCCATTTCGTTTGAGCAGTCAGACTTCACTAATTATGCTGGTTTTGCGCTTCCGACCGAATAACCGCGTTTGTTGCTGCATAGTTACGGAAATAAAAATATCATTTGTGTCTTGTACTTTATCTGTTTACGTTTTATTATTGAAGATGTGGAAATAATACCTATATCCGCATTTTAATTGAGAAGAAAGTAACTAATTAGTTGGTCGTTTAAATAATTAATATTACAATTCATATCTTGCTGTGTACAATGTGAAGGGTAAACAGCCCAATGGCAGTTATTAACTGATTTAAGCATCTTGGAGATAGTCTATAGGTGGACGGGTGTCCGTTCATAGCAGACATTGTCGAACATTTGCATATATCCAGCGACACATTAATCCACATTTTCGATTGATACTGATAGATAACAGTAATTAAGCTTCGAGCGGCATAAAAAATTCCGAGTTGGCCAGTAACACCTCCAGCAATCTTCAGTGAAACAGTGTAGTGCATGATTCTTTGGGCTTCTTCAATAATTACGAGGAAAGCCCTGTACTCTACAATGGATCGAGCTCCGTCCTCTATTCATATTGGGGCTGCTAATTGATACATGCCAATTTTATTATAGACAGTTTTCAATAGAAGTGCAGTAAAAAGCAACCCTATCTTTTAATGAAAATGGCTAGTATCTCCAGGTCACGAATATTACTAGTAAAAGCGAACGTTAAAATAGAAATGTCACTAGCAGACGAATCTTTTATACCGTTACAAGTATTTCTTTTATGATATAAATAACCAAACATTTCGTGTCTCCTTATGGCGAAACAACAAAAATATGCTCAAAGATTATTTTATTTTCCAGCGCTCCTCTTTTACTATCCTTGATTAGAGAAACCGTCATCCAATATACGAAGAAAGCACTAATGCTGATTAAATAATCACAAAAAATCGCACCTTTAGAATTAAAGTGACTTAACTCAAAATCCCTGAAATTCCAGATTTTACTATAAATTTACGTAAAAAGCCTACTCTAAAACCCCATGGCGAAAAAGAGCCCGAATTATGAGTGAGAAAGGGAAAACGTCATACATCAGTCTCTTTAAATTCACTCAAGACCATACATTTTTGAAAACTTTCTTCGTCATATCCCATAAATTGCAATTTTTGCGTTAAGTTACTTTAATTCTAAAATTCTAAAGGTGCGAAATTATATGTCTCTATTTGCAGTGGTTTAGGCAGTGCGTTGTCTGTCAGTCAGTCAGTATCTCGAATCTTTCATCGTATCTGTTAAATTGAACCATATATTTTTATTTAATTTTATATACAAAATTGCCATCGAAAGTTCCAATTTTAATGATATATTATCGAGAAAAAAACATTTACTTTGATCCTTGTCGTGATAATTACAAACATAATATAAGTATGGTGCGCCTTCTCAAATTATGATCTTCTATATTTTATGTATAGTTAAAGTTTTAATTTTTACTTAAAGATAACATTAAATTTGACTAAATGTGAGAAATCCTCATTCCTCAATCCTCTCTACCAATTCGTAATTACTTCATCCGTAGATATAACTCAAAATTTTCTGTTGAGCTGAGATTTCCTCTCACACACGCATAATTATTTTCATCCTTACTACTCATAAGTGTTTGGTGGGATTGGGGCTGCTCTCAAAACTTAAAAAGGAAGAGGTCATAGTCCACCACGCTGGCCAAAAGCAGACTGGCAGGCTTCCCACATCTTTGTGAACATTATGAAAATCTCAGGTATATCACTCAATATTTTCTTTAATCGAAGCCCATGATATTTTATTTCTAACATATGTAACTTTGAAAAAATAGAGGTGCGAGCAAGAATCAATCTCGGATACCGGTGTAGCAGACCAACGTGAAACCGCTGATCTATTACTGCTTATAACGTAATTACTGTACAGAGTGCTCATATATAATGCAAACATTATGTTTTGGTTAATCTGCCACTGGAAGTGCATATTATTAACCATGAAAAGATATTATATTCGTGACATGACAACTATACGTTCCTAATTAGTTAATCCAGTATGTTGTTCATAATTTTGTATATTGGGGTCATTAAATATTCAAGGTACTACACGCATTTCATTTTTAATAGTTAACTTTTAATACCCATTCCGTGGGAACAGATCCATTAGTATAGTATTTTAGATCACGACCCATATTATAAGTAAAAAAAAATTGAGAAGATTATTTAAATATTTGCAATGATTTCAGCGTGATACGAGCCAAGAAAATTTTCCAAAAAAATATATTTTGGCTTACATATCGAGAACAAAGCTTAGTCACCTTAAAACGTTCAAAAATATATTTAATACGCGGGCTTGACCCTTTTATACTGTAACATAAGCATAGATTTTCATTAATTAGGTTTTGAAACAACGCTGAACCTTCTCTTTTACACGTTCAATTTTCCAATTCCAATTAACAGCGTGTGATGTTAATATACATATTATTAGTTTATATCCCTTACTACAGTTTGTACAACGAGAGTAGCTGAAGTGGAACTAATTAAAGGGTTGATTTTGTAACTATATTTCGGTATTCACTTACATTCGCTTTCTAAGTGCCAAACAACCGTAGAAGGTTACAGCAAACTTGATATAACAAATAAGCTTTCCTGCCAAAAACCAAATTCATATTGCTGTTTTCATCATATTCTTATTCATATGAACGTTCTATTAACGAAGACCGACATGTTACATATTTTCCACTGCTATAGTACTAAAACTAAAATATTTAAGATCATTGATATTTAATAAGTTATTTTGGAGATCAATATCAATAGAAATTATATTCTGATGAAGACCTCATGAATTAATTTTATGATGAGGCTTTCTTTTTCAGTTTAGCTTTTATATGGTGGTAATATCTCAAAATACTTCTAGCTGTGTTAATTTATTTCTAATTATATCGGTAAATACAAACAAGACTCATTGTTCTAATGTCCTCGTAAAGAGTAGGATGATAAAGATAACGGCAAAATTACTGACAAAAACAAACCCGAATTACTGGTACGTTTCGATAGTATAACACTCCAGTAACTATTTCTTTGACGGATAAGTCATAGATCTTTTAAATCCATAATATACGAGTGCAACCCATGGACGCAATTCTTCATTCAATCTAATTTCTACCTTTAAACAATTATCACTTAAACAATTACAAGTCGTATAAATTAGTCTTGAATTACAACGGTACTTATGGAATGTATCAGTGAACTGCTGCCATCAATTCCATAATTAGCTAATAGGTACGCAACAACATCACGTCGTATCGGGTTATTCATTTGTGCCTATAGGAAATATGTACGCAAAAAACAACCAAATGTTATATAAAGTATAGATTATTGAGACCAGAATTAAATATACTTTTATTTAAATATAATCAATAGTAATAAAAAAAAAATGGGGCTGAAGTTAACATGTGCACATTTTTGGAAATTTTAATGTAGCTAGTAGCTATCGAAGGCAATCAGATTGGTATAAATAGTTGAAGCCTCATCTCCTCATATCATTCGATCCCCAAGTTTGTACAAGCTGACACCTTACTTAAAATACAGTTTGTTACTAAGTAAAACTGATTTTCATTGCACGGCGAAGTCGAGATTGTCACCGAGAATATACTGATCAAGTCCATTGATAGTCCTACAGCGGCGTAATGAAACATTACAACCGTTAGCGTCGAAGATCTTCAAAACTTAACTAGGTACAGTGTATTATGTATATAGACGCCTAAACATTCTTTCTTGATTTTGTTTGTTTCTATGTTATAACATATAAACGACAAATACATTGAAAACCATAGATTTACCAGATTTTTGGCAAATTAGCAGCTGATATTGTGGGCCATAATTTTAATCCCGAAAAATCGATCTGTTCCCGCAAATTTTTTTAAAGCGCAGTGAGAGTACATCTAGCAAATTAAAAAGTTATCAATTACCAATAAGTACTAAAATATTATATATTTATATATAAAATATATTGCGTTATAAATTAAGGACAAATTTTAATCTTTTCACCTTGATGGAGGCGAATACGATCTAATTAACTTTTAAACCGTCCTCAAACAACGAGGACTTAATTTAGTCTGTTACACCTACCTCACTGTATTAGCTGTTGTATTAACGTATACATTTTTAGACTACGTTCGATTGTACAATGTTGGTAGAAATTTAAATTTAACCAGTATTTAATTTTAGAACAGGAAGCTACGAGAGATTGTATAACTTAAATCGTACGCAAAAGATCTTCCGTTTTTCTGAAAAACTTGGCTTTGGCATCAAGCACTAAATGTTGAATTCAATTAGATTTCATATTTAATTTAGATTAACATGCAATAATTTTGAAGGAGAATTCGACATTTTCATAATTATGAATAAAGAACATCATCATAGGCCTCACACGTCTGTGACAGACGATTTAATCAGTGTCTGAGGCAAGATTTTTCATGGCTAAATAAGCCGATAGGAGAGCGGCATGACCTTCCACACGCTCTGCAGGTGAAGGTGGAATCAATGACTGGAGCATTCATATTTAGGTGACGTTTTTGTCTTTTGTCAGCAAGACCAGAAAACCAGGCATCATCGTGTCCTTTACGCCCATCGAACACACGTTTTCGCCATTCGTCCCTATCTTCAGCAAGCTTCTCCCAGCTTTGAAAATGGATGTTAAAAGCAGCCATGTCCCGCTTGGCGCAATCTTTGAAGCGCAGCATAGGTCTCCCTACCCCTCTCTTGGCGTTTGCCGCAGCGCCAAGCAGAACACGCCGCGGTAGACGAGAAGAATCCATTCGGTACACATGCCCTAGCCACCGCAATCGTCTCTGACAATGTATTAAGATAAATACATATATTATATATGTATATATATATATATATATTAATATATATTACAT
>PDGT01000015.1:6131959-6177508 GCA_003671415.1 Megathymus violae | reverse complement strand
ATATTATATATGTATATATATATATATATATATTAATATATATTACATATATTTATTAATTATACATATATTACATATATGTATTATGTACATATTTATCGATTAAGCATTTTTATTTTCTGTACCTTCAGAAATTCGAATCTCATTTTGTTAACCATCAATTCTGCTCCAATGACGCATATGTACTTGTAGATATTATGTAGCATATCATCTACCTTTTATTCGTTAAGTCAGATTTAAATTTGACCAGCATGTAGCATAGTTGGTGATCCTTCCCGCTGAGCGAGGAGTTCCATATTTGATTCCCGGTTGGTACGGTTATTTATATGACATATTTGTCCTGTCTTTGTGATGTTTGTGATGTTTCATACGTATTGGCCATTATCTTTGCAAAAAGTTACTGAGAAAGTAAAAATCTAGTTTTGAACAGGTTACCGCTACAAGTAATTTTCTAAAAGTGTATAATTGCGTAATGTAGTGTGTGTAGTGAGTGATTACCTCCTTTGTGTAATTACCTCCACCAATCACACTGGTGAACTTTGGTGGAGTGCGCTCCAGGCTAAATTAGGTAGAAAAATCCCAGTCGCAGGGGACAGGGGGAAAATGACATACTTATTTTTTTTATTTCATTAAAATTTGGTATTAGCATATTTTGCTTATTTATTACCCGAAGGTTGTTTTAATTATCCCTTTTGTAAGCTCCTGGCTACTGGTATGTATAATCCTCCTTCTTCTTCGGTCAATTTCCTGATTGTAAAGGTCGTGACCTCCTCGTTCGATGTACGCAAGGACCTACTCCTTTATTACGGACTATTGGCCCGTTCCGACTTCGTTTAGATTCAAAAATTAATTATTATACACATGAAATACCTATATCCATCCGGAATAATGTACCTTTCAAATTATAAAAGAATCTTTTTATAGCTGCCGTGGTTCCGGACTTTACCTTCCGCATATGCACAAACTCCTTACATATGCATATCTTAAAATGCATATCCTTTTCGGTTGGCAACACTTCGGTGATGCCTTCGGTGTGAAGAACTCTATGGTAGATGGTGACCACATATAGGTGGCTTGTATGCTTTTTTGTGGAAGACAAAAATAGTAGGAAGCATAAGAACAAAAAAAATTCTTGATAAAAATAAAACAAGTACAAAATACGATCGAGGAAAAAAATACACATCCATCTGTTCATACAAATCCGGCTAATACAATATTTAGCCGGTGCCATCTGTCACATCCGTGAGTATTTTGGGATGTCCCTAAATAACTGAACAACTTATCAGATACAATATATCGAGTGTGTGTGTATTGCGCACGTAATAAGAATCGAGGAATGTTTTACCCGTTTGTACACGTAATAACACTGACATTGTAGTCTCCAGGTCTACACTATACTATAATGATATATGTCCTTGATATGTTTGTCGCCGAGGCTGGTCTTTCCATTGAACTTAAATTATGGGATATATCAATAATCAAAATTACTTATTACCATTAGTAATAACTTTTCCGTGACAGTTTTCTTCACCACGTGTCGTCTTTGGTATCATATTTAAATGTTTTTCGGGTATAACTGCAGTTAGTGCCGATCGTCGATTGATAATATTTATATCAATTTCTAGTGTGAGAATCAAAGTAAGTCACTGTCTGTTAAAGAGTTCCTAAGTTGTTATATTATGCTAATATCTTTGCCATATACTTTTTTATATCGTATCAATTTGCGTTTCTGTTTAAAAGATTTGCTCAAAACTTTTCATCACTTTCTTTTCTTTTGCTATAAATTTATATATATATGTATATAAGGTTTACAGTCGCAAATTATAATATATAGAATAAACATTGTGAAGCTCTGTTAACAAAGAAACGATAATTAAAGTTTATTATTCCACAATTTCCTTTACTAAATATTTTACATATCAAAATCTAAAATTGAAATTGTAAAAACAAACATGCTATAGAGTTTTCATTTATGAAAAAAAACGTGAAAGAAATACATTTTCTTTACATGTATATCATCGATTATCCGTCTGACACTGTAATACTCCTAAGATTTTTTCAATAAGTTGAATATGACATTGTGAAAGTATTTGGATGCTGAATAATATAACGAATTCCATACGCCACAAATACTCGATCTTCTTTTCCATTAAAAAGTAATCACTCGATTTTTTCACTCGACGTTTTAACGGTTTTTTTTTATCGTAAATTTAGGTTTTATTATAAACCAAGCTTACGCCGTGCTGTCTGAATTTCTCACATCGTATACCCCTCCATTCTGTAACCGTTGGATGACAGTTCGAATTTTTTGTTATGCCCAAATTTGAATAAAGTATTTTTAGTTTTATTAATGTTTGTGTCAATACACACAGTTCTCGAAGTGCTAATCGATTAGTTATCAGAACACAATATGACTATTTGATTTGTCAAGACTATTGAATTTTTACAATTCGTTTAAATAGGTAGCAATGTTGTCAAGCTTAATAACTTGACATAAATTTGTTAAAAAATATAAGATACTGCAGAACAATGTCTATCAGATGAGCTGGTGGTTTATATTGTGCAATATAATTAGTACAAGGGTTTTTGTAATATATTACTTTATAGGGGTGTATATTATATCGATACTATGGGTATAATTTAAATTACCATTCATGTTTAATAGAGTACGAGGTAAGAAATTATTATGCATATCGTACCTACTGATTAATTTTGTAGTTATAGATGTATAAACACAATACAGAATTTTTAAAAGATCAATAACAATAATAAACTAAATAATATTTTATATAAATATCTACATATACACACACAAGAAAGCATACGTATTTACGCTTACACCCAATTTCAATTCTATTTGTTTGCTTACTGAATTGTCATTAATCAAATGCCCACTGTGTTGATTACATCCAAATTAATTTGAAAAGTACTTATAATATTGTTAAGCTATAAAAGGGCGGTGCCAACTGACAAAAAAATTGTTAAAATGCCTTCAATAACGGACTCGGTAACAGCTTAATGTTATTAAAACATATCAGAACCAGGAAAGCAACAAATTAAATGTTGGTTGATATTTAACTTAGCTTTCATATTCCTAAAGAAAGATTCGTAAAACAAATAAAAAATAATAATTCAAAAAATATTACTGACTATTTATGAATGTTCATTTTCAAAAAAAATTAGAAAAGAAAATAAATCTGTTAAATCTCATGCTATAAATAAAAAAATCGATTATAAACAAGACTAGCTCTTGCAAAACAGATTTAGGTGTCGTAGCTGTCTAACTGGAAGGTTGACATCGCGTCTGGCGTTAAAAAATTCAAAGGTCGCGGTTTGCGGAAATCGTTGAGAGCCAATAGAAACTCAAGTACACTAGCTATTTTGAATATCACGGTTTTAAGATCTTGTCGCACAGGGAATTATTATTTAATTACTAAACTTTTCTTGAAATAATTTAAATAACTTATTTACGTTTAGAATTTTTTTGTCTCTTCTGTCTGGTCTACGTTTCGGACTTTAATATGAGTACTGCGTGATAGCGATAACGCTCGAATGCTTTCAGAGCGGGTGCTTTGGCGCAATCGTAACATGAAATAAAAGTTTTATAAGATTATAAGGCCAATGTCCTATGACGATATTTGCGTTATTATATTTGTGTGGGTACTCCTGTTATTGAGCTTACCCACGTTTCGCTTAGGATCAAATAGGTTATTAAATAGTATTAAGAAGTAGTAAATGTGTTATGGCCTCTTTTAATGTATCCGGATAGATGTTTAAATATATGTACGTAATCCTTTGTTCGTCTTTTGATGGCTGTATATTTACTTTGGCGACACGTTGATTCGCTGTTTATAGTTGGCATTATAATTAATTTGAGAAATTTCATACGAATTTAAATCTATTGCATAACATTTTCCAAGTTAGTTACATAATATATATAATTAAAAATATTAAAAAAAATTGTTCGCGTTGCTAACAAGCAAGTCTATACAAGTCCTAAGACGTAAAGAACAGCTGAGCTGATCCCGGCCACAGGTGGAACGCAGAATACAAATTTAGCTTGTGACTCGTAGCCCGTTCATTGTCACCAGCACTCGCCAAGGCCCGACTACAAATTGTTGGCCCAACGCAACTCAACGCAATACTACGTGTATACTGCGTACATTATGTAATTAAGCGAAATTTCAATGTAAACTGACGTATGAGCATATTGTAATTTACAGGTTTTCATCAGTTATTACCCTACTGTATCTATAAAAATGTATAATTTTATTATGTAATGTAATATTGTTATAAATAATAATACACGCCAGTTAAAAGCTTTTGAGTCCTAGAAACATCTTACCGATTTTTATGAATGCATAAAAAATAAAATTTTTAAATTCATCAATAATTTTATTTTTAATTAAAAAAAAAGTTTTAGTTTTTATTTCATCAGCTTTGGTAATTATAATATGTCTGCGTAAAACGAAGCGTAGGTCATTACTGCCATTGGTAGCGATAAATCTCGTTTTAAGTAGTGGTCACTTCAGTTACCCTGCTACAAACTATCTGGCTAGCCGTAGTAAATAACGAGGAGCAGTGCCAAACTTATATATTAAACCTTTACGCTAAATTTAAAATGGACAACATAATATTTCTTTTTATTGTGTGAAACGTCTGTCATTTCCATTGCTTCTTCTGTGAACCATAAATAAGTATATATAATGTTATATATAAGGAATTCATATGAATGTCTTCCGGTATAAGAAGAGGTTTAACACTTTATTATTTGAGTAAGATTGACAATAAAGATTAACAATTAAGTAACGTGTGTTACTTATTAAAACTTAAGTGACGCGTTAAAGCACTGCTTATAGGTAAGAGATATTATAGTATAGATGAATATATTAATGACAAGAACGCCTGGAAATGTCGAAACCAGTCCGCGTAGGTTTGAACTTATTTTGTGATTACCATGTGTTGCTTTAAATGATGTGCTAGGGAATTTCTTTCGCCGTTTCTTCTCCTCATTGTTGAAGCACTTTTTCGAAGCAGTAGTAGAAGGATAAAATGACTTGCTTGAGTGTATTTACAGAATATCTAAGTGATCAAATGATTTTGTATTAGAATTTGAATGGTGAAAACTAATAACAATAATCAATACAAAAACAAAAACAGGGTTCAGATCTGTTTTTATTTTTAATTATAATGTAATTATTCTCTATTACCGATATAGACAAAACATTTCTTTTGTAAAAATCTGCTTGTCTATTTAACCAACACTTTGGTTTTGTATTAAAATATTTAAATTGGGTAAAACAAGAAATTTATAAGCCGCGTGATAGAAAGGTACAACAGCTCCATCCTACCAACCCTTACGGCCGTAAGAGTTATGAACGTAAGGATTATTTTTACCAAAAAAGACGGGTTATTGGAGCATAAGTGGAAATGTTCATTATTCGTTAATACGAGTAAAGTCAACAAACAATTTATTAACAAAAAAAGTTACCTATTATATAGCTTATATAGCTGCAAATTTCACCATTCAGTTACTACATGCGTCATTGTAGGAAAAACAGCGAAGTTTTGACTCCCTCGTGGCCTAAGTATTGGAGAGAATCATTAAGTTTATTAGTCAAGACGAGCCGCAGAAAAACAATTTCCTACACAGATATATGTGACTGCTAAGCCTCGCCTGTTTATACAATACAGTATAAAAACGCTTTATTTGACGCAGGGGAAACACTTAATATATTTTATATAGATTGTACATAAGTAAAATGCGATCTTATTACTGATAGCAATTTCTTCCAGGTAACCTTTTAAGTAGAAAAGGGCTTCAGTGAAAGAAAAAGGATCGAGGCAAGAGGACGTATTAAGTAACTCGGTTATTGTGTAGGATTAATAAATAAAAATAATGGAACGAAACTATGTATATTCATATTAAAATGTTATTTACTCTATTAAAACACCTGTAATAGGTCTTAAAAATAACAAAACGAGCGTTGGCAGCTAATATAATCATTTAATATAGGACGGTTATTAAGTAGGTCATAATTATGGCTATATGAAATCATTAAACGTAAGCCACTATTTATTATACCTTATAACATAAGGCAATTTTATTTGCACGGTTTACACTGTCTAAAAAAACTCTGTAATATAACAATATTCATGCAGCTGCTGAATTAGACTATTTGAGTATTTTTGACCTCTTATTTGACTTTTATGCGTTAAAGATAGGAAGATGCGTTGGTACACATTGTCTAATAATATATATATTCTTCACGAAAGAGGTCTGTCAGGTTAGTGAATCTTAACACCCTTGGTCCTCCACCGGGAGTGCGAAACACCGAATAGCGCGTAGGAGTACGTAAGGTATTCCATTTATTCTTAACTCTAATGCCAGCCCGTACTGCGCCCTACTGACGAATAGACGAGGTAATACAGATGTCTACCGGGCAGCGATGCCCAATTACCATAAGGTGGTACGTTTACTTGTTTTGCATGCGCCATTATCACTATCATTATACGCAAATATATGTCCACTGCACAGAAAATAACAAAGTATATTAATATTATTATTATTATTATTATATTTTTAAAACTGTATACTATCAGACATCTTGTGTATGGATTGTTGCAATGTTGTACGACTTTAGATTATTTATAATTTGGAACCGGTTAAAGTCATTCAAGTAAAGTGCAAGACTAAATTAACTTAAGTCCATGCTATCTATTTTGAGCTCATATTGAACGTGACATCGTTGAGCAAAGCCGTGTTCTCCTTCCCGCCATAAATGTATGAGCTTAATAAATTCAGCCTCAGTAACGAGATTCGTGTTGACACAGACTAGTAAAGCAAATATGTTCTTTTCTCTGTCGTGTTAAAGCCATGAATATCTATCTGAATATACACACATTTTTAATCCTCCAGCCTCATAATTTATTCGTATGTATTTAGTAAAATATAATTACCCAGCTATTTATATCACATTGACTAAAGTATGTAACTTCACTAATATTTAATTGTTTTGAATATACCTATACAACTCCAGACGTGGAAAGAGTCAGTAGAGATAACAAAGTTGTAAAGGCCAACGCTTCGGTACGATATCTGATGAGGAATGTGAGTTCGCTTGTATATTTTGCACGTCAAAATCTGATAAACAAAGTGGTGCATATTCAATGCCGATCAAAAAGAAAGCGAAAAAAACATTTCTTTCGTTGCTCTTCAAGTTACTTCACGAGAGGTAGGAAAAGGCTTACCAATATGCAAGATTGCTGTTGAGATTACTGTAGATTTTTTAAAGCATAACCAGCGAATATAATACGTGGAATTTAACACCATTGCTTTTTTTACAATTGGAGTCTGTTAACCTATAATGTGGACGGAATCACAGAACAAAAGACGGCAGACGATGACCGTTACGGCAAATACTAATTTATTTATTAAATGAATGTGTGTCGTGTCGAATTATTAATTCGACGTGCCCTTAGGTAAGTTAACCATGATTCATAATGGAATTATCAGGACATTTAAAACCACTTTTATCGATTTGGACATCAAATATTTAAAATCGCTACGTCAAAATTATGCTAAAATTTAGGACGTTACTAAGGATTTTAGGCAAAAATTTTTTTTTTAATATTTAATTATTATTTTTGTAACATTTATTAGGCTTACAAGATCATTAGGCTGAAGACATTAGTTGCTTCCATGAAATTAAGACCATATCTCTGTATTTTAACTATAATAGATACTCACGATATTTTTTTGATTATTTGATTGATTGACCTAATTACATTATCATGGTTTTTGGATAGGTGGATCATGGTCGATGGTAGTGATATGGTACTATGGAAAACGAGGTAGATGTAAAGTACGCGAAAGGCTCGCCTGTCATTAGTGTCTGTCAAGTATTTCTCCTGACCACCGCAGTGCCGTCGTGTTCATGATCCATGTAATTGGATCGCAATATCGGTAAAAAACAGAAAATTAATAACAGGCACTCACTGTTATAGTTAAAATTTATAATGTCCGCGATGATATAAGTTTAAAATCAAGATACCTTCAACTGCAAGATACTTATGCACAGAAATAGAATTTTTTAAACTCCATTTTTTTCTAACATTATGAAAGGTAAGAACGAACTTCAGCTTAGGGTGTAATCATAGGCTGTTGTATTACGATGTGGAAGTCTTCAAGAGGAGAGTGAATAGGCTTTTATAAGTCAGTGCGTTCGACATCTTAGATTTCATCATCACTTACCATCGAGTGGGATTGTTGTCAAGCATTAACTTATTTTATGTAAAAAAAATATATGTTCGCTGTTATATTTTTAGACAGAGAAAAATTAAGAAGAATTATAGTTACCATACCCGTCAATCATCTCCGAGTGTGTATTATTTTTTATTTTCTCAGTGAATCTACATATTAAACATTACCATATATCAATTACATAATAATTATATAATCTCATAAGATTACGTCTGGTCAAGAACAAGTTTTAAATGAAATGTTGCATTATTTATTAACGCTTTAGCCATTATTTATTTTATTCACACAACATAATATAAGTGTGTGAATACATATTATAAGTAGAAATTGACATTGAATTTTTAGGTAGGTACTTTTAAAAGACAAAAGGAACAACACAAACAATGGTCAAAACAGTTAGATTTTTTTTTCTAGAATTGTAACTTTTATAATCCGTTGAGGTTATAGCCTAAATACATTAAACCTTTTCATTAAGTGTATAAGATTCGGTTGAGGATTTTTATAACAATCTGTATTTAATATTGTTATAAAGCCTTAGATTATGTACAATGAGATACTGCACGTTTTTTGGAATGAGATATTTATACAATCTGGAAAATAATAAACAATACAAATTAATAAGAAATTTTATTAGATCCCTTAAAAATAACACATTATGGTGGACTTATCAACACCGACTGCTAAAGCACCCAAAGTAGGAGACCTCGCCCTTGACGTGTTGAAAGCTACTAATATATTCACCAGCTTTACAGTGTGATAATATTGTGTTAACGGTTTTAATTCTAATGGCCTCATTTTTAACACGCTATTATTTTTTTATTAAAATGGCCATAAATTGAAATTTTGCTTTGTATTAAAGGTGCTATTCATATATTGCTCTCACGGAATGTAAATAATACTATGTAAATAATACGGATGTAGAATAATACTAATTAAATAAACACCTGATACTATTATATATGCCAAACATTTTCTTACTTTTTATATATTGAATAATGTACATACATACTATGTTACTAAAAATATAATGCTCGTGGTGCACCCTGCTGAGCACCGGACGAACGTATAGCTATGGTAAAAGGCCTCTTCTATTGTACATCGTTGGGCTCTGTGCCACCTGGTTTAATCCCAAACGGTGCATGGCGGTAGGTGTTCTTTACCCGTCTGATTAGCTATCACCCACTAGTAGAATCAACTGTGAAATATGTATTTTTATGTGTATTTGTTGCAGTGCCAGAGAGAGAGAGAAATAAGCGTTTGCCATTTATCAAATATTATAGTTAATACGGTCAAGGATATGTTAGCCTTTAATATATACGACAGGTCGTATATGGGTTTAATTGAGCTCGATGATAGCAAATATAAAGGAATATATGTATATGAATTCATTATTTTAATATTATTACAGTAAATGTAGTGCTTTACCTGTTGTAGTTTACAATTAAAACTTTGGTAAAGATCTATTAAAAGAAATTTATATGAGAAATAAGCAGTACCTTTGTGGAAACTTGTATGCCTCTATTTTATTACTTTTTCTGCATGGGCATGAGTTTGAAATATATAAATGAAACATAAAAAAGCCTGAAATGTTTAAATTTCCACATTAAATTGATAACATTCCTCTATGTATTTACATTATGGATCTTTATCCCATGCGAATCCGGTTTTAAATTAACGGGAATTTTTTTACATACATTATCAACTTTTGTACATGACACTTCTTATTTCTACCTATATGGAAAGTGCCATAATTTTGTCATATTAGATCGCAGTTGAAAAGAAATTTGTTATAAAAAGTACATCAAAGTTCTAGGTATCGGTAAATACATGGATATTGAATAATATACATATAAAGCGTATGATGAATCATGTTACTCCATTTTTCCCCTATTCACTGACATTGTAACGAGTTAAATTAAACTTTTATTTATCCTATTCTTATGGAAAAAAGGCCTCGCTTCTATTTTCCTGTATAGAAATGAAACGTAGCATGAAATAGCAAAAGCCCGCTACTAAGAAATGAACGTAACCAGTAATTTATATTTGTGTTCTAGTTCATAACTTTATGTAATATGTAATAATTGGTACATCTAATATTGATCCCGTAATTTCTTAAACAATTCACGTAATATTCACTCAATGTATTGGCAAGAAGTTGATTAATATGGATTTTACATAAGAGGCGCTGTTCACATTATTACCATTTTAATCAGAAGTTATTAACCAATCTCTTCGTTAAATCTATCGTTCAATATTCGTTACGTGCAATAATAGATCATTATGAAATGGATAGTTCATATAAAAAAATTAAATTCAATTACCGCTTATTTTAGTGATGGAGAATATTGTGAGAAGATATTTCCTCTTCTACTCCAACAGTTCTCTCTCAGATATGACATATCTATTAACTACTAATCAAACGTAAAATCTTTCTTATTATCAAAAATACTTCGATCACATTTATCTGTAGTGAAATAAATTTTATTACATAATAATAATTATAAATAAACGAATGTGTATATACATATATATACGATTAGTATCTAGTTTGTTTTTTTCTTAACTTCCCGGTGGTTGTTTAGCAGAAAAAAAATTTAGTATTAAGTCAGCCTTTTGTAACTTTCCTTTTTGTATGGTTTAAAAGTTGTAAGTCAATAAAAAGTTCTTACTTAAGTATACTATATACATTTTTTATTTAAATATAACACAAAACGCTATAAACATAATTCTTTATTGCCTTATCCTCAGAAGCGGTAATATATATCCATTAGACCAAAACTCACCATGGAATCGGTTATTTATAACGTCACGTTCGCTGCCGCGGCTCTTCGGAGCATAGCTACTTAAAATGTATAGCTACGAATATATACACAAATAATACTGAGATTTTTCATTTCGTAACTTATGGCATAATAAAAACGGATGTAGTTGGAGTTCAAATTTAAAATCATTTAATTATATAGGTATTTTCCAACTAAACTTAAAATAACTCTTAGAGATAATAGCACTAGTATGTCCATAGGAAAAAAAAATCCTAGGAGAATCTGTTTAATTCGACAGTTTAACGTGTTTGTAAAAACGGGCATCGAATCTAATTTATTTCATATGCAGGTTTCCTAACAAATATTTTCTTTATCAGAATCAAAAATAATTTATGCTAAGATATCATCTATAATCAAATCTGTACATTTTGCGTAGATTATACGTAAGGCGGTCGAATCACTAAGTACCTAGTTCCTCAAGGCAATTAATAAATTCCCCAAACACAAAATAGTAAGGCAGAAAATAAAATACAATTTTTAAATACCACAGTATATTAAATCATTTACAGTGAAAGTAACAGAATTTAAATCTAATATATAAAATTCTCGTGTCACAGTTTTAGTTACCATACTCCTTCGAAACGGCCTGACCGATTTTGATGAAATTTTATATGTATATTCAGTAGGTCTGAGAATAGGTTATTATCTATTTTTTATACCCCTTAGTAATAAGGGTGGTGCACCCCAAATTTTATTTTTCGGGCAAAATATATTTTTTTTGTTTTTTTATGATGTGACATTAAAAATACATACAAACATAAATTTTCACCCTTCTACCATCAACTCCTATTTTTTAATAGCGATATTAGTAATTCAATAATTTCAGACCAGGTCGATAACTGATTAATTATCACCTGATCAGTTATCCCCGCCAGGCGTCTACTCTACCGGTGTCACTTCTGACCCAGTAAACAGCACGAAGTAGGGATGAGATCTCTTTTCTCACTACCTACACGGCCATAATTATTATTTTTTGTGCATCAATCGTAATAGTGACGTATACAATTATCATTTTACTATTTCAGTGTTATTTTCAAATAAATTTATCATTCATTCTCTAATTCATATCAAACCATGTTTTTCACACGGACAATTTTACGTGTCATGTTCCCGAGTGGGCAAACCATCCCGTTTGTTTGTGTTAGCTAAAGATGGGATAACAAAAAATCTTGTACATTCTATTGCGTTAAGGGATTGATATTGTTTTTTAGTAAAATTATCATCATTTAAGTCTACACTTTAGTTTCCATATATTATGTTTAAGCACAGTTAAGAAAGTTTTATCACTATCCATTATATAAATCCATAGAAACGTTTATGGTTTATTACTATCCGTTTCGACTTTGACGCTCGAAGCGAGAACTATCTATTGAGCACTGAAAGGTCCCCGCAAACTCCATTCGTTGTGCAAATCACCTGGGCATTTAAGTTTAATGGGATAAGTATTAATACTATCAATTATAATACGTTATAATTTTTTATATATAATTGTACCCGTACAAATACAAAAACTCGCTACAAATACAAAAACTGAAAAGAAATTATAAGTTTATCGTCGTTTGGTATAATTTCCTTTCTTTATTGTTTAGCTCTTGAATATAACACAATATTTATTTATAATTTAATAATTAATTATGATTATAACTGTTACGGCATCTGTTATGATATTATGTTAACATCTAAGCGACTTGATAAATAAAGGACATATTTACTAATATAATTGTATTTATTCGTTAAGACGATGGGTCCATAGCTGTGACAGTATCCAATAAAGAGCTCTATAACACAAAGTTATTAAAAAATCGATTTATATATTTAAAAAATCTCAAGGAGTTCTTGCATATGCTTTTAGTTTACAATTGCTCATCATTTCATTTTAATAGTTAACAATAAATAAGTCATATTATACTTTAAATATATAGAAATGAAAAAGACGTTAGCAAATAAGTCTTCCAAATATACAAAAATCTTTTCGGAAACCGTTACACGGACTCTTCGTTATACATAATAATAATAATACTAAATACAGTACAGTAAAAAAGCGCAATTGATACAGATTCATCCTTCCCAATGATCTGTGCCCACGTGCCGTTGGGAAGAAAAATAATAAAAATTAAAGTAAGGCAGGGGTACAACCGTTATACTTTGTCATTATGAAGTCAATTTGTCCCAAACATTACATAATGACGAATCGTGGTGGTTAAATTGTTATGTAACTGGTCGCATATAAGCTAGTAAAATACTTTTTAGTTCTTAAAAGTCTTTTTTCTTATATCGATAATGTAGATATCGCGGTGGACTCCTGGCACGAGTGCATAATGAGATTTTGAAATAGACACAACCGATGTATGGTTTGACACAGTTTTGTTGCGTGGCCAAGTGCGGCTAAATATCGGCCAAGTTTACGTTATTACATGTACTTATAATGCCATACTTTATTTGTCCTCGAAGTCTTAATGTACCGCATAATGTTCCAAAATTTAAAAAAAATCATAAATATGCACGTGGAATTCACCAATTGTAATTTTCAGAGACGCTTGTTTAGCGAATACCTTATGAGAATATTATTGTATATAATAGATTATTTTTAATTTTAAAATACGTACGGTATTTATACCTAGCTATGTATATACATATAATATAGGTACTCATATGAGTCAATAATATTAGTTCATGTTGTGATTTGATACATATAAGACTTACATAAGTAAAAAATGGAAGTGAAAACTTGAGTAAATGTTGAAATAGCTATATGTGTAAGAAAGAGAAAAATACGTAGAATACCAGTAAGATATACTACTTTGTTGTATATCTGTGTACAGAATCAAGTCAAATATTAATAATAATAAGTGGACGAATAGTCAATATATTTTTTCATCTCGTTTAATCTGACTTTTATTACTACTTACTTTATTACGTTTTCTGTTATTCTTGCAATCAAACTGACGTTACAGTGTCATTCCTAGAGGCAATTATTAAGTAAATACATCTATTGCTCTACTAATAGTCTCATCGGGGTTACCATCGTCCATATAAATTTTCATTAAGAAGCCTCCCTTGAGAATTCCCTTATAAGCAAGAAACACGCACGATATGTGAACATATTTTTCTACTTATTGGAACGGACACCTCACTGGGTTGTTAATTTACCCAATATGTCTAAATAAATGTTCATGCAACTCACGTAGAGTTACTTAATCGTAGTAGAGGCCTTGACAAAGGTAATTCATTCGAGCCATCCACTTTCAGTGTCTTTTGATAGACATTTGTTAATTAAAAAAAAACATTTATGTATCGACTTCCGCACATATCCGAATTTTCCGAACGGAAAATATTTTTGATGTTCCTTCCAATGGTCCAATCGTGCGTTAAACTGTAAAAACTACCAATGACGCTATTAGACTCGGATGAAAATTCAGTTTCGGAATTCCGTAGGGATAAATCATAAGTTTCCCTTTTTATTTCTAAAGGCGGAATAGCTGCTATCTGAAACTAACATCAGTTGGATATCAACGTAAAAAGAATCGCGTACATAAGCAAAGATCGATGTATTTTATATTGGGTTAAATTGTCTCAACCGAAGATAGTCGCGTAGATTTCACAATTGATGATACGGAATCGCCATCTGTTTGTCTTTGTCGAAAGTCACCTCACAGTGGCACAAGATTACTCGAAGTAAACTTTCTGTCCATCATACTCCAGCGCTAGGATTCCCTGGTGGTTTAACGTTCACAAATAAGGCATTACTAACATCTACAAGCCGAAAACAAACATTGGTCTACCACATATATGCCTGCCCCAGCTAGAAATCAAACCTCGCTCAGCAGGCAGGGTCACTGCGAATTGGGTTGCGGGGTCATCTAAAGTATCTAAACTAACTAAAGTAGCTTTTCATGTCAGAATAACAGGTGACGGTCCTGATTCAGGCAAATCGTACAAAGCTTCCATCAGTTTATGTAAAAATATATTTAACATAACTAAGTCATGTGGTATTGCTGTGTCTCACAGGGGCAGTCATTTATGTGACAGATAAATGTTTGTTCTCGGGTCATGGGTGTTTGTAATGTCATAATTGTGTATGTCCATACCACCCGCAACAAAGGGAATCCTTGTGCGCGTATGTGACTGTGTAAACGTTTATTTATATTTATTTATTTGCAGGACGGTCTGTTTACGTTTTAGTAGCTTGATTGACGAAAATGCAAGTTAATAATGAAACAAAAGTATAATTTGATGTATGAAAAGAATATAAAATGCAAAATAAATGTATGTATGCCATAATATCTACAACGTAGTTGATGGATGAGTTTGAAGATTTTTTGTGACACAAATATTAAGTGCTTTTATCTGCACGGAACACAATAGTTATATAGCAGAATTAACCAGTAATGTCGAGCCTTCACATCCATATTACTTAATCTTTGTTTATTTACTATATAACAAAATTTTTATTTCTCCTGCACTTCGCAGTAAGCAGGTACCACTTGGTTAAATGCATACTTGATTTTTAACATGATCTTCTGAATGAAAAGTTTTTGGTTAAATTACCTCGCAGCGTTTTCTAAGCAAACACTTAGTGTTAATAAAATGAAATTGATGTAAAAATATTTTCAGTAGTCGCCAAAATAAATTTTCAACTTTATTACCTATTAATACCTATTAATGACTGTTCAAACACGCAATTTTCATCAAAGTTAAACGAGTATTAGATAAATTTGGGACGTAATCGTGAGAAAAATAATGTTTCTTTGAAATTTTGCAAGTAATAAATCGATTAGTAATAAGAATCGAGAAAACGTGATCCAATTTCATTCAGTTTTCCGCTGCTGGTTGTTAAAAGGACTCGACTGACAATGGGATTGAGACGGCAAAACTTGATCGAATGATGAATGTAATTTGCCGTTTTTATATTTAGCGACCCAGTTTATACTTACTACTAATAAATATATTATTATATCACCACTGCTAATTAGTATTATATATAAAATTTAATTTTTTGAGCTTAATTTCTATTAGCACTACGCTCAACAATCGCTCATGGTTTTACACGAAAATCATCTTCATTGCAGGTGGAATTGACATACATAGATATCACAAACACCCAAGAACAGAGAAAAAATGTTTTTCCATCATTTAAACATTTGCCCCCACTGGGAAATGAACGAAGAACACCTCGTTCAATAGGTGGAATCGCTGTAAATTGCTTACAAGGTCGTCTAAATATAATAAAAAAATCATGCATTTATTATGGTTTTAAGAAACAAAGGAACATAATCACAAAAAAATCAATCGCGTATTTGTCTGTACATTTGGCTCATTCTAAACAAAGTCGAGCATTCTGCCCTCCGATTTTCAAGACTACAAAGCATGTAAAATTTTGAAAAGAAATGCAGAATATTAATTTCTCACGAATTGTTTAAAGTAAATTGAATACAAAATTCCGAAAGCTTAAAATATAAACAAGATATGAATATATTTACAGTACGAGTCACTGTCCCATATGAGAATTCATCAGTTTATGTTAAAATATGGATGTAATATAAATTACACCTAACATACAAAATATTTAACAATTTCAAAAATAAAAATACTTTTTTGGAATATTTCATATCTCAAATAAATCATAATTAATAACTAATTTTAAAGAGGACTGTTTTTCTGACCTATACTTAAGATTAGCAAAAAAAATTATAGATAGCGTGGCAGAAGTCGTTGGTGACATAAAACTGACAAATAGTTCCTTCATCATATAATAAAAATTAATACAATTCAAAACGTATATGTTACATTTAGATCGTACAATTAATGGTTTCATAAAGTTTATATTATTTATTCATTAAATATTTTTGAACTAATGTGAAATATTTTTGGCGGTTTTGGATGAGAGTAAAATTGAAAGCAGCGCGCACACGATGTCACAAATAAACGATATGATGAAGTTGGCTATAAGCTGCTCAATCTTAAAACAAATAAAGTGAAAACGAAATAATTATAATGACACAAAGAATGACACAAATGTGTTCCCTAACACATCAATTTCTATTAAGCGAGCCTAGCTGTTATGATTTTTAATTATTTAGTATTATAGATTCGACCACATGGGAGTATTAACTTCTATAAATAACAGATGGCACTATTTATAATCTTATATGTTTAATTTCTTGTAAATAGATGTCGCTTATTTATACATATAAAAACATTATGTAATAGTATGTATTTATTAAAATAATACTCAAAATTAACAATAACTGACGATTATATGCACTACAAACCGTAAATTAAATATTAAAATATTTTACGGTAGCTATATCAATTCTTATAATCGTATTGTATGACGCCGGGCTCACTCACTGTTAGGGTTCTACATTTGTGCTTGTGTGTTATTGTGGTTCGAATATTGTGTCTTTGAGAAGAAGATGAGGACTGCCAACAGATCAAAGTCAAAAAGTTATATAAGTGCTTTAAAAGGCGTACGAAGAAGAATTGTATTTGGTATATGACTTTAATCTGAATTCATTATTCATTAATTTTAACAGTTTTGCAATAATAGGTTGTACTGCATCTTCACATTTTCTACCTTTCTTACATTATACATTTTACCTTTACAGGGTTTGTATGATGTATTTCATAATTTTGTTAAAATTTCCTTGAATTTTTGTTCTATTTCAGTTTCTTTGGTTATATGTTAATTATTTTTTTAAATAAATAAATCGAAACGGATAATAGATCGAATTTTAACGATAATTTTTTATTTCTTAATTTTTAGTTTTCCTACCTCTTACATGACTCTGGGAACCTTTTAAAAATTTACGAGTATAAAGCATAGCGCATAGCGGAACCTAGGTATGGTGATATGGTTATAGGTAAATGATAATAAATGTCCTGAAATGAATAACAGATATGAACAATAAATTTCCACACTCACACCCCTGCACTAGGATTCCCTGTGTTGCGGGTGCCATGGATATACACAAATATTACATCACAAACACCCATGACTCGAGAACAAACATTTATCTATCACAATAATGTCTGTCCCGGCCGGGAATCTAACCCGGCACCTCAAGCTCGGCAGGCAGGGTCACTACTAACTGGGTTAAGGGGTCGTCAATATATAAATTAGAATTTTTGGAGTTATTTTTATTGTTAGACAAAGAAGTAAAACTTCTAACACGCGTACATAAGTACATACACACTTTTTATTTAACTGATGTAAACCACACCATTTTGTATTTACTTTTCAGTGTTAGATTATAACGCCTACATATGAAATAGTTTCATTTCATGTACGTTTGTAATTGAACGATATTGATAAAACGACACATGATAGGTTTATGAAACGTTCGGATATTAATTCAACCATATGACCAACATAATACAAGGGGTCTCAGAGCGGTGTATTATTATATTTTATTTATTTCATATTCTCTGGTTACACTACTCTGGATCTAAGATAACACGGGCGTATGTCAAGTGTAACTTAGTTCTCTATGTTTTCATGTGTGGTATAGCTATCGGTAAATTATAAATGTTGAATTACTTTACCAATGACATTGGATCATTTTATAAAAAGTGACTATTTAATGACGTGGCCACTGTAGTTTGATTGCATAAAGATTATCTGTATTTGGATGGTACTAATTAGTAAATTCATAATATTTTTCTAATCTAATATCAAATTTTAGTATGAATGCAAGTATTTTAAGAAATAGTAATATTAATAAAAACTAGCGGCCCGACCCAACTTCGTTCAGGTTGAAAAATTGTATATATGTCCATTCGGAATAATTTACCTTTCAAATGGTAAACAAGTTTTTCTAACAGGTGAGGTAGTTCCGGAAATTACCCCCGAAGTACACACAAATTCACAAAATTTGCACTCTCTTTATAATATTATTATAGATAGTGGTGTCGTGAATATTAATATATAATAATGAGATAAAACAGTAATGCAAACCTTTGGCCTACGGAATATAAAAAAGAAGAACGCAAATGATAAATGTACATAAATTTAAACGATGTTTCCCTACTTTACATAACGAGTTCAGGGTGGAAATGCTTAGTAATCGTTTCTTGGCTCAAAATATAAGTATAAAAATATCTTGAGATATTTTTAAATACTCAGCCCTTGTCTTGACATATAATATAATACTGCATGAATATTAATAATACTGCATGAATATTATCGTTTGACGAAATGAGGATATAGAATTTTTACTGTAACTTTCTTATTAGCAGATTTAATTACGTGAATACTTATTAGTAATGTAGTGAAAATGATATTGAAAGTTGTGAGATTTTCATCGACATTGAAGTTCCTAAATTGGACACTATGCCAATCTCCCTTGCTTATGCTGCATCTACCTAGTGAAGGACGATCTGGTTATTTTTCTTGATTGATAGATTCTCTTACCACCCAGTTTAACACTGATGGTAGTCATACGTCACTGAGAATTTTTTATCCCGTACCACGCTACACTACCTCGCTACGATCCTCTTAAAACTCGGTTGTGAAATCTTTTTACAATTTCCCGTCGCGGTTTGTGAGAGCCAGTTAACTAACATCTTTACCATTTTTTCTTGGCCCGCAAGAACTTTAAACGTTTTACGCTTTCACAACCTTGGAGTTACAGATGAACATGCGGCTCATCAGCGCTGTTGACTTCTTACCATTACTTGGCTCGCCTGTTCCAGCCAGCCTGTGTAGCCAGCCTTTATTATAAAAGTACGTTACTTAATATATGTATATGTATAAAGTATATAATAGTGGACCTGACAGACGTCGCAGTTCCTGAACGTAAAAAATAAAATATAAAATTTCCCGAAACCAGATCGCAGTGCCACCTTCTGCCGGGTGAAATTTTTAATCTAAATCATACAGGGACCCTCCTAAACTCACACAAATAAAATCTACTAAATCGGTTCAACCATCTGGGAGGAGCAGTGATATACGGTTAAGTACACACCTGCCGACGAATTTTGTATATAAAGATATGTCAAGCTCTATAGAGCAATACATTTGAATCAATGAGAATCCTTAGTAAAAAAATTAAGTAAATTTGGGAATTAAGCTAAAGAGTTTTAATGAATTATCGGCAATGTTAATATAAATATTAATTTCACTGAACTATTTTGGAATTATACGTTATTTAAGTGTGTTCCACACAACATTGTATACGTATAATGATAATAAATATAGATAAACGTTGTTATTATAAATGTATATCTTAATGTATTATGGCCCGTAATTACCCAAAAATATTTTTCGGAATAAAAAAACCATTTCGATTTGAATGTGAATTTCTGGGTTTCTTCTCCTATTTGTAATACTTCGGGGTGGTATTTTTTCTTAAAATTAAAGTGCAAATAAAAAATTCAAATTACACCCTCTGAATCAAAAAAGGTTCCTTTACAATCGATCAATAAATGGTGGAGTATGGTGGTACCAAACAAAAAAACATCTACACTGTTATCTACTTGTTATCTCCACTGTAGGTACACCGTAGTGCATACACAGTTTTACGTAATTTATATTATTAAAGATGAAAAAGGAAAGTTTTAAAATTTTAAACCTATTTTCCTTAGAAAAAGAGAGTACATGACGTGAAAAAAATATATCGTCCATAGCCCAGCTGCTCCGTAACTTGTATATAAAAAAGGCAACAAGGTTTATCTTTTTAAATTTTGCGAAATATTCATTAACATTATAAAACTAGAATATATGTATATTTTTGCTATTCCATGACACACGAAGCTACAAAGTGTTTTCGTCTATATTATCGCAATAAAATAAATTTAGAAAATCGGTGACGAAACTAAGAAATAAATAATTATTACTAAATAGTTTAAGGATGTGGATAAAACAAAAGATCATGTAACCTTTTTATATTTAAGTCTAGTATTTAAGTTGACGATAAATAATGGTAGGTGGCCACCTCCCCCATAGATGTCGATGACAATTCATTTACATTCGGACATCATCGACAATCGAAAGAAGAAAATGATGAATACAAAATTTATTGTAATTTACTATATCGTGTATAATTTTTAATTTTACAACGCAGTTACCCTCAACGTTTTTGCCAGATCATTGTTAGAGATCCAGGACTGCGTTTCACCCCGCACGTCCAGTACGATCGCCCTAGCAAGAAATTGACCACGAACGTGAGAAAGAACTCGTAGGCTGTTATGGTAATGTGCTGCTGTAATTTTTTCATAGCAAATAGCATATCCAATAACGGGTCTTGGCAAGTGTAAAAAATTACATCGTTCATTTTACACGAATTCATCAAAACTTGACCAGTGCAAATGAAATAAAAATAAAAAACTCCAACGCCTCTAATGAGACCGATGCCAGATGCGATTCATTCCCTTCCAGGCGTAGGTATTCGATAAAATGACTGTAGTACTACGTACCTAGCTCATTACATTCACTATGCGTGCTTTATTTGTGCCTATATACGTTTATTTGTGTTTAACCTACTTTTGCAACTTAATAACGTAGCCGAGGTTAACGTTCGGTTTAAATATTCATATTAAATTTGTTTTGTGTTCGTGTGCTCTATGGACGATGTAGAGGTGCTTCATTACACGTGCAATTTAAGTCCAAATGCACGCACGCGCTCAAAGCGCAAAAACGATCAAATGCAAATTAGAATCGGCTCAGTAACAGGTTTTGTAGATGGAAACGAATTTTAATGTATACTTCATCGATAGCAAAATTTGGTTTCGTATTATTTGAGTATTTCGTAGGGTTTTCCAAAACATTGTGAAAAATACATACAGACGAACATAGAACCTCCTCTATTTTTAAATTCAAGAAAACTCGGATCTCAACACAATTTCATATTTGAAAAAACCGTGTACTTCTCCTCATCTATTTATGCTCAATAAGGATAAACCTTCTTTCCTTAACAATTATATTTTTTTAATAATTTGATCACATTGGTTTGGAGCAGTTTGTGGTAATTTTTTCAAATATTATCTACGTTTTGTCAAGTCCCAGGATAAAATGGCTGTGATATACAGACAGTCGAAAAGACGACTCGCAGGAAATTATAAAAAAATTTGCATATGCCTACGGAACCCTAGAAAATACAACACATTAGAAACATCTGGGGATAAAGATATATTATCCTATGTAAGTACCTATGTCACATAGTATTTCCATCAACGTGGATTTTCAAAACAAGAAAATCCATTTGGCGCCATGTAAAAGGAAAACGATTTTTTTACGTTGGTACATGACTTGATTTCCTTTGGATAGCGACCGCATGGATATTGAAAATTCCACGACCTACATTCAGCGGCTGTATTCGAGCTGCGTTCTTGCATTGTTTGCTGATTGAAAAAATCATAATTATTATATAAAATTAAGACCTAACTCGACACTGTTACAAAAATCTTTATAAGTAGTTACTAATTTCGCTAATACCTTATAAATACCGTGATGGCACTACCAAATAAGTGATTATATGTTAAGAAATGACATAATTTATATACATATATATGTCGGAGATGGTCATTAGTATAGACGTGTAACGAAACTCAGCACGATATCCGAGAGGTGGCAGCACCGCCGCGATGACGTCGATGCTCGGCTATCGTTCTACAACAGAGCCTAGCTAGTGGAGTGACGCCGGATGGTGCCACAGTTTACATTCTGCGGTCGAAGAGATCGGTTCCTCCGCACTGGGAACTGTTACTGGTTTCGTTTGCCCGGTATGAAGTGTTTGTGAACAATTAATTAAAAGTGTTAAACGATTATACGCCCACGCTATGTTTGACAATGCTGCTAAAACTACCGCCATCGCCGACATATATATATACTGTAGTTTCATTGCAATATTCGGCAAACTAGGGTGTGGATAACATCACTGTCGCCCCTAAACGTTCGAACCCCCGCAGGCATCTTGATCAAGATGTACGTCGGTAATCCTAATTTAAACTGGTTCTTTCACACTGCAACCGAAATACTATGCTTTAAAAATATTTCTCGGTTGACTTTAGAAGGACGGTGGAAGCTGGCCAGGCAGGTAAAGAAACCTAATGCACTAACAGCGTCAGAATTAAGCTGTGTGATACTGAGCCCAGCGACTTAACGGATGGCATCTGGGACCATTGTCTCATTCGTTACTTACTTATGAATTGGCTTGGAGTGAAGACTCGAGATATTTCTTACACACCTAAAATTACTTAAACAACCTCTTACGAACCATACTAATTTGATATTTTTTCATGTTTGAATAGCATCCATGTTAAATTACGTAGAATATACATACGGGATGCGAAATGTAATTAAATGGGCGAATTACTAGTGGAAAAAAATAAATACGTATTTAAATAACGGTATTACAATGTGTTTTCAGTTGTTTTAACACTTGATCTCGATGAAACAGCAAGTATAATTAAAAATGTTGTATATTTTGAAAATATTATATAATTGACGACTTTGCAAGCGACTTGATGGAGTTTTTGCCTGCTAAGCGTAGATTCCTGGGTTCGATTTCCTGTCGGTATGTTATAGATAGACGTGTGGTCTCGGCTTGTGGTCATACTATGTTGGTGTTGTCTAATTTATGTTTATGCTGCGAGAAACATAGAATTTTAGTGGAATGAGTTATTTATATAATATTTTAATGTTGTAATGTATGAAACACGTCAATATAAATCCTCTATAACTTATTACGAGGAGGCAGTATCTTTAAGTTCGTTAAACAATAAACACATATTATTCTAATGCATATTTGATTCCGAATCCGACACCTCATGGCGACCCGGCCAGAGAGGCACGATGCGGGTGGCGCGCTGCTGCATTCCGATGCACTAAAATGGATGTCATAGGACAGCACTATGGCCTTTGATTGGACGGTGTGTACTGTTCTGGGGACTTGTTTGCGAAAACGTTAAAGAATTTGTTATTATGTAGTGAACAAAAAATAAGAATAAACTACAGTAGCTACAGGAAAAATACAAGAAGAAATAGTCAGAACAAAAGAGATGGTGTTGCATTAAGCAGGACGCTGCCAAAAAAAAATTGGTAAAAACTTCGAGTGGCTTCAAGTGACTCTAAGTGGCTCCAGGTGGCTTCAGCATATCATGCGCTCGTGAATAATCAGAAATAAAACCTTCGGAAGAGCAACAGCGTAATGCCCCGTCATCGTACCCCAGTTCCTATTCTTCACATCGAGCGCTTCAAATACAAGTGAAAAATAAATATATAAAATAAAAGTGAACAGTGATAAAGTGTATGTATGAGTGCGCGATATGTGCAGAAGTGGCTACTTCTGCTTACGGTCCCTAGCAAAGCAGATTATACTAGTGCAATTTTCATATAATATATGTACAAATTTACAACTTCTACAGTATACTTATTTTTTATATTATGTTTCATATTGGTTCTTTTATGATGTTAAATATAGTATGTTAGAAAGTTTTAGTGATATATATGACAAGCTGAAATATATTAAAGATTACTTATACTTAATAAAGATTGGTCCGAGTCGTAGAACACAAAGTATACTTGACAAAAAAAATTGCGGAATGTAATATTGTGTACAACGAGTTTTTATTGTTGCAACTTGACATAGATAAACAAATTCAAAAACGTAAAATTAACGATAGTGACGTCAAGGTGGTCGAGGCACTGTATAGTGAAATGAATGTTTTGTATTCTCGAATTAATCAACTTTGTTCTAGTATTGATTGTACTTTAGAGGAAACTGCCAACATGGAAAAGTTTAGTTTAAATACTGCGGTATATTATTACCAGTGATGAATGATGATGAGGATGTAAGAAAATACCGGATACGACAAATGATACTTCTGACAAAGATAAACGGTTTGATCAACCCAATTTAGTCGAAGTACTTAAAAAGAATGGTAATGACATTGAAATTGTCATCCTTAAGAAAGACTATTTAAGGTTAAGTACCTAAATAAAAATGAAAAATATTATGAGTCTGTGAATAAAATATATATTTAAGTTCCTTCTAAACGTACTATTTTTATTGATCCATATTCTTTATCATCAATAACGCGAGACGTATTGTTGAATGATTTGGAAAATTTATGTAAGAAGAATGATATAAGCGAGCTCGTTATAATCAAAAAGAAGGAAACTATTTATCTAATTGAGATATTTAGAAATGAAATAATTAATAATAAATATTGGAGAGGTCCTAGAAATAGTGTAGTGAATGACGTTAATAGAATAGAGGATAAAAATACTAGACGTATTATAATTAATTATTTTCACTTATTATCCACAAGTGGTCACGCAGGTATTAAGAGAACTTTAAATAATATTAGAAAATATTACTATTGGCCAGGAATTGAAAAAGATATTAATACTTGTGAATAAATAAACAGTTTAAATATATGAAAGAACGATTATCCATAACTACAACTGCAACAAATTCTTTTGTAAAAATATTTTTAGATTTGGTAGGCCCTATAGATAAAGACGACGAAGGTTATTGCTACATTTTGACTATGCAGTGTGAGCTTACTAAATATTTAGTCGCTACTCCACTTCGATCAAAAAATGAAGTCTCAAAAGCCTTCGTGGACATCTTCATTTTAAGGTATGGTATTCCAAAATGCATAGTTTTCGATAAAGGCACGGAGTTTATTTCTTCTATAATGCGAGAGGTAAGTAAACTTTTAAACATTGAACAGGTATTTGCATCAGCCTATCATCACGAAAGCATTGGTTCTTTAGAAAACACACATAAAAGTCTGTTACTACCTTAGAATTTATTGTAATAATAGTACAAGGACATGGAGTCAGTGGTTACCGTTTTGGCAGTTTTCGTATAATGTTACTGTTCATTCTGAAACTAAATATACACCATATGAGCTTGTTTTTGGACATGTTTGTTCTTTGCCTAATAATTTAGCAAGTTCTGTGAAAAGCTCATCAAAATGCGAAACAAAATTTAATTAATAGTAAGTATGAAAGAAAACTTAAACTATGATACTAAAATTAATCCTAAGTCATATAAAAAGGCGATCTTATTTTAGTTACAAATGTAAATTGTTCAAAATTAGATAGTTTATATTCAGGTCCATTTATTGTCTTAGAAGATATATCACCGAATGTCAAAATTTTAATGAAATGATTTTGCATAAAAATAGGACAAGACCTTACTATTCTAGTTAAAGTAATATTTCAATTATATACATTTGTTTTTCATTGTACCTATCTCTATTCGATTCTTATTATTTTACGAACAAAGAGTGTCATGTGTCATGTTGTGACACAGCGCTCCAATGTGTAATCGTAAGTGTAAGATTATCGTCTAGCATTACTTACATTGTGTACTTAAGATTAAGTAAAAATAAAAATAAAAGTACCTATGTAGGTATTCATTTATTTTTTATAATTTCGGAGGATGTGTAGTGTATGAAACACCTCAATATAAATCCCCTATATCTTGTTACGAGGAGGCAGTAGCTTTAAGTTCGTTAAAAAATAAACACGTATTTTATAATGCATCTTTGATTTCGAACCCGGCACCTCAATGTAATAACTAGTCAAAGATGTACTCATATTATTTAAAGCAATAGAAACGAACAAAAATTGAGAATTATCTCTGCCAAGTCAAGAAAGGCTAATACCTAGAAAGACGATGGGTGTTACAGGGGTTAACTTATGCTGTTAAAAAAAAGTTGAATCCATCCAGGCTCTTTTCATACAATACAAAAAATAATAATCCTTATCCTAAGATGAATCCGAACAGAAAGGATTACGAAAGAAAGTTCTGAGAAAAAGGTAAATATGATAGAACTATGGATTGTCCAGAACTACTTTAAAAGTGAAATAACACTTGGCTATTCACTCCTTCTCGAAAATCTATGGAGTTCAGGCAAACGGCCAAGTTTCAAGTATACTTATCTTCACAAAAACTCGTCTTGCTTTATTATATTAGCAAAAATATATTAATTTATAACTTTTTTATTTACGAACGAATTGAAATGAATGAACTTTAACTACTAAGTGATGTTTCCTGCAATACTTTAGTGAAAATCACAACGAAATCGGTTAAGCCGTTTCTGATATTAGCGCGAACAAACGCACAGACAAACAATAATACTAACAACTATTATTTTGTATTCTATTGCGGTAATAAAGGTCCCTGATAACAGTTTTTCTCATATATCGTTCATGTTCAGAAAGTTATAAGTTAGACCATTATTATAGGTATAGATATGGATTCCTGTCCTATGCGAGTCCGAATTGGAATTAACCGATGTTTTTTTAAAGTTGGCCGAACATACTTCGATCGGTTTGTTGTTGAAATATAATTAACTAAAGTGATTGCAACTATTTTGCAATGACTCATATCTTTCAAATAATAATGAAAAGGAATTTCAAAGTCGTACAGTATTATAGTACGGTCTTCATTTAATCTACTCATTGTGGTGAGTCCAAATTAAATTACAAGCAATCTCCTAGCTTTTAGTCATGTGTGAACATATGAACTTCAATCCATTACTATTCTACTAAAACCGGAAATCTTTCCATTCACTTGAATAGACCTGGAATAAACACCACGATACTTCAATAAAAATTAGAGTACGGATAGGTTTAATGCCCTTCAAAAACCTCCAATAGTGTATAGTGACTCCAATCTTACCAATAAATAGAAAGGAATGTATTAAACATAATCAAGTGTCTTAATAATAGTTGTCTGCATTTTATAGTCGTGTTTTATTACTTATTTAAAACTAAATACAAGATGCTTAATGTGACATCCGAAGGCGTTCATAAACATTTTCATTCGTAGAATCGATTACATCAAACCAAAATATTCGCTTGAGATAACGCGCTCTTGAGGATGCCCAGTGTCCTTCGGTTAACCCAGTAGAGGATAATAGTAACATATAATTCCGCCTTAAAACTGCAAACCAAAACATAAAAATATCCTGTTTTATGAGTGACATGAATGTAACGAAATGAGATGTCATTAAGAAAAAAACCCGAGAACAAACATTTAACTCATATCGAACACAAAACCCTTCGTTCGGAAAGAAGAGTTGCCACAAACGGAGCTACTAGGTTATCAAAGACAAAGTGCTGTTGCCATTTCGCTTTGTACGAATAATAAAACTGCCTCATGCTTTTTGTCTGCTTTGTAATGGTACATTCAAAGAACGAGCTGGCAGTAAAATATAGCAAGCATTGTGAAAGAAACTTTCCTTAAAAATTATGTAGCTCCTGTTTTGAAATTATCGACTCCATTTTTACACGTTCTTTGAAATAACTTGTTTTTAATTTTGATTTTTTACTTAGATCATTTTGCGATTGACATAAACCGACAGTCTGTAAGGGTGTATAACGCATGATGATGTGCGAGTATATGAAGTTTCATGTTTAAGTACCTTAACTATTGCTGCGATTATTTAGGAGGTCGTTGAACTCTATACCCACCCAACGTGACCCTTTGATACTCGTATAAATAGTAACTCATTTTTTTGCCTGCTAGATGTTATGCAAATAATTCATTATTAGATGGCGCTGTACCACATCAACTTCTTTAAGGATCAAGGAGCAATGATATTTGAAAGTTATATAATTTTTTAGTAGTCGTTGGAGAGCGTTATTTTTATACATAGAATACAATGTACGCGATAACAATAACAAAATAATTAAATGATAACCTGGCATATAATTATTATATTCCACTAGAAACAAAAACAAAAAACAAATTAAAGACAAAGTTAGTATATATGTCGGTAATTAAGCAAGAAATAAATTTCCTAGTTTCTGTTATTCCATTCCATTTATGACGCCACGAAAAAATTAATATGTGAATTGCACTTCAAATAATAAAACATTGGCAGATAAACTAATATATACAGACTGCGGAGTAATCGAGGACGTCCAACATGTGTTGATGGAATGTGTACGGAACGAAGAAATACGCCGTAATTTAAAGTATATAAATAACCAAATTGGTATTAGTAACAGTGTCTTGGCCTCTCCTGGTTCAGAAGAGGCCAAAACACCGATCCAATTATATTTTGCAAGTATACCTTAGTTAGTCTAATAGCCTTACGAGGGTGACATAGTCAAATATATGACTAAACCCTGTATAAATAAATTAAGAATAAAAAAAAATGGACTGATACGGGATTCCAAGAAATTTTGCAATAAGAAACTCATGAGCTTGAGCAACCTTTAACTTTTCCATATTTCATTACAACAAAATATACATTGATATTCCTATACTAGCAAACTGCCCTCGCTTCGCTTCGGGAAAATTACGCCTCACGCTAAGAAATAGTACCTACATTACTAATACATTTAAATTAATTCATAATTTTTTTGTTTATTGACGGATTGAAATGAAACGAACTATAAATATTATGTGACGTTTACTGCAATACGTTAGTGAAAACGGTAACGAAATCGAATAAGCCGTTTCTACGATTAGCGTGAACAAATGAATAGACAAACAGACCAAAATTCTAACAACTATTGTTTTAGGTTCTATTGTGTTAATAAAGGTCTCCAATAGTAATTTTTCTCATATATCCTTAATGTACAGAAAGCGATCATTTAGATTTTTATTTTATATATAGATGTATCCAGGTACATTATATTAGTAGATAATTAACCTACAGGTAATGAGTAACAATGTGGAAATATTTTATGTCGGTATTGTGCCAAATATACCTATGTTGATCCTTGTCATAATGATATATTGTTTTGATTGTATTATGTCCTAATTAAGTTTTGTCCTCTGTTTAAAGTTTTTACCAACCTTTACCATTCAAAAGAAAGCCTACGAGTGCGAGTATATAACAGTTCAAAGTGTCTTCCTAAATGTAGTGAACGAGTTAAAATTGATAGATGACTCAATTTCCTCAGTGATCGATCGATCCTTGACAATCTATTGTTGGATTTGCAGGATAGATGGGATCTTTTTCCCAAGGGATCTACATTATCTGTCACATTCAAATGCAATCTTCGCCAAAAATAGTTAGGGTTTTCGAGTTTTTCGATTTATAAAAATACTAGGTATTATTTTGGACCGTATCGAGAGTGTAGAGTTCTAAGTTTGAAATGAAATTTTAAACCTTTTGTTACCTTAATTACCATATAGCTAAATTTGAAAACGTTTTGATCCTGGTGTATCCTTTTTATTACAAGTGTTTTACTGATTTTTAATAACACTGGCACGACGGGCCAAAAGGCTGGGAGCATTTTCCACCTGTTTTACTATCCTGTGTGGATTGGTATAAGGGTTAGACGACTTAAATATTGCAAGTCCTTCTACGCCGTGAAGACCTCCGATATACCGGTAGATAAAGATTGCAATTCGTTTATTATTAGCTAGTAACCCACACTCACTTCACTCCGGAATTCGCTTGATTTTTACGTTCGTAAATCGCACACGAAACAATGGTAGTTCATTTTTATCAGGAGTTTTATAATTTTCTTTATGTCATGTACTTAAACCTTTCTTTTAAATATGTCTATCTGTTGGCAAAAACCGTATGAAAAATTATCTATATAATAATAAAACTCTAACTGTTAGCTTTCTGAATATAAAGCATATATGAGAAAAACTAATGAAAATTTAAGGGCGTTGATTAACGCAATAGAACCCCAAAACAATAGTTTGTCTGTTTGTCTGTACGTTTGTTCGCGCTCATCACAGAAACTGCGTACGGTTTTCACTAATGTATTGCAGGCAGCATCATTTAATATTTAAAGTTCGTTTCATTGCTCTCCGTCCATATATAAAAAAGGTTATTAATCAATCTAAATCTTGTTCAACCGGAGCAAAATCAGGGCGGGCTGTTAGTTAATATTATAATGAGAATTTTGTAAGTTGGTGTGTATGCGGACGACAATCTCCCAATTTACATAGGCTATACATATATGAAATGTATTTAACAATTAATTGTAGAGCATGAACGAAATCGGGGTGGCCTGCTAATTATTTATAACTAGCGAGGGATTGATACTTTGAATACATGTACAAACCTAATAACAATTTATAAACTAATAACTAACCTAACCTAATCTACCGAACAGTTTACCAAGTTCCTCCCCCCCCGTACCAAGTTCCGTTTTGAAGAATAATGTAACTTTTACCTGGCAAAAGAGTTTTTCAAATAAGTGTCACGGTTCCAGATATCACTTTCCGCAAAATGTACAGAAACTCACAAAAGTCGCATTCTCTCTTTATAGTATGAACTAGCGGCCCGCGCTGGCTTCTCACGGGTGTACTTTTATTTTTAAACATTTTGAGATACATTTATATTTTTATCTTTATAAAGGACATAAAGCAAATTTTTTTATACCTTGGTTCACGTTACTGAAATTTAGCGACGATTCCTTATTTTTTCTAGTAATCAATATAACCTATGTTACTCAGGGATAATGTAGCATTCTAATTTTGAAACAATTTTTAAAATCGGTTCAGTAGTTTTTCAGTTTATTCGTTACAAACATACAAAAATACAAAGGTTTTCTCTTTATATATTAGTATAGATGTAGACTAGCGATCCGCCGGCTATGTATGGGTGTAAGTTTCTAATGAAGAAAATGTGAAGCGTGCTTAGCAAAAAATATTGATTGCCAGTATATGCCGTCGCTTCGCTTCAGAAAACCTATGCTTTACGTTTAAAATAGCACCGGCGACGTTTTAAGAATGGGTTTCTCTAGTTCTATGAATTAGAAACAAATGGATTTATCATAATAGCTGTAGCCAGTCAAAATTTTATTTACTGCTCTCTTAATAGATTGTCCATATTAATTTTTATTTCCTATCCTGTGGGATTAGAGCCATTAACCGGAATAAAAAGTATCCTACATTACGACCCATAATATAAGTTACTAATATGCCAAATATCATCCAAATCTGTTCTGTGGTTTTAAAACAAGACAAGAGAGTCAAATATAAAAAAAGTCTTTTAACTTTTATATCGATAATAAAGCCTACCTAAATTAAAATTTCCTAAACATTTCCGATGTACAAATTTGAGCCCGTTATAGTTTTATCACTAGTATAGATGTTTATTTTAAAACATGTCTCATCTTCAGTAGTTAAGGCCGCGCGTAGAATATCAGTCGACAAACTCGTCGATAATGGACTTATCCAATCTAATCTTTCATTGAACAAAACGGTCAAACAGAAATCATATCTTTTCTTAAACATTTTCACAAAAATACCATCCGTAATCCCAACTACCCTGGTTGCATTTCCCAATAATTTTATTTTATATATATCTTGACAATTACGAGTATAATAATGTTATAACGGAATATTTTTTTTAATGTTAATAGTCGAAAAACGAGCAGACAAACCATCTGATGGTAAGTGGTCACCGTCGCCCATGGACATCAGCAAGACCAAAGGTATCACTGATGCGTTGTCGGCCAGGAAATGAGAAGAAAGAAAGAAGGTACTGGCTCTCAAGCTCCCAGCCGGAACACAACAAGTCGTTTGGCGGCTGACTCAAGCAGGAGGGTGGTAGCTAGCCAGGCAGGCTTCACGGAAAGATAATAATACCAGTAATAATGCTGATAATATAATCCATACGAGAAGCCCTACCACCAAGCAGGCTGGCTTCTGTCGCCTCTTACGACACCCTATTCCGGCAGCATGGGATTGTGGGGAGTATTCTAAGCCGCCCCAATACGGCTAAATGTTTTCTTTCCACTCTTTAACTGGCTTCAAAAAAGTAGGACATTCTTAATTGTATTTGTTTATGTTTGTTACCTCAGAACTTTGCATTTATTAATCGATTTGAAAAAAATCTTTTTTGTTTGACAGAGTATACTTTCCTTCTGATCCCACTTAAGTTTGAAAATAAAAAAAACCACGCCTAAATTTAAAAAATAGAAGACGAAACCAAGAAATTCACTGTCTTCAAATTGAAGACGGATTTATTTTTGTTAAAATATTTATGGTAATCAAAATATGTATCCGTCCCTTCGTGTGCATAAATTCAACAATATTAACAACAGTCTTCCTCTTTAGCAGTCCTTGTGGCAGTGACATGGTACATTTAAACCATTATAAACAATCAACGCTTAAATCTGTTGTGATATAAATCTGTTCTGTCTGTGATATAAACTCCAACTAAAAATCGAACGCGAGACAATTCTTCAGTAGGCTTTTTTTTATTTAAATAAAACAAATTCAGCTAAATCGGTAGAGCTCTTTTCTGATCTTTCGTACATGCCTTAATTGATTTTGATTGATATAGTATTATGTTGTAGGAATTTCACTAACGTTAATGAATATTGTTGCGTTCAACATTTATTTGTTGGCGTCGGCCATGTTTATTAGCTCCAGATTATATAAACAAGTGTGACGTTAGTAACATCCACGTGATTGCGAATTGGAAACTTATTTTCAGCGACTTTTACACAAGTCAATAAATATTACGGAGGGCTAGGTGCGTTGAGTGATTGTTTATTCTCAGTGGATTTTTTTATTCATCATTTACATTTCGTACTCTAATAAACATATATTTAGTAGGTATTAGATATTTGGCACCTAAGAATCATTTTAACGGCAGACGTCTACACAAATACTTTGTCATGATAAATAATGTCAATCTCAATCGAAAAGAGTGCAATACTTCACTCCAGATATCAGGAAGAAACATCTTCCTGATATGTTGAAATTTATTAAGCGTTTCGTACTTCAAAGGGCACTCACTATAGGGTTGTTATCAACTGATAGCAGGCGATAAGGCGTCCAACATTTGAGTTAGCCAGTAATCCCTCAACCAATCAGTGATAATTTTCCTCTAGTATTGTAAATATATATATATATATATATATATATATATATATATATATATAAAACCACTGGTTGTTTTAAAAGAGTTTCTTTTGCCGTTTGCGCATACGTATGTTTTCAGAATAACTAAATTATTAAATGATTTTGATTTGATTATAAGATCCGACAGGTAGTAAAGCTCTCTGTTTATAAACTGATACGATTTACTCGCAAACATAAGTGTAAGAACAAATACTAGGTCAACCATTCTGTATATAAAAGGAAGCCTACAATTTTTTAGATCACAATGAGACGTATGGATATTGCTACGAGAATAATGTTAATGATAACTAGCTGTTTTAATGATCCACCTGACGCCACGCTCCTCGTCTATAACAATCTGAGAACATGAGTATAACTGTGAAGTACTCACTACTCTTGAGTAGTTCAAGAACTACTTGTATAATTGTAAAGTCCTACAAATGTGAATAAAATGCAAACAAGCCATTCCAAGATGCAAACAAGTCATGCCAAGATGTCTACATCACCAAAGAAAGCTTCGCAATGTAAACGAAAGTTAAAGTCTACTCGTCTTCCTGATTTTGTCCTTATTACAAGTTGTACAGTGCGTCCTGTCGTGTGCTCTCTGTAATGTTCGTATATTTTCGTGTTCTATAAGTTTTCGTTGTCGTTGTTATGGGTGTGGAAAGAAAATATCGCTTGAAATTACGTTTGAAAATTCCCGACTCAACATTATACAGAATTTTATACAGCATTTTCATTGATACCTCCCAAACAAAATTTCACAAGATAAGCGTTCATAAATTCATAAAAGCTTAACTTATCTATGCATTGCAAGATTTCCCTTTTATCTTACGCCTAATAAGTACTTATAAAGTACTTATAAGCCTTTCATGGAAGCATTACCTTGTTTATATGTAAACAACAAATCTAAGTTGAAGAACAAACTATTGTCAATCCTTTGTCGCTGTAGAGTTAGTTCTTAGAATTAAGTTTAAAATGTTTTAATTTCTTATATATTATTATTATTGATTGACAGCCGTTTAGATGTATGTGAATTGTAATATTTTGTAGAAAGATTATAAGTTATGTATGATCAGTGAGGTGTATATAAATCATAGCAGCGGGTCGAACAGACAAAACTTTCAAAAAATATGTTCATCTTTTGTAGAAGTCAATAATAAAATATGCTTACGTTTAAATTATCAAAAAAAAAATTAATGTAATAAATTCGTCTGTATTACAGTTTCACGAGGGAGATAGGTATTAAGTATATGTTGATATAATTTTTTTTACTTATACTTTACTGGTAATTGGTTTGATGAAAAAAAAAAACGAAAAGACATCATCATACCAGAGGAATTTTTATGAGATATATTTTTAATTTTTTTAAGTTTATGTTTTTGATATTTATTTTAATATTTTTGATTGTGTTTGTAAAATAGAGTATCTTTGCATTATCAACCTATTTTCGATTACAATAAGTAAATTGTAACCTTAAAATTACCAATCACTCAAAACTATACTTTAGTAGTTTTTATTTAACAATTCTTCATCAACGAGTAAAACTTTACATAAGATCTATTTCTGAGAGATAATTAATAGTAAATTAGGTCTATATATAATTCTCCCTCCAGCAACATGTCAGATGATAGTGTAATTGACATGCAATTATGTTGTTCAAACTCTGATGCTCGTAAACGGTGCAAGTTAGACAATTTACTTTCGGGAGACTCCGTCGCTAACCAAAGCTATTTGTTATTTAAACTTTAATACACTCACTAACCATTACTCATACCTGGTCGGTTGTAAAATAAAGTTCATTAATCGAAAAATGTACAATTTATTAATACCCTTTTGATTTTTTACGTACTACTAGATCTGTCGGTTTCGTTTTGATGCATATTGTGTGATTAATATTTTGCAAAAATGTTCACATAAAAATTATTGCACAAACTTCAAGTACTGTGGGTTTATTTGGGTTACGAGGTCACTTCGTTGGAGGTAATATAATGGAATCCTAGCATAGCGATAACTGTCGTCTATATCTAGCATAGTAACAACCGATGTAAAACCAGATGCCGTCACGATACCTTGTGTTTGTTTTAAATTCAATTTTCGTGGTGCTCTTTACTGCACACATGTAAACTGTGCAACCAACGTATCACATTACTTGATGTTACGAATATCGATAGGTGGGTACAATTAATTACTATTACAATACCCGTTTATCAGTTTAACTGCATAACACAAAAAAACATGTATCCTTACGAGTCTGTATTCGTCAAAGTTCTCATTAGCCAGATTATTAATTCCTTCTAGCTTGGATAAAAAACATTACACTTAAATAGTTGTGATGAAGCAAAAATTATATTATCTCTCTTTTAACAAATTGTATTGCAATTATTCTAACAATATTCTTGGTTACTGTATGGTGAAGATCGTTTTATAAACTTCGCAAAATATATTATTCCTTCCTTACTTTTAATTTTTTTATTTTAGTTGCACTTATTGAAATCTTCATGTGTAACATAGTCTAAAGTATAGACTTAAACATAGACTGTGTTTAAGTAATTTCGTAGTAAAATATTTATTAGCACGAATTTTAACTAGATGTCCAATACTAGAACTGTATTACAATTCACTGTTGAATTGTTGATGGATGATGATATATAGTCAGACAGGGAAAAGAACTATACCATGAATACTGTCGGTATTCAAAACTGGGTCATAGTGAGTATAATGACCTCCAAAAGAATGTCCTAATGTGATTGTTTCGTTCTGTGTTCAACAGGATGCACCGCGAGAAATAACGTGGATTCTGAAAGTGAAAAAGAAAGACAAATAAATATAGAAAGGTATTTTGGAGGTAGAGAAAAATATGTAGTAATTTTAAAGTATCACATAATTATATTTAGAGAAGAAAGTATAAAATTGCACCTTTAAAACTAGTACTAGCAAAACATGCGGAAATACTTAGTTCTGTAAACTTCTTTGACTACATTTATAAGGGTAAATAACATAGTTAAGATTTAACTGCAAAAATATAACAGTATATATATATTATGTACTATAGAGTGTAGTAGTAGAAATTCAAACATAACTCACATTATTAACACTTCGTTTAAATTAAGGACCATTTTCCGATCGGAAACTGGCTTGCTATTTCGAAACACGAAATACAAATGAAAAGGTATTTTTCTTGCGATTCGTTCGTACAATCTAAGCATATTCAAGTGTACAAAATAAATTGTTTCGAACGTATTCGTTTTTAGTTTCAAATATTTAAGGATTTTTATAACAAAGCATTTTTCTTCATGGTAATATTTTGAATAAGAAACAGCTATTTAGAGATTAATGTTTCATAGCTCCTCGAGTGTCAGACTCCCAGAGAACTAATTATAGATATTGTCAGCAATTTAGCAATTACATAAAAGTCGCGAAGGGTCTCAGAAAATGCGTACTTCAAGCTCCCACTTAGAATAAAATTACTTGTTAAATCCGCGTATCAATGTAAACTACATGAAATTCCCTATGTATGTAAGATATCACTATTTATTCATAATAGGTTGGGGAGAAAGTATTTTCGCATTTTAGTATCTAACAACTTGTAATAAAATCTCTTTGACTATACCATTTGTATCTGGCCGGTTTTGGTATCATTAAAAAGTTTAAATTTTAAAGAAGATAATTTCAAATTCAAATTCGGAAAATGTGTGATTTTCATTTGTTTTGCTTACTGCCAAGATGAGTGAGTGTAATGAAGAAATTCGCTACGTTTTAAAATTTTACTATAAAAAAGGCAACAATGCAACGCAGGCCGCGAAAAAAATTTGTGATCCTAATGGACCTAGTGCAGTGTGTGTGAGAGTATCACAAAATTGGTTTAAACGTTTTCAATCCGGAAATTTTAATGTCAAAGATGCACGTCGCTCTGGTCGCCCTGTCACGGATAAAATGGATGACATTTTTGAAAAAGTGGAGCAAGATCGGCATATCAGTAGTTACGACGTAGCTGAAGAACTGGAAATTGATCACAAAACAGTTTTGACGCATTTGGGCAAAGCTGGGCACACAAAAAAGCTCGATATTTTGGTGCCACACGAACTCACTGAAACAAACCTACTGAACCGTGTCCTCATTTGCGATTCTTTATTACAACATAATGAAACCGAACCATTTTTGAATAACCTGATAACTGGTGATGAAAAGTGGATCACGTATGACAAGAACGTGCGAAAAAGGTTGTGATCAAGGTCAGGTTGGCAGGCTTCACAGACTGTAGCGAAACTCGGGTTAGCTCGCAACAAGGTGATGCTGTGTGTATGGTGGGATTGGAAGGGCATCATTAATTATGAGCTGTTACCGCCAGGCAGGACCATCGATTCTGAACTCTACTGCGAACAACTGATGAGACTAAAGCAAGAATTTGAGATAAAGCGGCCGGAATTAGGCAATAGAAGGAGTGTGACTTTTCATGATGATAACGCTAGACCTCACACATCTTTGGCGACTCAGCAAAAACTAAGAGACTTTGGCTGGGAGATGATGACGCATCCACCGTATAGCCCGGATCTTGCACCTTCAGATTTCTACCTGTTTCGGTCTCTTCAGAATTCTTTAGGCAGTGTCAGGTTAACATCACGTGAGGACTGCCAAAACTACTTGACGCAGTTTTTTGATCAGAAACCCCAGAATTTCTATAGCAATGGGACCATGTCCCTACCCGCAAGATGGCAAAAAGTTATCGAACAAAATGTTAATTATATACTTTAGTCAAATTTAAAAAAACTTTATTAAAAAATGTTTTGAATTGTCATAAAAAATGCGAAAAGACTTTCTCCCCGACCTAATATTTAAATACGAATTTCATAATGCATACATAGTTACTATATTATTCGTTTTCATAGCCTGTCATGCTATTTTAGGTAAATAAATAATTTACCAGACAATTTAATTTGATATTATTTTAAAGTTTATAACTATAGTAAATTACTATTTCGTGTAATATGGAATTAAGAAAAGAAAAGACGGTGCATGTTGAAACCTCCAAACCACATTTTTGTCTATCAAAAAGTATATCTATACATATAACTATGTATGTATACATATATATTTTTCTATCGATATTTCTATATATTTACATGTCTTTGTGTTAGAAGTCACTATCTGACGACACTTTCTAGATTTCGTTGTTATTAATAAGCATCTTGATGTATTTGAGTATCCTTTGAGTGTAAATAAATAGCCGTATTGGGGCGGCCTAGAATACTCCCCCCAATCCCAAGCTGGCAAAACAAGGTGTCGTAAGAGGCGACAGAACCCAGCCTGCTTGGCGGTAGGGCTTTGCGTAAAGCTTATATTATCAGTATTATTATTAAGTCATTAATATTATTAGTGGTATTATTATCTTTCCGTGAAGCCTGTCTGGCTAGCTACCACCCTCCTGCTTGACTTAGCCGCCAAACGACTCGTTGTGTTCCGGCTGGGGGCTTGAGAGCCAGTTCTATCTTTCTTACTTTCCTCTCATTTCCTGGCCGACAACGCATCATTGATACCATTGGTTTTGCTGATGTCCATGGGCGACGGTGACCACTTACCATCAGGTGGCTCGTCTGCTCGTTTGTCGGCTATTAACATAAAAAAAGCATTTTATTATTGTTCCTGCTGCACTTAACTGAGACCTTATAAGATAAAAAATACATTACTAATTTTTTTCATATCTCGTGAATATCAAGTATGAAGTGATAATTAAGGTTAACAATACTACAACATTTCTAAATTCAAGAAGTTATTATTTTTAGACTGATTCTTGAAACCTATTCTGTGGCACCTATATGTGATATAGTTTCGGAGTACCGTTTTATTAATCAATACCAAAAACGGTATCTAATACTTTAAGTATGATTGTACTTCCTAAATTATTTTGTGCATTTTAACGAATCGACCTACGAAGATAGGATTTATTGCAATGCAATAAATTTTATTAAAGAAAACTCAAATACAGTGTTAAATATAGCTTCAAATGTACTTAAAAGTTGATCGGTTAATTCTGAAGTAGGGTTGTTATGGATATGACATTTCGGATCTGGATAAGCATACGCATAAGTATGAATAACATTTTACCGGCTTAGGTTGCGGTTATGGATACGAAATTATTTCGGATTATCCATAACATCCCTATTCTAAAGTCTAACCAGATTTAAAGCTTCAAAAATTTGCATACACTAAAATCATCAATTATTCAACGTATTGCCGATCAAAATGCGATAAACCTTCTCATTATTGACTCTTTGACAATAAAACTGACATGTTTTTAACATTTCACAAATAATCTAGAGGAAGAACGGTAACTAAAACCTTACCACCATGCGAGAGTACCGTTGGGATTACAGTGGAATCACCAGTCGTACTGTGTACTCACAAGACCCAGCAACCTAAAATAGCAGAGACCGGTCATCATAGCGTCCTCCGTTGTTCAGCAAGGTACCCGATTAACTGGAGATGTTAGGTTGTACTTACAAGCGTAGAGCCCATCAACTACCATATTAATATTCAGTATTATTATATCAAGCATGTATTATATATTTGTGTTTAAAGTTTAAAAGTTAAATAATTTTTGATGTAACGGACATACATACATAGGCAATGTTTTGTAGATTGATAGGATATGTAGAGGCATAATCAATGTGCCTAATTAATATATTTCGGTAGACCTTTTAAAGGTTAAACAGTAAAAGAAGGCAAACATTATTTTTTTATACGTCTGATAAAAGTAAATAACATATGTACATATTCAGTTAAGTCAAGATAATAATAAGTACATTCGAGTTCGCATTCTAATGGGGTCTCAACGGAAAGCGTAGGATTTCTGAAACAAAAGGGAACGCGTAACTAGTTTACCCAAAAAACTGAAGCAAAGTTGGTTATACGTGTATACCTATTACGTTCTTCCATTTGTTGTTTACCTTTATTGAAATTTTCAAAGGATTCTCTCTTGTTACAATCCAGTAGTTCAAAGAGAAATAAAATTGAATAAGGGGATATGATGTCTGTGACGTAGTGATTTTCAACCTACCAAGTTATGTGAAAGAAATATTTTCTTTCTGTTTCATTACTCTCCAACCCTTCTCATACTTTCATATATATAGTAAATAAAACAAACCCTTATTTACAAAGCCTACTAGGATTTCCTCCAGATATTTTTTGATAATTAATTTGTCAATACCTGCGTAGATTAAGTAGTCAAATATTGCAAGGTATTTGCAATATTTGATGTTTTACATGTTGCGCATAGCTTTCTAAGCAAAAATCTATTTTCAAAGTAATGCAATGAGAAAGAAATATGTGATGTGGGCACCTGATGATGAGTGTTCATCCCAGCACATAGTCATGGATAACGTGACTACACCGAAGTGAAGCGACGACGACTTGAAAACTGCTGATAACCGTCCGACACTGCAAACAAAATATTCCCCGGCTATTTCTAAAGGTATGTCGGTACTTAGGTAAAGAGCTGTACCTTCATGCCATGGCTGATATAAAGCTCACCGACCTCCCAACATTGAGACCTAGCTATTGCCTCGTCCGTTGTTCAACATGGTAAATCACGAGCACGGTAGGTGGTAAACTTTGACTTAAGGATGGAGCCAGCCCCTAATTAAATATCTTGATGGCACAAGTTTTTAAGCAGCGAAGACGGAAGACATCTTTTTTAAGACTAAAACTTTAATGGCCGCCGTTGTGTTATCCGAATAAAGCGTTGGAAATTTAGACGCACTGAAACCATAATTCGGAGTTGATCATGTAAATTTTCTACGTAGACTGACCCGTTAAATTTTAAGATTATCTTTAATGTTAAAAATTAAAAAATATTTCGAGGTCACATCAGAACTTAGTTGAAATGTTTCTCATGGTTGTTACAAAGTATGTATAAACAATAGATAAGTAGAAAATACAAACAGTAGATATATAAGCTAAAAGTACATTTAAATATGTATTTAAATTCAACAACAACAACAATACCACCTGATGATAAGTTGTGATAAATTCAACACACTAACTTGTCCGATTTCGTTAAGGTTTTCACTAATGTATTGCAATAAACTTCACTCAATATTTAAAGTTCATTTCAATCAGTCAATAAATAAAAAGGTATAAATTATTATATGTATTTCTAATTCACAGAACGAGAAAAACCCAGTCTTACAACAATTCCGATGCTATGTCTACGCGTAAGAGAGTTTTGTGAAGCGAACCAAATTAGCAATATTTAATACAGACAAAAGTGTCTCGTGTTTGTGTCAGTATTCATGTGAGCATAAGAGTTATGATCAATTTGATTACATTTAGGCATACAGAGAGTAACTGTATTTTGTCATCGAATTTAATATTAAAGTTAATCAAATATAGTACTGAACAGTTTCTATCGAATGCAAACAAAATTAGTTTTTTACTTATGTTTTTCAAATGTATAAAAAATTAGTATCTATTTCAATGAAAACGTTATTTGTGCTGTATAAAAAATTAAATTAACAATAAAATAAACTCCATAAAAATTTCAACATTAAATGATTGTTACACTACAAAGAAAAAAAAACTAGCTACATATTTTTCTTACTACAAACTAGTTGCTTTTGTAACAGCTTGAAATCATTGCCCACTGTAAATAGACAATCCTCGACGTAGAAACAAAAGGTCTATAGCATAGCTGCTCCTATGGCAGATGGTTTTATGGGCGACCCCATTGCCCGAATGATGTCTGAGGGCCTCAGAGGGTCTAGGCACTGCTATTCGACGATAACAACTAAAATTCAAATGTATATCCCAAAAACAGCGCTCTAGCAATTTTCCGACCAGCGCATAAGTTACCGAACTTGTAAGGCGAGAGTTCGTGATTTAAATAGAGTTAGCAACTTCTAAACGTTTTGACAGTCTGCTTTTTTTGAGACAACGAGGTTGGTTATACTGTAAATGACACTTTTAGAGAACTTATTTGGAATAAAATAAATTTCATTTGCCGTTTTTGGCAACTAATAAACCTTATAAACCATAGTGCACAGCTATACAAAAGATTTTCGATCATTAGTTTAAGTTTAGAATTTTGACCTAATTGTAAACATAGTATTTTTTTCCAAATATACCTATGCTTAAATATAATAATACACATAAATATTAATACTCATAGCATATAGTCATATATACTTCGGTGATATTTTTTAAGAATTCAGAATTTCACGGACTCTGTCTACAAAATAATCCGTAATGTCTTTTTAGAATTAACTGATGAATTGAGTATCATTTAATTGTAATAAATATTTAAAGAACAAAAAATAGTGTTCTGATAATTTACGATTTGACTTAAATTTACGTCTCACTAGAATAAACACCATATTTAACAAAATACTAAACCTATTCAACTCATCGTGTTGATAACCCGTCGTAAATTTAATGTATGTAATTATGTAAATTGCTCAAAGAGTAACTGTTCTGAAACAAGATTTTAGTTGATACGACGGGACACGCTCTTCGCAGTAATTTTAGGAAAATTATTATTCCGACGGCACATATTATAATAATAAAATATAACATTGGTTTAATGAATTATCAGCTAATAGTATTAGACTTTTTTATAGATATCACACAGATATACATTATCTCTATAACAGTGAGTGATCTGATTGATGGTCATCGACGCCCATGTACGTCAATGTTTGCTAAAGGTGTTACCGACGTATAGGAGAAGGATGTTTGTTAGCTAAGCTAATAAAGAACTTAACACCGTGCAGGAGCACCAACCGGATTAAACTGGGTGGAAGAAAGCCTAGCGACCTTTGATAGGAGGGATTTAGTTCTGTAGCAAAAACCTATTCAATCAACAGGATGCACCACGTGCTAAGGGAGTCAGCGTGACTCTAGGAAGGACTTCCATACTCTTAAAACAATTCGATTATTTGCTTAATCGGGCTTGACAGTTGACCCTAGGATCCAATATATAACGGTATAGTGAAAACATTAGTAAATTCTATCTTTATAAACTGTAACTATCTATATTTACACAATGTGTTTTCATATCGCCAAAATGCCAGAACAATTTCTGCCGGGTCGGGAAGAAAAATAATTGAATGAACGCTCATTTTCCCAACAAGAAAGTAATGTTTACAGGAGAAATTTTAAAAGAATGTAATGCATGTAATATATAATTTTGTACCGAGCACGCTGTATAAATTTTGTATGATACTCCTACTTCTCAAGGATTTGCCCTTAGCTTTTGTGGTAACACTTGACCCGTTTATCTTGAAGCGCCCAGTTTACGCCTCGGCTAGTAAAGTGCTCGTGCATACGGGCTGTAATCATTATTATACTGTTAATTGAGCTTCACGACACTCGTATTCAACTTGTAGAGTTTTAAGGAAAATATACTGACATGTGACTATTTCAGTTTCTGAAAAGTAACTTTTTTATGTAAACGAACACCTACCGTAAATGAACAGTGTTGAGCTCTCTTCAGTATATGTATAAAACACAGTCTCTATCTGTTTGAACGCGATAGTCTAAAAAACCTCGCACGGATTTTCATGTGGTTCTTACCAAAAGATAAAGCGATTCACGAGAAAGATGAACAGTTGATATATAGCTTATGTTCATCCAGAATAACGTATTTTCCAAATAGTAAAATATTTTCTTAAACAGGTGGCCTGGTACCGAAAATTACCTTCCGCATTACTAAGTCACTAAATTCGCACTCTCGATTTATAACATTAGTATACATATACATGCGTTCATATATGTCTCCGACATGATTTGATGATGATAGTGGATATCGAATGATAACAACTGGGGCCGACGGCTTAACATGTTCTCCAAAGCACGTAAACGGTTATGAAATTTTGTTATTAGTGGTCACTATGCCGACTACCAATCAACCAATAAAGTCGGTCGCTAGCACAAGCCGCCGTGTTAGGATTTACTGGAACGTATAACATACAAAATAAAAAAAACCTATGCGGCATGCTTGCTTAAAGTAACAGAACAATATTGTATTTACTTAAAGTCTGCGTAGCCTTATTTTTTTATTTTATTCAAGTCGCCTTTATTACAAATGTCACTGTTACTGAAATTAAGGTTTTGCGACTATATTTACAATAACCAAAAAATTTACAGAAACCTACGTATTGCATCTGAGAGTAAAAGACATTTGTTTATCAGAATCCGTAAATCATACAAAATTGTTTGAAACTTTATTATTAAATTATTTATTTTTATTTTTCATATAGGATGAAGATACGTTTTCGTCGCTGACGTTAAACGAAGGAAGACTCCCCTACCTCCTTTACATGGCTCAAAATCTCACCCATAAAACATTCCTCAGTCCTTCCACGTCCCATGAAAGTCAATTTTACTACGAAAAACATTCCACTGACAAAATCGTAGCAATTGTTCTAAGGAGTGAATATTTATAGCAACATAAATTTACGTAGACATAAAAAGCAAATACTAAGGTCGAGACGCGCGTGAACCTCTTCGGAGGGCGCGAGGGGCCGGCGCGATGCGGTCTCGCCAGGGATGTACGTAATATATCCTGCAGACGAAGTAGTTTCCCTGACATACAGCTCGCAATCATTGCCCCGGCCTCGGCAGCGGCCTACCCTTGATATTATCATCGGTCCGCCGCCGTCCGTGCCGTGCAGCG
>PDGT01000015.1:5983115-6131917 GCA_003671415.1 Megathymus violae | reverse complement strand
CGCCCCCGGAGTCTGCTGAGCGCGCGCCGGCCTCGCCGACGCCCTCACTCGAGCGTCCGGCCAAGCTGCGCGAGCGCACCAAGGCAAAACTCCTTAAGAAACTCGGTCGCCATGAGGACAACGAGTTTGGCAAGATAATTAGGACCCCAGCCCCAGATGAGTTCGAACTTCCTGCGCCCCTCCCTACTCCAGCGTTCTCGCGAAAGACAATTTTCGATAGAGACTTTGATACTCTTTTTGAAGTGGCCAGCACACCACAATTCGGAGCGAACATTCGTGTGACAACACCGGAACCAGATCGTCGATTAGATGTTACGGCAACGCATTTCCCGTCTCCTGCTACATCCTCACTTAGTTCTCTCCCACCCCGGCCTAACTCCGAGCCTTCTCCTGCACCGTCCATTCGGACATCCTCACCATCGACGCCAACGACTCACCGTTCGTCATTTGAAGGTTTATGAATGAGAGTTTGGTTTCAATTTGAATGCGCCTTTACCTAACTAACCTTTAATTCGTGATTGACACGACCTATTTGCATGGGATTTCGCAATTACATAACTCCGCGCATGATTGAATTTTGAGTTATTGAATATGATAATAATCTTTGAATTTTTCTGGATGCTTAAAATATTTACGGATACTCTGTGTTTTTTATTTTAAACTTTGTGATATTTTATAATATTTTATTTCTTTATTTGATTTGGCAGGATCAAATTCAAAACCGAAGAATGTCAGTTTCTTCAGTTTTCGTCGTTTGAGTCGAGCGAAAGAGCCAACGCCGCCACGCATCACTATGATGCAGCAATCTTCAGTGGAGATGGCTCTCCGGGAGCTTACTCACCCAATACACAACGAGCAGCTCAAGAATCAACAGCAGGTCACATTCAAGCTAGTCAAAACGGGTAAGTTTATTTTCGGTGTTTGTAAAAATGTTTTGATAGAAATCACACACCTTTGAGAATAATGCGGAGAACACTTAGGTACATATATAGATTTCCTAGTTTAATAGGAGATATTAATTTATAATATATAGGTGACTATAATAAATTGGAGTTCCGTTCAGGATTCGAAATCAAGTACCTGGACAAGCGTTACATGTTCAAAACAAAGTTACGTTTAATTAAATACTCTCTCAAGATGTTACGTAAGAATGTCCTTTGACAAAACAATTCTCTGTTTCTATGTTCGTTTGTCAGAGTTTCACATAAAGACTACTGAATCAATTTAATGGAATCTTTAACGTACCGTAGATACACTTAAGCAATATAGCAATCCCCCATAACGAGTATCCGAGTGTCCCTCCTACTTTGCTGTATACCTTAACTTTTTATTCATTTAATGTGGTTGTAGTCACTAACAAAGTTTAATAAATATTATTATAATTATTTTTTATTAATATAATTTTGTAAGATAAATTCATAAAAATGTTAAATTATAACCTTAACAATGACAAAATAATTATAAATCAAATAGACTACACAAAGACAATTAAAATATACAACACTTGTTACGTCTAAGTTCTACAAATTTCATAACGACTAATCTATTAAAATAATATGTAAACGAATAATAAATCTGGATTATCACTTATTTCTGAGGCGAGAAATCTGATATGCCTCCAGCTCAGCGTGCACTTTCGTATTTGAAAAAGGTCAAATGTCATTTACTTTCACCTGTTTCAGGAACATTTGAAGATATCATTTGATAATGTCTGAAAGTAATATAACATGTTATAAATTAATACATATTTAAACTTTTTCATGAGCGTCATTGCCATGATTACATATATGAGTTATATGGGTGTTATTAAGATTTAATTTCTGAATGTCAACTAAGTTTGTTGAAGCACTCTCTCGGGCGTCATGCAAATGCTAAATGAAGTATACTTTATTGGGCTTTGTATTGCCAAATTGAACGCTGGGCTGTGTTAGCTGCATGACAATAGAGCTTCGAAATTAAACGTTTACGTTTTGATAGTAATTGAATAAAGCTAGAACAATATGAAAATAATCTCTCTATTGTTATCAGTGTGGTGTTCGTAATTAACATATACGTAGGTTTAATGAGCAAGGGCTGCTAAGAATTCCTGGGTAAGATTCGGCTGCCAATACCGACGAATCGACCTGGCAACATATATATAACACGCGCACACTGCGGACCGACGCGAAGCTAATAGATTTGGAAGAAGCTGTTAGTATGTTATGTTGGAATGTAACTGGGTTATCAGAAGTCCGAAAAGAGGGGGAGGAATTAATAATCCTAAATTCCGGTAACTTACTATACTACCGGAAGGGCAACCAACAGTCCCTTGGTGAAGTCAAGTTTATCGCCACAAGTCCCTCGTTAACAACGTAGTCATCATCGGGAGTGTGTCAACCAGGATAGCGTACCTGATATTGAAAATATCGACTCGATATTCACTTAAAATCATTTAACTTTATGCTCGGACCTCAGCACACCCTGATGATGAATGAAGAAGAGATTTCTAAATCCATACATAGCTACAAAACCCACTACACAGGTGTAATGGGGGATTTCGACTCGAAGTTGGGGAAACGATGCGGTGATGAGTTGAGAGTGGGAAAATTTGGAGTAAGGCAACGGAACGCTAGAGGCCAGATGCTAATCGACTTCATGGAGAAGAACGATCTCTTTATGATGAACTCCTTCTTTAAGAAGGCGGAAAAGCGGAATGGACCTGGATGAGCCCCAATGGTATAATCAGAAATGAGATAGATTTCATCATGTCGACGAAGAAGTACATATTCAATGATGTCTCAGTGATCAACGGTGTCAAGACAGGAAGCGTTCATCGATTGGTGCGAGGCACATTGAATATCGACGTCAAGCTTGAAAGGTCTCAACTGATGAAATCAACGCTCCGACTAGTACCTACCCAAATCCAAGACTCCGAGAGCTTTCAACTCGACCTTTATTACCTTTCAAACCATTGAGAACAGCGTAGATGTGGATGATCTACATAACATGGTGGTAGACACTGCCCGCACAGTGGGGTCTAAATATTTTAGAACCCGTCGTCCAAAATTAAAGAAACTCTCCGATCAGACCATCGAACTCATGGAACAGAGACGTGAGATGAGGCTTGAAGACTCAGCGGAAGCAAGTCACTATCGGCAGCTAAATAGGTGGATTTCAAACATGCTAAAGAACGACCTACGTTGATTTAATACAGAACGAATTAAAGAAGCCATTGAGCGGAACAAAGGTTCCAAAGTGTCACACGAATTCTGTCTATTGGGCATAGCTAGAAGACAAAGCTGAAAACTGAGGCCAGTAGCATCGTTTCAACGAAGACTGAAGTCCTGAGGGAGATTGAGAGTTTCTACGGGAAGTTGTATTCCATGCAAACGCCTGTTGAAAGTGAGGCTAAACATCCTAGAGCCAAGCTTACCCGACACTACACGGAAGATGTCCCGGATGTCAGCCTGTACGAGATTAGTATTCCTCTCAAACAACAAGGTGGCTACTGATTACGGAATCACAACAGAGCTTTTGAGAGCGGGCGGCAAGCCAATACTTAAAGTCCTCCAAAGGCTCTTTAACTTCGTCATCTTCAAGGGCAAAACGCCGAAGGCATGGAGCAGAAGAGAGATGGTGCTTTTTTTCAAAAAGGGTGATAACACCGTCCTGAACAATTATAGATCCATATCGCTTTTGAGCCATGTCTACAAGTTATTCTCGAGAGTAATAACGAATCGTCTCGCTTACAGGCTTGACGACTTCCAACCTCTCGAACAAGCCATTTTCCGGAAAGGTTAAAGTACCATAGACCACATCAATACGCTACGTCAAGTTATACAGAAGAAGGAAAAGAATAACTTGCCACTTTGCTTGGCGTTCGTGGACTATGAGAAGGCCTTCGATACGGTCGAGACATGGGCTGTGCTGCGGTCTCTCCAAAGGTGCCAAGTGGACTACAGGTATATTGAGGTGCTAAGGTACCTATATAAAAACGTTGCTAACAAAAAAAAAAGGTACCTATACAAAAGCTCTGCGTTGGAGGATATTTTTAAGCTTCTGGACTGGAGAGGACTCGGCGTCAATATAAACGGCGAGTACCTAACCCACCTTCGGTTCGCCGATGATGTAGTCCTCATGGCTGAGATCTTGGAAGACCTGAATACAATGATCGAAAATCTTATTAATGCTTCTCAAAGAGTGGATCTTAAGATGAATATGGACAAGACAAAAATCATGTTGAATGGCCATATTGTACCCACTCCTATTAAAGTTGGGAATATTACACTCGAAGTTGTTGACCATTACGTTTATCTAGGACAGAGAATCTAGTTAGGTAAGTCCAACTTCGAGAAAGAGATCTCTCGCCGTATCCAGCTCGGATGGGCAGCGTTCGGGAAATTACAGAAAATCTTCGCATCCAAGCTTTCGCAGTGTCTCAAGACGAAAGTCTTTGACCAGTGTGTATTGTCAGTGATGACATACGGAAGCGAAACATGACCACCGACTATGGGTCTAATAAGAAGGCTCAAGGTCATCCAGCGGGCAATGGAGAGAGCAATACTCGGTATTTCCTTACGTGATCGAATCAGAAACGATGAGATTCGCGGGCGCACTAAAGTTACCGACATTGCTTGAAGGATTTCCCAGCTGAAGTGGCAGTGGGCGGGACACATCGTTAGGAGAACCGATGGTGGATGATTGGGGCGGAAAGGTTCTCGAATGGCGACCACGCACCGGACGATGCTCAGTGGGTAGACCCTCAACGAGATGGATCGAAGATCTGGTGAAGGTCGCGGGTAGACACTGGCGGAGGTCAGCGCAGGACGGATCATCGTGGAGATCCTTGGAGGAGGCGTATGCCCAGCCTTGGGCGTTGTCAGGCTGAGATAATGATAATGATGATTAAGTTTAATGAGGAAACAAGGGAACCTACTAATAATATTTTATTTCACTAGTAAGTCCACCCGCTTCGTTTTGGACTACCAGTGCTCATGAATTTGACTTTAAAAATGTTGGAAATCGATACAATATTACATCCTTTATCAAAAGGTAAAAACCATAGCCATATAGGTAGCCGTTAATTTAAAAAAAAAATATGTTTTTAACGTGAATACTTCTGTACTCAATTGTAATTCTGTAGCTTTTTTAAACAACAAAGATCAGGTGGTAGTCAGAACGAATTCTCATTCTTGTTACTTGTTCATTAGGGATATATATTGAAAATTTATAAAATTAGTAGAAATTTCATTATTATCATCAACAATATACCGAGTTGACAACGTCATAACAATGCATTAGTTAACAATAGTGTACCAAATAAAAGATGTCCTATTTTACATTTATTACAGACATCCATTCACAATATAACATAAATAATAACTTAATTTTATGCTTGTATTAATTAATTCATCGTTAATTAAACAATAGTTGATTAACAAGTTAATTATGGGTACCCATTATATTTGATGTAGTATGAAACGTTCAAGTAATTATATCGCTTTAATTCCATCGCATGTTCGTTGTATTGAGGATAATGTTATACACTAGTTATACGTTACTATACGCTACTATATATGTTAGGCACACTAGTTAGAATTATCATTATCTTGTTAGCAGTACAGTTGCTAGGTCATTTTCAATTATTAAGTTGAACCAATCTTGGTTTACGGTCCAAACAACGTCGAGGAGCGCCGGAGCGGCTGCGGCTGCGGCAGCGAGTGCGGGTGCGGGTGGGGGATGAGCTGAAACCGCACATTAAAATTCCTAGTGGGACTACTTCCCCTTAAACTGAGTTTGAAAATGGTATCAAATTTCATGAAATTCAGCGCAAGCTCTGGCTCAGATACACTAATCGTGAATAAAATAAAATACAATTTTATCGCTAAAAAAACAAACAGATATAATTTTATATGACAATTACACAATAAAATAAATGCTTGATTACATGAAAATACAACAATGAAAATTATTCGTAATTAATACATCATTTTATAAAAATGATGACGTAATCAAAATTAAGATTGAATCGAAACACAAATTTAATTCGTTCCTTGCATTGTCTGCCCCTTTCCGTAATGCTTATGTTTTTATATAATGCTACAATATTCATAATGTCTGTTACCAATTTTTGTATTTGATGTGTGATTATATTAATGCAGTACAATGATGTTTTTACGAGACATCTGCTAGCACAATATATGCCACATGCGCAGCTGGCTAGTCTCCCACCCCCTCCCACCAAAGCCGACAACGCGTCGGTAACCTTTACTGTTACAAAGATCCATTGGCAGCGGTGGCCAGTTATTGGTCGGCTTGTCTTTTTTATTATCAACTATTTAAATAGAAAACATAAACTATTTTAACGACTTTCTTCACTATATAAAAATAAATACAGTAGAACCACAAAGATAAATCAAATATGAGATTCACCTGCCTTACATGTAATACCTCAGGTGAAATCTCATTTTAACAAAGCAATTTTACTCGTAGTGTATAAGCGGATTTTGTCGTTGTTGTTGTAATACAATGTCGTCTACCGCTTTAATCAGACTTAAGTTCATAATTAAGTAACATATGCGTGATTGCTGAAACGACACTGACATTGCATACAAAATATTTGATTGGATTGCTACAGGTCTGCTTGATAATACATTCTAGCTGATTCGGTTTAGATGTATTTTTATATAAGTTAATAAACAATAGTTCCCCGTAACAATTAAGTATTAAGTGATGTTTAATGCAATACATTAGTAAACCAGAACTAAATCGGTTAAGTTGTTTCTGAAATTAGCGCGAAGAAACGCCCAGACAAACAGACAAAAATTCTTACAATTATTGTTTTGTGTTCTATTGCGTTAATAAAGGCCACTAATAATGTTTTTTCTCATATATCGTTCATGTACAAAAACGATGAGTTAAAATTTTATTATATGTGTAGATATTATTGTTGTATATTACTGAGGACCTATGAAGTCCTATTGTGCTATTCAGTTTATATTCGAAGTTATTGCTTTATCAGTAGTATTCCCACAATAGTCGTGCTTAGTGTAGAATTCTTCGTGGTATTACCTATCGTGGTAAATCGTAGGTGCCTTCCTTCTGCTCGTGAGTACCCGTTGTATAGTGTAATACTAAAGATAGAAAAGTCTGTGAAGCTACAAAAAAATTTTGCAAAATTTATATCTAAAATGTATGATGCCAGTGTATGTGCTTACAAATTTACATAAAACTCAAAACTCGTTTGCCAAGTCCCCCAAATCATGTCGTAGCTCGGCTAGCGACGATTTCACATTCCAATAAATACGCCCTAACAAGATGTGCTGAGGGAATGAGGGTTCCTTTTTAAATCAGAACTCGTCGTATTTTTTCCTTGTAATTTTATTTCTTTTATTGATTAATTGATTGTTGATTGTGATCATAATTATAAGTCGAGTAAATCCTAAGTAAAGATAGTTTTATTTATTAAAAGAAAACATCGTAAACACCTAAAGAAAATATCGTAAATACCTGCATTAGATTAGTCAGTTATTCATGACCTACACTAAGTTATAGAAGCAAAAGTAGTTGACTTTATTAAATTAAAGTGGATTAGTTATATGTTAAGGTGATGAGAGTTTAAGAACTTTAATATGTAGTAGCTAAATGCTGTACTGTCACGCATTCCAAAACACAATGACAAAAGCTCCAATCAATCTTATTTTCATAGAATTTCAAACTGTTTTACTGCATAATACTCGTAGCGACATCCTCAAAATAAACATAGAAGCGACTCGTAAACATGAACTTTACGCTCGAACAGTTCCTTCCGCAATTTATCTTTGATGTGGATCTTAAACGTCTAAAGCATTAAAACAATATAAAATTGTGAAAAGTGTACTGTACTGTGTACATTAAACACTCGCGGAGAATAGGGTTCTTTATTTTGAATGTCTATATGAATACTTAACGTTTCCTACTGGAATTTAGGTACTTAATTTCCATGTAAATTTTCCTTTGACTATGGACGAGGATTCCAAAAATAATACTGAAAATATTAAACTTTTCACCCTACTTCACAACTTTAAGTTTCACGTTTCTACAGCCAGCGGTTTAGGACAAAATTTTAACAACCCTCGAAATCTTTATAAATTGGGTACATTTTATTTAAAATTTTAATTTAAATACATTACCGCAGTAAGAACAGAGTATAGAAAGGAACTCGCGCACACATACATACGAACATATAATTCCTAAGTAACTGTAGATGTAACTAATAATGGATTTCAATCTCAACTAGTTGTTAAAGTAAATAGTAATCAATTATAATTAAATGATATTTTAATCAATATTTTATAAACAGCCTTCAAATCAAGAATTGAGTTACTTGATTATTAGTGGTCGTTGTTGACAGAATCCGAATTATTAGACATCAAAGATGCGTCTCCGCCTAAGAAAAAAAGCGGGGAAATCCTCTTATTACTGATCCACCGACATTAACAGACACGCGTAAAAAATATTATATGGTTGATTCTAGAAGGAAGGTGATAGCTAGACAGACAGGAGACAATCTTTACCATATTGAAGTTAATTTAATACCATTTACCAGTATAATTAAATTCGGTATCACTCTCATCATCAGTACATAATAAGAAGGAACCAGACGCCATTGCCTCTTCCGTTGATAATTAATTATACTTCGGGAGTGGGGGAGGGTTAGCATGGACTTAAAAATGGTTAGAAAGTTATGAGACATGTTAAGCTGTAATTCGTCTTTACACTTAGATAGATTTCAAGATATCGTGAAGTAAATTTGACCGCTTGAGGTTATATTTTCGTTACTATGCCATAATAATATTTATATGTATCAATTGATATTATATTGGAATAGTCATATTTATCTTGGTCGGTCAAATATCTATTGCACAAATAAAAATTCAAGCAATGCGAAAATCTTAACATTTTTGTTACCTCGTTAGAAGTTCATGACACTTAATGAAACAAATTTAGCAAAACTTGTCGCTGGTGTAACTCTCGTGGGTTATTAGTTATAAAGCTTTCGTTTTGCTCAAAGTTTTGACATTGTTGCAAAGTTTGATTCTCCTAACTACATTCTTTAATTAACACTTCTGTATTAATATTGCGCAGACACCTATGTATTTTACAATTTGACAAAATTTTCAAGTTAAAGATCTCAAAGAAAACTTTTTCTTATAACAGTAAGATGATTAATTACTGTGTTTTATTAACTTCGGGCTATAAATTAATTTAATTATTAATACTTTTTTATACTTATTATAATGTTTGAATTAATTTCAACAGTATTTATTATCCTTAAGAAGTGTTCCTTTAGTACTTAACATATAGAAATGTAATTTTTATCCAATTTCATTTCATAATTCTCGTATATTAATTACGCCGTCAAATATGTATACAAATACAACAAGTAGGTACTGTAGAACTTAAATAATGTTAATGCCACAATTCCTCTTTAGCAAAAATCTTATGTTTTAGTAAGCCATTTACACACTTCATTCTTGTCTAATCTGTAAAATACCCTCTGGTTGCTAAACGGCAAATAGGAGGGATAAAAAATATCTCTGTAAAATTGTCTCCCACCGAGATGTAGACTATACACAAACTTTTTTTGTACATAAATATAACCTTATTATACAACCAGATAAGTTATTAAAGCTTACAAGTTTCAGTATATATTTAGTCATATAATTGCTAGTGTCTTTTATAAGCCAACTTTACTAACTTTGGGTGCGGTCAGCACCAGATTGGCTCTCTGTACAGTGATATAATTTTTATATGAAATAATATTACAAACAAAACAAATACGTATTCACAATTAACAAACAAGAAAGATGCCTTATTTGGTAACGTCCTCGTAACGCCCGTATGAGACAAAGGATTTTTTTAATAGGGCTTGGTGTACAACTCCATGACACAGTTTCCAAGTTGATACGTGACTTGTTTATCGATATGATCGAGAATCATGTGAAAGGACAAGTTATAGGTAAGGGTTACTGTAATAAAAGTGAATGACAAAACGCAGGCAAATAATCAAATTAACGAATATTACTGTACGTAGCCTTATAGCTCAGATAGTAGTGAGCCTGCCCGCCGAGGCAAAAGTTTCAATTTTAGACTCTGAGTCGGAGCAGATACATCTGTGACAAGAAAATGTGTATTTCGCAGTCTTGAATGTTTGTAATGTGTATTTGTCACTCGCGTTACAAGGAGTCCTAGTGCGTGGGTGTGAGAGTGTTAGCGTTTATTTATTCACAAGTGTTATTTTTATAAAATGTGGAGCGTATTTTGTTTTGTCATTTCTTCTCCTTCATGATAAGGAATGTTTATAAACGGCAGTATGTTAAAAAAGGTAACGAGCACAAGTGTAATGGCGATACTCATAAGAATAAATTGATTTGAATTTGTGGTTCGGTTGACACCCGATTGTTTCCAATGTATTGAACTTGTCAACTATATTGCCTTTGCTTCGTATTAGAATATCTGGTACTCGGTCACTATTACCTCTACCAATGTCATCCTGTTATAGATATTCATACCTTGTCTACGACAAGGATTTTCTACAAATCTATTGATTACGTAGTTGTCGAAGTGAAGTTGAACCTGTCTTCCTCAAAACATTAACTTTTTTTGTAGCTTAAAGGGTAGCGATAAAGCAGACGAGTTACCTGATGGTCAGTAGTCACATTACCTATGAACATAGATAACACAGGAGGATACATCATTGCAATATTCGCCCTGGCTTTTTTTACACCTTTTTTGAAGAACTCCATATAATAGTGATCCGCGAATGTCTAAGAAGGATGTTCGGTCCACAGTTCGTATGTGCGCTACAAAAATGATTTTGAGAATTTTGAGCCGTATTGGGACGGCCTAGAATTCCACCAATCCCGTGCTGGCAGATCAGGGTATTGTAAGAAGCGACAGAAGGCAGCCTACATGATGGTAAGGCTTCGTGTAAGAATTATGTCATCAGTATTATTATTAAGTCATGAATATTATCTTTTCGTGAATCTTGCCTGTCTAGCTACCACCCTCCTGCTTGAGTCAGCCGCCAAACGACTCGTCATGTTCCGGCTGGGGACTTGAGAGCCAGTACTTTATTCCTTTCTTGCTTCTGTATTTCTTGGCCGACAACGCATCAGTGATTGATACCTTAGATCTTATTGATGTCCATGGGCGACGGTGACCACCTACCATCAGGTAGCACATCTACTGATTTGTTGGTTATTTTCATTAAAAAAAGTTACATCGTGAAAATTGAATCGTGAAGGATTTTACCATGACAAGTAATGATTGACGTGGATGTCTTAAGATCAACTATTTTTACTAAAATTGTTCATAATCTTATAATAACATAATTAATAATACACTCAGTTTATTCACAAAGCCGTACAATACAATCAAACAAAATCTGATGGAAAAGCATGGAATTTATAACAAAATATCACAGAAATAAAATCTCGGCCATCGAATTGTGAACGCAAAATGTGGTAACAACAATAAGACTGTTGTGACCACAATAAAATTATCTGTAGAAAGTACGATTGTTATATTGCTTTTAAAGCAATACAAATGACATGTACTTGAGAAATTTATCACGAAAGTTTCCCTCATCAATTGTGGTTTTTATCAGCAATTATCTCTTTTATTAATATGAAAGTGGGAAACAGGCATATTGTTCTTTCGTTACATATTGTTGTTATGTTTTATATGCCCCACAGATGGATTAACTGTAATTCATTTAAATTTAATAACTTATATATATTAACATAAAATTTAATAATTTATTATATAATTAAAATATAAACGTTTACGATAACTTTCGATTACAAATAAAATCATTAACTCAATTCAACGCATTGATTTGAGGGTATTACTGTTTGATATTTACTTAATGCTTTTTAATACACCTTTATAAAAAAATAAGATAATGCTATTTCTACCAAAGGGTTCTGGGTTAAATGTTTTGTAGTTGTAGTTGTAAATGTAAACATTTATCTTACGAACAAATAATAGCTCCTTGATCTTCACTGCTCCTACGGTATCTATATAGAGTATCCATGCCAGCCGCAGTAGGTAATCATATTTCCAATGCTGACACTATAATATGCAATACGAGTATGTTTGGTATTTGCCGAAATCTACCGTTCTCTGATATACGACCATCGATCGACCACTGTCCTCCTTTCCACATTCCTTCTAAACATGTTAATACTTTAGTAACACATGCACCACATACAATTTTAAACAGGAAAATTAATAAAAAAACCAGTTACTTATTTGGTGACGAAATCTTTTACAGGTCCAAGAGGGAATCATCGAAATCTTACAATAATACGACATGGAGTTTTATAAATTATTCAAAACCGACAATTTTCTGCAGTCCCTTAATGTAGCATATGTTCACAGGTGACGATGAGGTGATAGATAATAAGTAATTAATATGCTTGTTTATATTTACAAATAGAATATATATATTTATCTCTTTATTTATGGTAACTATCCACAAACAAAATAAAATATGCCATATGTACAACCGCAGTGTACCAAATTACAATGATGAAATCCACAAACTTGCTAGTAAATTGGCTTTCCAAAACTGCAACCGAAACACCACACCAAGAAAACCTAACGATATATTAGGTTTTTAAGTAAACTTAACGATACATAACGGTAGTTATTGTTAGTTAACTATAGTAATTTAACAGCTTAACGAAAAGGAAGACACGGCTCTAATATAATATGAAGCTCAAAGAATCAGCACACTAAAGTGACTTTATTATTCTGCAATGATCTTTTCTAATTAGCGTATTTTAACAATGGATTTCCGAATAGTAACGCTTGGTACTGACTTTTTTATTTAAATTTATTTAAAATTCAGCATTCTAGGATGGTCTCATGGAGTTCCTAGCCAGCATATTTCGACGGAAAGCAAGGAGACACCTATGAGTTTGTAAGTGCTACTCTTCCTAAATATTATTAAAGGAAAATCCTAAAAAACGCAGTAGCTCCCCTTTACGGGCATCTGTTGACGACGCCGTAGCCCAGTTGATAGTAACCCTGCCTGCAAAGCGAAAAGTTCGATTTTTAGTCATGGCACACGTTCATGTGACAAAAATTTTTTGTGCTAGAGTAAACTTTCATTATCAACGTATGGAGTGTTAACCTACTTGGATATATTTGATTTTTGCGCTGAAGAACAAATATATCGTAGTACATATTATTATATTTTAAATAACCCTTTTGTAATTTGAATACATGTACGCAACAGATGCCTTGACAAGTTTATCTCGCGATGACTTAAATCATTTGTTGTTTGCCGACCCTTTGATAAACGTAACAGCCGAAATAGTCGTAATCTTGTTTGGAATCGTTTGATTAGTATTCTGATACAGATGTTCAAAAGAAAACTAAACATGGAGTCCAGTTTAATCTATGTCTTATATATATCACGAGATTTAGTGGTGTATGTATGTAGGTTTTTTGTTTAATTAGAGTTTTGATATAAGAAAAAATATATTTTTATACCTTAGAGTAAAACGGATAATATATCTGCCACATTAATGTTCGAAAAATTCCAGAGTTTTAATTTCACTAACATGGACGCAACATGTTCTAAGCTATACTCCTAGAGTGTAATTCGATTTAATTTAGTTTCATACTCGAGACTCGAGTATATATATAATATGTAAAGAGTTAGACGTTGTGTTACTGAATCTGATGTGACTTAATTGTCATTTTTATATCTGTCGCAAGATGAATTACAAAAAGGAATTGGAGAATATTTTAAGGAAAAAAAAAACATTTTAAATCAAGTACTCTCTCATGCCAAAGTATTTCTTAAACTCTACAGATGAATAATTGAACTGTTTCCGATAAAATTATCCTTTACCTTTTCTTCAAATTATTGCATGTAAATTATGCAAATTATTATTAACAATAATTTTTAATACATTAAAAATAGAACAAAGCCATAATGTTTTATAACGTCTTCATATAAGACCGCAAACAAAGGCACTCCTGCGTTTCTCTGTTCGTTTCGCCAAGGCAACTGCGGGTACTAATTACTAATTGATCTTTGAACCTTATTAATAATAAATATTCACTTGGACTCATAAATGGGAAAGGACGGCATCTAAGGAATTCAGTTTAATAAATTGTGTGAAGACTTTTCTGACTTCGTGCCGTCCTTAAATTTTAGGGACTCTGTATCTAATAAATTACGTTAGTAATTATAGATTATAGCCATTCAAAGTTAAAAATATGTACAAAAATAATTTTTACACAATGAGTAATAAAATAAAACGAAAATTGCTGATGTCAATCTCCAAATGGCTCTACTATAAAATAAAGATTTTGATGAATTCATGGTGTACTTAAAGCTCGTTACCTATTGTTTGCTATAAAAACCACTTAATAATAAAAATAAAAAAGAACGTTACCTTCATTGATTTGTTGTGAATCAGATACATACAACTGCATTGCATTCATAGCAATACTCAAACTGTTTGTCAAGCTCGTCTCAGAATCAAAATTAAATCCATAATCCACAATTAAATAAAATTAATAATTATTGTATACATAATAATAATGACAAATAAAATAATGACGAATAAATGAATGAATGGAATAAGCTCTAGTGGTATATTTATCTTAGTTACCTAATAGGTATTGAATTGGAGCTTTAAACGAATTAAAATATAAATAATGCATAATTTATTTCATTACTTAAGTATGTTACAATTTAATTATATGTTTTTACTTATGTAATATTGTATATAATCTATTCTGAAATTATGTCACAATGTATCCATATAACATTGCAAATTATGCGGTTTAATTTGTTGGGAATGCATTTTTTTAGCAATAAGTCCGCCGATTGTTTTATTTTCATTTTTTTTAATTTGCACCCACGAAAATATTATGTACGTTTATAACACCAAAAGTATTTATAAGTGGAAAATAATGAAGTATCCCTGCTATCTAAATAACAATTATTTATGAATTATTGTTATATAAAAATAAACATGGACTATTATGTCTCTTCAATTATTTGAATTTTTCACGATCACCGACCCTACTCAAAGATACCGCATGAAACAGCTGACGTGGGCATTTGGCCACAAATGATATATCACAAATATAATTGAACTGGGAACAAACATATATGTAAAATAATGTCAGACCCATATGGGATCTCTCGCTCGGCATACAGGCTCACTACCAACTAAGCTACAGAGTTGGTAGAGCCGTCGTCGCCACTATGAACACCAGTTGTGTGATTGACGCGATGTCTCCCAAAAAGAAAACGCTGAACACAATTAAATTTCTCCAGCGCTGTATCTAAGTCACGTACAATAATTTCACTGTTAATTCTTAAAGCACCGTTCGTCTTCAATCTATCTAGCCATGCAGATAATTTATTTTAGCTCCTTACCGTATTGTAAACAGGCGTCTCTCACATCCCAAACATGTATAACAGTAATAAATTACTAGTAAATAACTAATAACAAAACTGTAATTATCGTTTTTTTTTTTGCGCCCAGAAGATGGAAAATGGGCTACCCTCCGGAAAAGCGCGGGAGGGGGGTGGTGAATGCTCCTAGCATACCAACGCAGCCGGCTGCGCTGGTTATGTGGGACTCCCCAAAAAACCTAGGGGCTTACCCACTAAACACCACCCGAGTTGGCTTTGGCCTTGTGAACTCTAAGCCTTCATCTGAGGCGACCCATCCTTAGAGAAGGAAAGGGTGCTAGCGGCACTCCCGAAGGAGCATACGCTTGTTGTTAACACTGAAGGTGTTGTCGAATGGTGAGACAATGCGGTATCTTAAGGACGCTACTAACTGTTACTATTTGATTTCTTGACTATGGCTGCCAGGCGGCGGTCCAAGTCAGAAGATATCTTGTCGGGGGGATCTGTGAGAACGTTTCTTGGCCTCCGGATTTGGTGGCCTGTAAGACTAGGGGCGGTGTAGTCCGCTGCCTGTCTGATAAGTGGATTGGTATGTTCCTCTGAGGATTTAAAGAATGTTGTACAATAGTCTTTAAAAGATTTTTGGATAGTCGGAAGTTGAAGATCGAAGTGCAGGTCGGCGTTCCTCACGCACCAGTGGGCGTTGGCTGCTCTCCTGCAAAAAATGTTTTGGACAACTTGAATGGGATGTAGGATTTTGGGATCGGCGTGTGCGAAAACAGGGGCGGCGTATGACATCACCGGCCGTATGCAAACCTTATAGAGCGTTCGCTTGCTTCTGAGGGACATCTTACTATGCCTTCCCAACAGACTGTTGAGTCAGCCCATATAGAATCTGGCGGAGTTGGTGACTTTGCGAATGTGCGGTCTGAATGTCAGTCTAGAGTCGAGTGTTACTCCTAAGTACTTGGTTGTGGTTTTCCACGGGACAGGGGTGCCTAGCAACCGGATGTTAGGTTCGTCTTGTCTGTGTCTAAGCTTGTGGTGAAAACATACCGCGGAGCTTTTCTCCGCGTTGACTTTGATTCGCCATTTGGCGAACCATTTCCCTAACTCGTCAACCGAGTGTTGGAGCCTGAAGAGGACCGAATCTAATTTCTGTGATCGATAATAAAGGGCGGTGTCGTCTGCGAATAGTGATAGTTGTACGCCGTTTTTCGGGATGGGGATGTCGTTCACGTACGTTAAAAATAACAAGGGAGCTAGTACCGAGCCCTGTGGTACCCCAGCCGCTAGCGGGCGTGGGGAAGAAAGTACTCCTTCGTGTCTGAAACGAAAGGAGCGGTTTTGTAGGTAGGAAGCGACCAATCGCACAACGCGATCCGGCAGACCTAGGTAATGCAGCTTAAGAAGGAGTCCTTCGTGCCAAACTTTGTCGAAAGCTTTGGCAACGTCGAAGAATACGGCGACTGTACGTTTACGTTTGGGATAAAAACCGCTTAGAATGTATTCCACTATACGATGGATTTGCTGAGGGCACGAGTGTTTGGCACGGAAACCGAACTGATGAGGGATGATTAAGGGTTGACCGCCTACTGGGAAAAGAAGGTTTTTCAGTCTAGTCTGTATGACGCGTTCGAATACTTTCCCCATAGCCTTGAGGAGACTGATGGGGCGGTGATTGGACGGTATGTTTAGAGGTTTATTGGGTTTAGGAATACCTATAACGATTGCTTCCTTCCAAGCGGTTGGAAAGAAGCAGTGATGCAAGCAGGCATTGAAGATGAGAACTAAAACAGAGAGAACCTGCTCGGGGAAGTGTTTAAGCGCGACGTTAGAGATGCCGTCGGCTCCTGGTGCTTTGCGGGGTTTAAGACCCCGGATGATGTCTTGGATTTCGTCAACGGAAACGACGATGGGCTCAGCGGTGACTGGGAGTGAGTTCTTTTTACGGACCTCATCCTCTACTGATTCTATATGTGAAGGAGCGCATGGTTGCGAACTGGGTGTGCATTGAGAAGCAATGCTGTCAGCGAAACATTCGGCTTTATCGACGTCTTCGAAGGCGATACTGCCATCGGGGCGTGATAAAGGCGGGGTGAGAGGTTGGGCGCCTACGCGGAGGGCTTTCGCCACCTTGTAGAACGCCTGATGAGAGGGTTTGATTCCCTCCATGAGGGAGTCCCAATTGGAGTTCCTCATTTCGGCAAGTCGAGAGCGAACACGTCGCTGGAGAGCGTTTGCACGCCTCCTGTACGTTGGAGTGGGGTAGAGTGCGGCCCTTCTAAGGGCCGCATTCTTGGCTTGAATAAGATTCCTAACATCGAGTGGTAGTTTTCAGTTTCTTACCTCGACTACGCGCTCGTTGTTTCGGAGAGATGTTTGAACTAAGTGTGTTAGGGAGTTGACCGCTGAGTCAATCTTTTCCGTATTGACGAAGTACTCTGAGTTGATGGTAGCCAGTGGTGAGCCGCCGGCATCGAGACCTGATACAAGCGATTTTTTATATCCTTCCCAGTTGGTGAAGGTTTTAGAAGAAGTGGTTGGGTCGGTGGCATAAGGCCCAAATTTGAGCGAGACCGGCCGGTGGTCAGAACCTAAGTCGTGGAGCGTTTCGATCGCTCTTAAGTTGAGCGCGACTCCTTTAACTAACGCGAGATCGATGATATCCGGAGAGTTGAGCGCGTTATCCGGGTAATGCGTAGGGGAGGAAGGACAAAGGACATCGATGTCCCGTGTTTCTATGAATTGTCTAAGTTTGACTCCGTTCGCGTTGGTCGATCGGCACTTCCAGTCCGTGTGTTTGGAGTTAAGATCTCCGAATAAAATAACCGAGTCTAATAGTGAGAGTAGGGCCTCTAAGTCTGAGTTTAAAAGCGGGGTTCCCAACGGATTATAAACCGAGGCTATGATCAGGGACGGATGCCCAGTCATACCTAGCTTGCAAACAGTGGGTTCTAAGTTCGTGAGAGTCGGAGTCTCAATATGGAAACAGTGGAGCGACTTTCTAAAGTAAATGGCGGTGCCACCGCTTGCGCGGCTTACGGGCGTCTGTCGGTTCTGTCTTGTCTGTCGTTACGTATAAGATTGTACGCGGGAATTGATAGGCCCTTGGTGTGGGCGGGTTTTAAGAACGTTTCTTGAACTAATAGTAAGTCTGTGGCGTTGTTGCGAACGAATTCCTTTAAGTCAGGGATGTTGTTGCTCCTAACAATCCTTTCTGCCGCGGCAGGGAGAGAAGCGAGAACGAAAAAACGGAATCTAAAAACAAAGATGGAACGAGCGAGACTACGAGAACAGTGACTATCCCTAGCGGAAATAGCCACTAACCGTCACCCTGGGAAGGCCCAGTGCAGTGGGATCGGGTCTCCGGTTTCTCTCAGTCCGAGAGGACTGAGAAGCGCACCGGGTCAGCGCTAGTTGGTTTCGTTGTCACCGTTAGGTATCCACCAATTCAAACGCGAAACGGATACTTAGTTGATGCCAACACAAAATAACACTAAAAGGCAACAAATAAGTCGCGGTCGATGCGGTATCGACGACACAGAAATGCAGTCGAAAAATGAGATGACTTACTCGAGAGTATGTCGGAGGGGTCCGTCTGCTACGGGAGCAGAAACGGATGTAATTATCGTAAATAAAGGACTACTTATATATCACAGGGTTATAAACGGAAATGTGTTATGCTAGCAAAAGTATCAAATTACAGAAAAATTTACAATATATATGTCATAAAAAAATAGATACCAAATACACTACACAAATGCAGGTAAAACAAGTCTCTCTAAAGTTATAAATAAAATTATTGTACTTCTCATCTTATTCATTATTTATACGGTGTAAAATAATTCTGTTTAAGAGCACTCTGAAACTTTAAAACTGAACTCTCAACAGAATTCATTATACATAACACAATATACTCGTACAGATACAATCCATCCAACAAATAACCTTTTGTAAATCCACTGCTGAACATTTGAATCCACTAACTTGCACCAATAAGACCGGTCCTAAACCTATGTCCTTATCAGGTCATTAGTCCTTCGCTTCTAAGATCCTTTTGTCAAGGACTTGCTTTCAAAAGCTTTCTTGCATAACAATTTTAATTCTTTCTATGTGGCCATATACAGTATAATTCCACAACACACTGCGTGATTTTAAATTGCGTATAAAACCAATAGTGAAGCTACATTCAACAACTCAGATACGACTCGACCGATTCCCACCGACCCACTATGAAATACGATAGTACAAGGCCTGGTCATATATGCTTTTTTAAAATGGTGCGAATCTCACATTATTATAGTTTCATTTTATACCCGAGGAGTCTAATTGTTTCATACATATAGGTTTTCTAAAGTTAATACATAAAACAATGAGTAAATCAAGCTGTCTATTGAGGTAAAGGGAATTTTGTAAAATTCGACTTGAAAATTGTGAACTTTCGGAGTTCAATTAAGCCCCATTGTTCCAAAAAAGGTATATAATTTAATACATATTTAGAAACCATATTTATTGTAGATTTAGAATCTGCTAATATTTTAATATTACAATAAAAAATAAAGTGACACGCGATTCTTTTATTACTATGCGATAAAATACTTAATTTATAAACTTTGACTAGACTTTTAGTAGTTAAGGTTAAACGTTAACACACTCACACCCCCGCATTAGGATTCCCTGTGTCGCGGGTGGCGTGGACATACACATACATATATGACATCACAAACACCCATGACCCGAGGACAAATATTTACCTGTCACATAAATGTCTGCCCCGGCCGGGAATCGAACCCGGGACCCCTCGCTCGGCAGGCAGGTTCACTACCAACTGGGCTACAGGGTCGTCAAAGTTAACTAAGCTTACCTAAGATTACCTATTTTATTTTATCCAAATCCAAATATTTTATTTTATCCAAATACAAATCAGCTGTGGATATTTGCGGATCTAGATGTTATAAATAGAACTATCTAGATGTTATAAATAGAACTATGAACGTAACAATAATAATAAGATATTTACTTTCCATGAGACATTAAATTAAGATTAAGAAATAATAACAAATTTGTACTGCAATCGATAGGTGGTAGGTACATAATGTATATATAAAAAATATTTACATTATTCGGTTCACTATCTTTAACTTCTGTATTTTTATTTGGTAATCAGGTAATTTAAAACGAGAAAATAAGTGTATGTGAGCTTGAAAAATTTTTGTTATACGGCTTTATTCGAAATAAAGATAAAAATAATGTGCATAATGTACTTAAAGCTAAAAAATAATTCGGTAGGTCCTAGGTACCAGTCATCACACCACTCTTCTCATCAATCTAGGGCATTGATCAGACAAATAAATCGTTGGGCGTAGCGTGACCTGAGTTAATATATAAATAGCATTTTTTAGCGGTTGACTTCATACAAATTCCACGCGCCCAACTATTTTATTTTTTGTCTGATCAATGCCCTATTGTGTGTCTAATAAAGAAAACTGTGTACGCAATATTGGCTAATAGGCTTGAGATGGTTTTTTTCAGGACCTGGTTTTTATGGCCGCAACTTTGTAACAATATATTCTTCATATAATTGTCGGTATCGTGTAATCGTAGTAATCGTGTAAGTTTTGAATAATTTTATGTAATAAATTCACAAAATATGTTTTATTATGGGGATGGTTATAAGTAAGATACAATTTTTTTACAATTTTTGTCTGTCTGTCTGTCTGTTTGTTCCGGCTAATCTCTGAAACGGCTGGACCTATTTTAACAGGACTTTCACTGGCAGGTGGCTGATGTAATAAGGAGTAACTTAGGCTACTTTTGTTTCTACTAAATAACTATATTGTTAAATTCTACGCGGAAGAAATCGCGGGCACAGCTAGTCATACATAAATTAAAATATTTTGTTTTTGAATAACATGTTTTGAATAGCAGAACAGCGTCTGTCGAGCCAACAAGTATATTGATACAGTACAGTAAATGCCGTTGAAACTAAAAGAAAATCTATGTATCTATTCGGTTCATGTCAAAGTCGGTTCATGAGTTGGTCGGTAAAATGAAAAGAATAAACCTGACATGAAATATAAATTTGATGCAGGCGGCTTACCATGCTTTTTGTATCTGTCTGTAGCCTAATTATGTGAATGTTATTATCAGATCATAAATTAATAAAAGTATAAACCACCTGAATACATCAGCATTTTTTTTGCTTAATTACTTTATACCACAATAAATATGAAAAAAAAACCTATTAATGATGCAAATTATTGTTCTTGCTCGTATCTTTATTTAATGTCATTAAGTATACCAAATACCAGCGGGTAGCCATTGACTGTTGGCAGCGCATGACCAATCGTCGTGGAGATCTTTAGGGGAGGCCTGTGCCCAGCAGTGGGCGTTGTCCGGCTGAGATGATGATGATGTTGAAATATACCAAAGTACAAGCAATAATTGGATGATTATGTTTAAGCACAATTGAGTAGTTTTCTAATACGTTCCCTAACCCCTAGTTTGATATTAGGCGCTTTCGATATATTATTTATTTTATTTCTTTCTATATTATTTTGTAATACTGCGTTTCATACAAAGTATTTGAACAGTGGCATTTACATATTTAATATGAAACATTAGGCAGGTGTGGCTCTCCAACACCAGCCTGAGTGAGAACTTTTTCTGTCTTGATTGTAACTATTATAATCAATCTTGTATATATATATTTTAAGACTGAATAAATATGTTTCTCTTTCTTTATAAATATTTTGTATATATTGCTGACAAAAAAATCTGGTCACTACTTAACTTTAAATTATGGCACACACAACTAGCAAATGCCCTTTAATGGATATGAACAACAGCGTTCGAAAACTTATTCAACCAATATTAAAATCAAATGTAGGCTGTATCAAGCGTTTTTATCTTTTTTATGTTCCATTATTTTTCTCCAATTAAGTTTTTAGTGAGTTACAATAATGGGCTTATACTTGTTGGATATTACCGAATATATTTCACTGACAGTTGAGTTGTGATTTTTGTTTAGTAAACTGGTCAAAATGCAATCTGTCAAAAGAAAGTTAAAAAGTGTTTGTTTAAGATTAGATTACACCTGTCGAAATTTAACCGTCCACGGGCCAAGCTTTTTGGCTCGCGAAGATATTCATTTGGCCTACAGAATACTGTACTTTATCATTTACGTTCAGCTGTGGATCGTGACTACAGCTACCATTGTTAATTACTACATAACGTATCAAGAAAATACGATCAGGTTCACGACACGCACCGACTACCTTCATTGGAATACAACTTTTCCTTCCATTACAGTTTGTGAGATAGCCAATGTCGACAAAATATCATCAGTTTCTCAGAAGTTATATCACGAAAATAACGTAACAAGAGCGAGTTTTGTCCAGGATATTGCCTTCTTTATTGGACATTGTTCGAGTTGTGTTTTGACATGTGAATCCGCGTCGATTTGCCACAATAATATTACGCACATGACGTCTATGTATCGCTCAAAGTGCAACGAACTTTTTATTGGGTGCAAATGGAACGAGAAACCGATTAATTGCTGCGAAAATTTTAAACCTATACACACAGAATACGGAACTTGTTTCTCGATTAATAACTATGTTCATAAAAAATATTCTCTATATAATGTTGCATCTGCTAACCAGCGTACTCTGGGAACACTTGAAATTAGTGTAACTGGGGATTACGAAGCATTTCTGCACTCTCGAGAAGACGTGCCATTTTGGAATATGGAGTACGACAGAAGGATTATATTGCATCACGGTTCACACGCCACTGTTATATATTCAATTACGGACATTGTAAATGAACCAGAAGTGTATGTGACGGCTCCAGAAATTCGCCAATGTAGATTTCCGAACGAGTTGCCATCTAATTTTCTCGGTTTTAAACATTATAGTTATTCTGTCTGTATTATTCAGTGTCGTATAGATGCTCAGCTTAAACTTTGCGATTGTACGGATCACTTATCACCAGTCGAATACAAAAGCCGCTATTGTGACTTGGGGGGCTTAAAGTGCCTGACAAAGCATTATGAAGAGCTGAGAAAATTGAAGGTGCCTGGAATAAACGACACAGGTTTGAATTGTGCTTGTTTACCATCGTGTGTCGAGCCCGACTACAAAGTAGTTGGCAAATTATTTACGTTGCAAAAAGGAAATGAAGGGGCCACAGTGAAGTTTATCTTAAGTGACCGGCCGTTTGAACGCGTGACTCGCCAAGTTGCCTTGACGACTTTAGATTTAGTGGTCGCTATGGGTAGTTGTTTTGGACTTTGCTTCGGCGGATCCATCCTTTCTATAATGGAAGTTGTGTATTATTTGTGTTTAAAACGTTGGAAGCATGTAACATAAATATATGTCGGCATGTGGTCGCTACAATCCCTCGGCGAAGAACAAAAGCGATAGAAAATAATAAATTTCACTTAATTAAGTATTTACAGCACAACACAATTTTATTTTGTTCACTTTAAATCACTTTATTAAATAGCATAGCACAATCACTATTTTACTTCATTCACTGGTCACGTCCTTTCAAAGCGAAGGTTGCAAACAGAATGAAGCAATAATAGTCATGGAAAAAAGATCTTACCTTTACCTTTCGTTTACAAACGGAAGTAATTAATATAAATCAAAATTAAAAGTATTTTAATTATGTTTTCATTATTATAGTTACCTCTAAATTCCAATGTAATAATTATTTATTTATTTTTTAAGTTATCATTTAATCTTTATATTTAAATAATAAAAAAGGTAATCATAACGGATCAATAAAAATGCTTTTAAGCCAAAAATTATAATGAAATCATCTTGCAAATTATTGTCCATAATAATCAACATTGATTTACGATAACATATTAAATATCAAAAATAAAAGTAATTCGAGAGTACTCCAGGTTTTCACAAGATAGCACTCTATTACCGGCACGTCTATATATACTATAGTAATGTTATATTTATATCTTACAATTAATGTTGTTGTAGTTCGTTTTATTTTGGGGTGTAAGCGATTTTGTCCATCCTTAGTGTATGTACCCAGGTGAATAATGTTATCTTTTTCTTCTAACTTCTTTTAATTTTGACAAATATTTGTTACATGTATGTGTAATCTAAATAGTACCCTTACTGATAATCATTTTGCAATAACATATATAGATAGATTGATAGAAAGAAACCCTTCCACCTTTCTAAATTTAGGAAACACAAAACACAGTAAACAACTCCAGTAAAAAAACCTGTCCTGTGAAAACTGACATCAAATAAATAGTGACATATTCATTAGAACATTCCATTAAATTTGGTTAGTGACCGGCAAAATCCAAGAAAATTAAATTACAATATCCACTCCTACTAAATTATCAGGTAATGGACGTTTCGTGTAGCCTCTGTTTTCAAATATATAATTTCGCAGTACTTGAATCTAATGTCCAAACAATTTTCATTATGAGATCAGATACAATAAATTACTATTATACTAATAGGTTTCGATACAGAATTTATTTACTCTAATAAAAGTTTAAGAAATAAAGATATTTTTTACTTGTCTAAATACTTATATTTTTATTTTATTTTTTTGCTTTCTATCGTATTCATTGGATCCTGACACTGGTCTAGCATAAATAGATATACACCATTTCCTCATAACCGTACCTTTCGCTCCGAGGAAAAACAAGGTCTTAAAACTCCAAAAATCACTTCCATAAAAACTCTATAGTTACAGCGGTACGCTTATGGAATAAGTTACCTGTATCATTTGAACAGTCTCAAATATTCTTTAGGTTTACGTATTTCCAATGAACAAAATGGAATCTTTATCCGACCACTCTAATATCTGTCTGTATATTTTACTTTTCTCTGACAGTGATTGATCAAAAAAATATAATTTGGCACATATTCAAAGTTTAATTATTCAATGGGGATGTTTACTGTAAATGAATTATTCCGGTTTTTAAGTGTAAGAAATAATAAAAAAAAATAACAAGTGCATCTTGTAACATTTGAAATGAAACGAAATAAGAATTAGTTCGGTATCAAGTACACTAGTGTATATATTTTTTTATAGAGTAACCTCACTTCCCCGCGCGTCTCTGAGATAATCGATTCAAAAAATTGGAAAAAAATACGTCACTCGATCCGTAGCTCACAGGAAAACCTAAATTAAAATTCTAAATCTTCATATTTTCAAAGAAAACGGAAAATTTCTGGATATAATTACAGCACCGAATCCTAATCTAAATATAATAATTAATAATTAATCGTCAAAGTCATAATTATTTTAATTAACCTAAGCTACATTAATCATTGGGCCGCCTTACGCCTATGTATTTTAAATTAAAACTTTTTAAGTCTGCCACATTTGGAAAAAAATAGGTGTGACAAACGAAAACACAAACAAACACATTTGTCTCACACGATCGGAAGGTTGATCTTTCCATTATATGTACTGAACACTAATAACAATTTCACATGGAACACACGCGTACTAAAATTATCGCCATTTATCAAACCCAGATCTTTCGTTCGGCAGGTACTTACACCGACAACTAAAGGATCGTCCTAGTTATAAAGTTTCAAATTGATGGGATACTGTTAAGAGGAAAATTCCGCAAATTCCATAAAACTTTTACAGTTCTGTCACAACTTTTTTATTTTTTGATCATTTGAACTTTGGCATTTTCTAGCAGTGTTTTCTACATAAATAAACTGACCAAGTCCAAATCGAACCCACTCGAGAATGTGGTCTCTAAATGTATCAAAAATTATTTTCCGTGGTCGTGTTAATGATATTTCCAGGTGTTATAGTGGGGTTTTTTAAGGGTTGAGTCCATCACTGCTTTCTAGGTTGGCAACGAATTAATGGCGATCACTTTGATCATCAGTCAGTGCGTCAGGTCGTTTGCCTACTTAGTGCATATACTACGACATATAAATGATTTTAAATGAAATTGCCTACTGTTCATGCAAATTCACATATTGTATATCTATTCAGTTCAGAGATTTATTTAATCTGTAATGGGAATTGTAAGATGCATATCACGTGTCTATATCTGTGGTAATCAGTTCCTTTTGTTAGTCTATGTACAATACGCTCTCGCCCTTCCTTGCACAGCCGCAGCTCAGATCGGACACGTATATCTTGAGTCCAGTTAATATAATTAGTTTTACTTGTAATATTCAGTACTTTTACGGGAAATTCATAAATGTGAATAGAATTAAATCAGTGCAATCAGAATCTCAGAATTTTATTCAGTCCTGCCGGTCAGTAGTCGTTTGGTGGCCCATGCAAGGTAGTTGCCACGTGTCTACGGAGCCCGAAGCGCCTCTTCAGTAAGCCTTCGTGTGGACGGCGAGGTAACTACTCGATCATACTCAGAACAAACAGTCAGAAATCAAATATCGGTGCCCTTGAGGGAACCGCCGACATATTTTTTGGTGGCCCATGAGGGGAACGCCGACACCTACTCTTATTTCTGGTAATTTTAAATTTGTAATTTTGCATAGACAAAGTATCAGAATGTTAAATAAAACGGCAGATTCTATAGGCACACACATATTACATTTTCCGTAAACAATCTCATTACTTGGTTATCGCTGTATTTGTTACTTTTAAAGATACGTTTTTATGCAGCATATGTAATATTTGTATAAAGCAAGAAAGAAAGATAGAAAAATATTTATAAAAGCTCGGTTCATCACAAAAAGTATACCTAATATATAATAGAAAGTATTTTAATCTACACCGTTCCAATATCTTCACGCGTTCTCATGTAAGTCGCTTCTTAAAAATAAGAGATTATCTCCATTTATTACCTATAAGATTATTCAACATCTTTTTACTATAACAAACTTGTGTGTCAGTGTAAACAATTTTTTTAATGATTGCGTTTTATTTGTCCCTAACTGTCATTGTCTACCACAGCGTCAAAATATTTTTACTATAGAGAAGAAGCTGTTTATGAAACTTTATAAAACTAAACACATTGTTAGTTACTTTTTTATGTTAATAGCCGACCAACGAGCAGACGAGCCATCTGATGGTAAGTGGTCACCGTTGCACATGGACATCGGCAAGACCAAAGGTATCACTGATGCATTGTCGGCTAGGAAATGAAAAGAAAGTTAGAAAGAAGGTACTGACTCTCAAGCTCCCAGCCGGAACACGACGAGTCGTTTGGCAGCTAACTCAAGCAGGAGGGTGGTAGCTAGACAGGCAAGCTTCACGGAAAGATAATATTACCACTCATAATATTAATGACTTAAAAATAATATTGATGATATAATCCTTACGCGAAACCCTACCACCAAGCAGGCTGGCTTCTGTCGCCTCTTACGATACCCTGTTCTACCAGCATGGGATTGGGAGAGTATTCTAAGCCACCCCAATACGACTGAAACCGTGAAAATACTAACCTATGAAATTAATTTTGCACAGTATTGAACTCTAACGTCATCGCCTCACTTGTACTATATATCGCCAACACTGGATATCGTATTTCTCCCGTAACACATAACATAAACGGGAGAACGTTTCTAACTCGGCACTGCCCGACCTATATAGTCAATTATATTAGTCTCGTTTCATTCTATCCTGATTAATATTTAGGTAAAGCGATGTGAATAAAATGTAACAATGCTAAAAAGTTAATTTTAAATGTTACTATAGTCTTGTCAAAAAAGATTTCTACTTCGTGTGAGTAAATAAGTTGGAACATTGGTCAAAATTTTCACAATTTGCGTCACAGTTTATATGTTAAAAATATTTGAAGGCCTATTAACAACATTAAACTTTATTGTAAAATATCATTAATCTCTTTACGCTGACTTGTCTTTACGCGTGGAATCAAACGCTCCAGCAACTTTTCTGAATCAAGCACTGGTGATCCTGAGACACTTCACCATCAAGCGTTCTCATGCCGGTGTCTCCATGGAGCAACCCTAAGCAACTTTTGATTATCACTAGGCCAGCGACCACATCTATAACGATTTCATCAAACTTCTCTCTGACAATTTTACTTATAAGTTTATGTATAGATGCTTTGGCAAATACCTCCGTACTTTGGGTCAGGTTTAGTTTGATTACGCTCCTAATTTTGTAAGAGCAAAAAGTTACGTCAGAAAAAGTTACTTACTTTGGTCTTAGAATCAAAATGTTTCTTGTATTACTTAGAATTTCTTCAATGTTTTTCACGGATAGAGACGTAATTTGATTCATGTCGATTTCATACTTGTTTGTAGTTAAGTTAAAAGGCCTTGGAATTCTTTCAGTCAGCAACTCCAGAAAGGTTGATCTAATTAACAATTTGAAATTAAAGTTGCAAATTTTAGAATTTGAGAAGGCAAAATCATGATGTTTACCTAACCTACCATGAAATCAATTAAAGTACTGGAAAACAATTAAAATTTGCTAAAATTTACGAAAATTTTAGTTCACTTTCGTAGTAGTATATATAGATAGATTGCTAGTAACTTTATGGGCACTGTTAATGATGACTCTTCATAGTCTCTTCTCAGAGCCAATGACATTTTCTACCACCCATGTTATTAATACTCCATTTCACTACTAAGTGTAAAATGCTACATTAATCTTTATCGAATATCTGAGCTTCTGCCAATGAAACTCCCATCGAGTGACAAACTATTGGTACTTCCAGTGAATAACGATTATAGTTCAAAATGGTCTGATATTCACAAAATGTCTCTCTTAAGATCGCTCTCTCTCTTCTCCACTTCTCCACTTAAGAGTCATTGTAAATTTATCCATGAGTTACGATATCCTTGCTACTTCCACTATACTATAACAGTTTCTAATTGGAATACTATAAATTTAGTTTTGCTAAATAACATAACTAAATTCAATATTCGTGCAACAGAAATAATAAGTTTCCACTGTAAAGTACGTTGCTTCAAGCAACCTTGGGTGTTTATATTTTATCGCAGTTTATCGAAACTAAGGAATTCTGGAGTGTATTCTAACCACACTGCACTAATCATTGATTCAACTATTGATTAAATGAGAGGATAATTCGAGGTGTTATTGGCTAACCCATATAGGATGTTCTTATGTCACCTAAAGTTCTTTGACAAAGCATCAATCAAGCAAAAATCAGCAGCTTCCATTACTCTACGAAGTACGTCCACGGGCGCTAGCAACCACTCATCATCAGGTAACACAAATATTCGTTTCTTGGCTAATTACCTAAAAAAATACCATTACTTTGTTATTATTAAGGGGTAAGGGGTCATATATCCAACTACAGGATATGAACCCATTAATTATTTTCTTTATATAACGTATTCTGTTTAAGCGTTTAAAAATGTAAACATTCTGCCTTAGGTAAGAATTTTTCCACTTACCTTACATACCAAATGAACACTAGAACTTACTTTAAATATTTATCGCTACTTTCTACTATTTCTTGGTCATTTCTAATACAGCATACGGGCATTGGAATAACAATATCACAATTTGAAGTTATTACGACACATCCATTATATTTTTTACTGTTCGGTTCTTAGACATATCAATGACAAATCAAGTAAACGCATAATTATTTTTTATATATTTATTTATTATGTCTATATCTTAATCTGTGTTTTAATTATAAACCAAACAAATTTATAAGATATTATTTTAAGTTTTAAATTTACCATTGAATTTTATTTTAAAATTTACCCGGATTTTTACCGCAGTTACCTATATAATATTACCATAACATCAACGAATTCTATTTCCAGAGTTAATTAAATTTATCGCGGTTCTAGTTTTTCTATGAGCGTTCTTTTTGTATAAAACTCTTGAACTAAGTTGTTCCAGACAGCCTCATTGAAGATAATTTCAAAATTTAATCCGGAGCATAAAATCCACTTGTCCGGCCATTTTCATGTTCTTAGGACGTAGTTAAAATATATATTCATGGTTCAGGGAAGGATGATTTTGTATCTATAAATACATAAAATGATATATTACGCAATACATATATTATTTATTTGTTATATATGTTATAAGTTATTTATGATAAGACTGCCTTTGTCATAAACACATGGCTATTTAAAACTTAAGTAGTGAACCCACTTCTTATCAGGCTGTGCAATCGTTAAAAAAATCATATTTAATATCTTTTAACTTTTCACTTTAGAAAAACAGTAGTAGCCAGACCGGATAAGGTCTTTATGCAGGACTTTAAACTGGGTCGTACAGATCTAGTGAGCTCCAGCATGGTGAAGCCGACTTTGTTGTCACTTGGATTGGTCAACAAGAGATTACAGTACAGTGTACGTACAGTGGAGATTGTAATCCGTTCACCGTAATTTCATTTTAATTAACCGATATTCAGGTAAACAAACGTTAGAAACATCCCATGAATTGGGTATACCCTAAATTTTTAACTGATATTGTACTTGTGCCTATTCTTTTCAATCAAATAATTCTCGAATTTAGGATTCTCTCACTTCTGGATGCCAGGTTATAAGTGCTACATTGAAAAAAGCTTTTTATTTGCCTATTTAAATAAAAATGTTTTTTTGCTTGAGTTTAATAAGTGGTTGTAATAATATGATTATCAGTAAACGAGTTGAAAATATCATGTTAAGGCTAAAAAAGTAGTACTAGCAGAGCTTACTGCGATGAGCTCTTGATAACGCAAGTATTAAGGTATTTCAGTCTTATAGGATAATCCAGATGACTACCGAGGAGTTGGAGAAAAACATCCAATAGAAACAAAAGACCTGGTCACTCCTTCCTATTATAGTACAAAGTCTTTGAAAAACTCCCATTAATACCAATAATACTGAATTATATAAATATGCAATCAAATTATTGGTTAAAGTGGCCACCATTCATTTTTACTAATTCCGCTTAATTATGTATAATGGTTCAATCTTAGCCAACGCCAGTATGATTAATGTTCCGTTGCGTAAATTTTAAATGGAAATTTCTTAACAATAAATACTCCGCAAGGCTATCGAGGCCAGTGATCGATTTAACTCTGTCTACTAGTACCTATACTAACTGTCCTTTTACGATATGTTTCATGTTGACTATACGAAGTAAAGCATTATGTAATAAACACAGCATTACCAAGTGTTCAAGTATAAACTTGACGTTTTGAGGTCTGTGGAATCCATTTTATTTAGATTTACATCGCTTATATGTACGTGTGAATGTATTATGTATGGATGTAAAAAATACAATTTTTCTGGAGCGAATTATAAAAGTCCTTGAAGTGATCCAAAAGGTCTAACAAGTCATATCTGATTACTTTTGAAGTGGTACAGTTAGTACCATTCAAGTTATTTAAAATGTTATTTATACCTTTACAATTTTTTATGTTATTATTATTTGTTATTAGTAACCATTCTCTTCGAAAAACGTGATTTTTACGTTCAGAAATAGAAGCGTAGAAATAAATTACGTACCCGAAACAATTGATACTCGTTCATTTCAGGCGTATAAAAATAAATTTCTACCCCTTCCTCTTATATATCCCTCGTGAATTACTCTTTAGAACCATATCTAAAATCCTTTTTCAAGATAATTTTCAATAATATAGCATTCGCGTTAATAATAAGTTGAAAAATTGGACAGACTTTCGTTATACTATGTAATGATACATGGTTATGATAATTAATGAATACACTGATATTTTGTTGATGTTTGCTGTCTTGTCTTAATAGATCAGCAACTAAATAAACTTGAGCGCCTCCAAAGTATCGGCATAAAGATTATAATTTGCTTAAAAATATGATCATGTTTCTGAATTTCAATCTTCTCTCAAGTGGCTCCCTAACCGGCTTCGCCGAAATGCTCACATTTACCAGGTTTATATTTCGTGCTGTTTAAACCTTGAAGTTCCTCATATTTAAGGCAACGGTTTCAGTATCTTTTTTTATTTCACGATCATATCCTTCATTCAACTTATATCCTTCAGCTCCTTTACATTCCACCTCCTTTTATCAAAAATCCTTTACTTTCTCAGCTGTCAGCCTTAAGAATTCCCTACTCCTACCTAATCGACGATCTGAATCCCTACGTTCTCTTAAAAAACCAAGTTAATTTGTACTCTTTAACTTTGTTGTGTCTTATTTCTTCTGCTGTGATCTAACGATCCACATAACTAACTGCATATCATAACTGAGTTGAGTTATTTATATGTATAGTTACATACTTTTATGCGTATATATATATATATTAATACGTATTTAGGTATATATTTAATTTTATGTTTGCATTTATATGTATGGATTGTCCTTTTTTCCTTTCTTTCACATAATTATACTCCTCTACACTTTCTTCTTATCGCTGTGTCCTTTACCCGAAGTTTGTCTGGAAGAGATCGCTGTTTAACGATAAGAACGCCTATTGTATTTCCATATTATAAGATGACTTTCTTTTTAATCTATATTTGTCTGTCCGATACGTTATTACGAGAAAACCAACGGTAAAAGAGGAAGGATCTATAGCCGTGAAATAAACGAATAAAGAATGAGAGATCTAAAAAAATATTTAGTAAACAATGTAACATAAAGCGCTTAATGAAAATATGTAATAAGTTTTCGGTAAATAAAATGTTCATATACCCGAATTCCTCCACTAGATTCTATGCATGCGAGACAATAGATTACATGTTACAAATTGTAACAAGTTACAAGTCACACGTAGTCAAACCCAAGAAAAAGTGTATATTATATAATAATCCTTAATGGGCGACTTTTCTGCCTTCTTAGGTAGATTAACCGGTGATTCTTTTTGATCAGTCTGATCAATTATTATCCTTCTTATTGAAGATAACTGTGATATATTTATACGTGTTCTGTTTGTAGTCATGGATACCCGGTTAACGAACGGGTTTATTGTTGTTTCTTAGCTGGAACAAGTTGGTGACTCCCTGACGTTATACATGAGTATCAGCGGTCATGACGGTCACAGCTCGCTTGACGATTTGTACTACACAAGAAAATTTAAAAGTCTGATCATTACGGAACTCTAGAACAGATCTTATTAACACAAACTTTTTCTTTTTCTCCTCGTAACACGTAGCTATGAATTCATTGGGGGCGAATTTATATGAATAGTTTATGTAACTTGTATATTGAAGTTGCGGTAAGTTAAAAAAGGCTGAAGAGTTTTTGTATTTATGAGCAAGTGTTGTATATATTTTAGCGACATTTCACAAGTCAAATGTGTTTATAATCCTTTGCATTGTGAAAGTTGTCAGCCGCCTACCAAGTTTAAGAGGTGTACACAATGATTATTATTAACACTGTGTAAATTATGTTTCCCGAAGTATAATCGTGTTTTGGTACATACATCCTTGCTTGGTTAATTTATTTTTAACTTGCAACCCGCTCTTAGTTCGCTTCGGGAAAAATAATCTTTAAGTTACTAACTTGGAACCGCATTCCAATAAATGAGTATAAATTTGGCATTCACAATACAAAGTTACTTTACTTCTATTATCAGATTAGAAAGAGCAGGAATGGAATTTAGGAATAGAAATAAATTTTTCTATATTGCTTTGCTAAGCAAAATTTTGTCACTGTTAAAATTTCACGCTGTATTTTAATTGGTTCGGCTGGGCATTGATGAATCAGTCAATACGGACAAGAATTTTATATTAAAGACAAGAATGAATTATATTGATTCGATTTATTATTGTACCTTTTCTGAATGATGTAATAAAACATGGATATTCGGTAACAAAATGATATTATGCTCAAAACATATAAACAATCTATTGCGATTAGAATATGTAGTTGCGTAAACTGACAGATTGTTGTAAAGCATTAACTTATTTTATGTAAAAAAAAACTATGATCAAATTCTATTTTTCTTATTTTGCAGCTAAGAAATTAATAATTTTGATAACATTACAGTTTTGCTATAAAAATCTGCATTTCATTGGTAGTATGCGTGTTCGAATCTGCACACCTACGCATTGGACAAGGATTTAATTATAGTTTTCTACATAATTATGTAAAAAATAAAAAGCAATCAAATATTACCTATTTTTTGTTTATGTTGTAGGTTTTATGTTCCTCGATATGAGTTTTCTAATAATCTCTGATAGTCACACAGACTAAGATTTCATACAACGAATTCCGTCGCAATCTAACAAAACAAGCGTTGTGAATTTCGAGGATACTTTTTGGTACATTTATTTTTCATGAGATTAAATTGAAATGCCGCTTTACGGCTTCTTTATCATGTTTGCATAATTCATGAAAATACACATTGAACCAAAAGGATATTTAATATTCAATTTCGGGATCATTTGGACTGATTGTATAAATTATGAACGACTAACTTTACCCGCGTTTATTACTACAGGGAATTATATAAATGATGAATTGGCTGACATTTACGTCATGACGAATTTTCAAAATATTGGTTTTAGAATCAACTCAATTTGTTTCTTTTAGCTTTACTAGCTAAAAGACACAAATTTAGTTGATTCTAATTTGCTTTACTACATTTTTAAATTTGTTACTACAAAACATAGGTAAAGTTGGACTATACGTCTTTGGGGTGTACAGAACTCTTCCCATACTTGAAACTTTCACCGTCCGTCCAACCTTCCATGTTCGTGATACAAACTTTTGAAAAACGAACGATACCATGCCATTGTAGGTCACTACGCTCTGTATCATCCAGTTTAATCTCTTTTGAGAATCATTCCTGAAACGATTTTAAGTTATTCCAATTAAAAGTTTGGAAGGGCAGCTGTAAAAAGAATCCTCCGCTTCCTTCCCGACTGGCAACGCGACAGTGATGCCTTACCTGTTATGTATGCCAATGGGCGACTACGACCACTTACCACCAAGTGGTCCAGCTATCCATCGATCTGCTGTACATACGAGTAAAAAGCGCAAACGAAAGGGTAAATGTGTCTTTTACATGAAGCATTTTTAAAATTATTGTGTAATCTTTCCATTACTTTTCTAAGAAGTACCTCTAAATCTTCGCTCACTTTAAAATACCTAGTCCTTTAGTTGATAGTGATCTTATATAATATCGAGCGAAAGTTCTAGAGTTCTAGTTAGAACATGCATTAATTTTTTTAATTATTTTTAATTTAATAGTAAATTAAAGTTGTTTATAAACAATTATGCCATTTCTATATATAAAATCATGCAACGATTGAAAGGGCATCTTGGTTGGGGAATAACTATTGTTAGAGGTCCAAGATCTGCAATAACTTTGTAATTCTTTTTGATTGTTTACAAAAACCATAGTCTTATTAAAATACGTTACAAGTTAGGTTACCAAGTACCGTAACAACAAGTAAACGAACATAATAGAATTGTTTTATATTCAAAAAGTTTGTTCAAATATCTGCTTACGCTATTTAACAACTTTCAAAAGCTTTGGTAACCAAAAGCTCGTATCCAAAATCAAGCGTAAGATTTACATGAAACAGTCGCTCTGTTGGCAAAGAGTTTCAATTTAGATAGAGCGACCTACTTTTTATCATGCAAAGACTATATTTTTCAAAGGTCTTAGTACTCATTCACTTTTTGTCAAGTGATTTATTTCTAACGTCACATGGTCCACAAACTAAATTATTGTATAAATTATATTTACATACTTTCGGTCACTTCTGACTTTTTTTAATTAAGATGTGAAACAATCAAAAAATTTTCATGCTAATCTAAATGAGTTTGGAACGGTAAACACAAATTATTTTATGTACATTAATAAGCAGTGAGAGTTTTGAACGCCGTTCTTCTATACGCAGGATCTGCGTTCGAATTCGGCACGAATAAAATTAATGAATGAAAATTATTAATTCATTTAATTAATGTATTTTTTAGATTAGTTAGAAAACGTTGTGAAAAAACCTATTCATGCTTGACAGTTTTCCGTATTGTTTTCAAAGATGTGTAAAGTAGCCAATACTATATTTGGTGATAACTGGTGGTTAACTGCTATTATATAAAACTTTAGTCACTGATAAGTATGTTTTTAAATAAGAAATATACTGATGGTTCTACACATCATTCATAAACACTTTTCCAATTTACACTTTATGAATAATTTAGGAAACATTCAGCGCTTTTCAAGTACTAAATCTTGTTACAGTGGCAGACTTTTCGACACAATTGTCGCAGTTGTATGAGCGACATTCGTCAGAACTGCAGCTGCTTGTAGCGAACTTCCGCAAACGTAACAGCGAACTCAGAAAGGAAAGGTAAGTTTTTTGCCGGACTTGTACACATGTACACATATTACTGTGTTTGGTAATATACATATGGCTATTAAATGATAGCTCTTTTAGGGAAAATTATACATATACTACTGTGACACAATCCGCAGGTACAATGTATGATGATAATATACCTGTAGGCATAGCATAGCGTGCAAAGCACAGTCTGCGTAGCATAGCTATGCATATAGAAAGGTTCCGCTTAATGTCGCCGTTGTTAATCAATTCTTATTTAGTAATATCACTGTACAAAGACCAGTGACCTGTTTTAATATATGCTACATATATATCATATCCTATTTTCAAAATTAAACGACAAACAATTTTAGCAATATCACATAGATATTATTAAAAAAGTTTCAATCAATTAATCACCCATGGCATGCTGTTTCGTTAGTTAATTTAGTAATGTTAAATTGGTTACGTCTTTATATCGCTTACAAAAGGTTCAGCGTTCTTTTATGGGGTTCTATGTTCGTTTTAACAATAAGTTTTCAAACTACCTTGAAACGTGACTTACCTTTTAGACATTCTAAGCGACGTGTTACAGCCCAGCCTTCAGGTAAATGACAAGGGCGCCTGGAAATAACAGTGCTTTGACCGGTTATACGATTTGAAAGAATTTTAAAAATGTGCTGAGAATTTCTTTCACCGCTTCTTCACTTCAATAATAAACCATCGTTTCCAATCAGTAGTTTCTAGTATTACAGGCTATAGTGTATTTATAAAATACTTAAATGATTATATAATTTTAATTTTAAGCTATAAATAGCATAATTATTCAATATAATTTATTTAGATCGATACAAAATGTAGGCCCTGCAATTTTGAAATAATAATTCAAGATCCACATCCATTGTTTATAAGAAAAGTAATGCAAAAAATTTGAGTCTTTAAATATCTGTAGAGAAATAAAATGTCAAGTTCGATGGAAATCTATTTGACTATTGACCAACTCAAATATCGGATATTTACTATCGGGATTACCAGTTTAATGTGCTCTCAAACGGGAAAGTTCAAGAATTATTCAGCCACAAGCAATCACCCATCCAACCACCAACCGCGCCCTCTGTCGCTTAACTCGGTCGATAACTTATGATCAAGACAAACCGTCGTCGGGCTACAAACAATTCGGTAAAGTAATTACAGAAGTTTTTCAAACTTAGGCACAACATGCTGTGACGCCTATTATATTCCGTTTGTTCTGCGCTATTCATATAATAAAATAATATTACTAAATATAAAGCGGATTAATCACGTTAAATTAAAAACCCGTTTTATTCTACAATGTATTTTGTTATACAGTTCAGGTTTAAATATAATACACCACACGTAGTATATAATAATAAGTTTATCCAATGACCTTTACGTACCAGTAAAGTTTTTATACGTTGTTTTAACGTAACTGTAAGCTAACCTCATTACGAAGTCTTATCTGCAGTCAACTGGAAAGATTCACATATGCCAGTGTCCTTTCCCATTTCGTATACATATATTGATATACAAATACATATCTGCATAAATACATACTGTTTATTTTATCAACATGAATATATATTTTTTGTTTATACTGATACTATGGTTTTCTTCACAAGGTTATACATACTCACACACCTGCCTACATTCCTTGTAGGTATTACAGTGTATTTAGACATACACAAAACATAATCGTCTAAGCTGAAAACCTACATTTGTTAACAATACAAATATCTTAGTAAAAAAATAATACATCCAGTACGTTCTTCTCAAGATATCTACTGTAGAAGTATTGTCCGTTGACGTTAATAAAAAAATCATTTTTACAGTATTAAGATACAAAACTTTCACACTTCGTATAAAACTTATTTAAGTTTCCTTCGGGGGCGAATACCTTTGGTCGTTCATGTTCTTTATGGCATTCGGACTCAGTTCGTAGCTACTGGCGGCTTGCATTATGGATGAGGTCAAGGCCTATATTCGAATATCGCAATGCTCGACGTGCGTGACCAATATCATCCTTGATACTATTTGAAAAATATGACAATACGTTATGTTGCACGAAAATACAGCGACGATATAGTTTGCTATATAAGAAAACGGTTTATTATACTTTACTCGTGTGCTAGAAGATCTTTATCCATCAGGCCACATCGATTTTAAAAATATTTTGTAAACGCTCAAATTGAAGGCGTAAGAAGGCGCGTCTTCTTAATGTCCAAAAATGAACGAATATAAAGACTGTGAGGGAACTATTATATTAACTAAAAATAATTATAATGAGGATTTATGCCTGAGCAAGTTTTATCCGTTTCTTGTAATGAAACAAAACCTGATCTAAGATTGTATATGTTAAAATTTTCCAATACAATCACTTCACTAAAAAATAAACATTTTTTTGCTTTAAGTAAGTGTTTAGTATAAAGTAGCAAGCTTATAGTCTATACTATTATAGAGAGAAAGCGAATGCGAATTTTGTGAGTTTGGGTGTATACGAAGGTTAAGGTAATCTACGGAATTATTTAACAAATTGACATGGATATACCTTGGATGTTTGCAGGATTCAAACTCTGATCTCCCGGTGCGGGAGATTATTTAAATCCCTAGGTTAATTTTTTGTACTTGTAATATATTTTTACGTAATTTTATTCATAATTTAAAAAATGAACGAGGATTTGTGAATAATTTTACAATTTTTTTTAATATACAATCCATATGCATCCATATTCATAGAATTTTAACATTCTATGGAATATATTGTATCCCTTAAAGCTTTTCAATTGATACAATTCTCAATTTTATTTTCTAATTTACCATCCAACGTTGACCATCAAAATTTCAAATCGCCTATTTATGGTATACATACGTCTGTGCTCAGGTCGTTTTTCCTCAAATATCAACATTTTCCGTCCCCTCGTTCAGAAAAGCGTGTATGACAGATGTACACACTTCCAATTCTATAAATGTTCGGGTGAACAGAACCGTAAAATTAATATATATTTTTAGATTATGTACTATAATAGTTAACAAGCAAATTTTGCACGTTCCTATTGGCCGGCAACTCGTCGGTTTTGTCTTCCTACTAGCGTCGATGGTATTATAGGCATTAGATAAAAACGTAAAAATCCTTTCTTGATATAACTGAATCAACGAACACGCGCAATAAAACGTATCTATAATAAATCAAGTTACGAGATGCTTGGAACGAACACTCATTTTATCATTCTACGTCTCGAAATAACCTTGTCAACGATAAACTTGATCGTGATCTTGACGGAAAACATCTACATATAAACAAAGAATTACATCACTAGATAAATGTTCCCATAGTCTTTATAAATATAAAGTCGGTGAAATTAATAATATAATTGCTGGACTAGTTAAATCTATCGTGTTATTATTTTAAGTTATTTTATGTAAAATTTACCAATAATATTTTTATTATTATTATTAAATTCCAGACAAAAGCAAATAAACAATCCGTAGTTTGTATTAATCTTGTATTGTTTTTTCTTTTACTTATATGAAATTTTGTTAATTGATAACTGGAATTTTCCTAGAACAATTTTAAAATTTGACAAAAAGTATTCTAAGATTCAACTTTGTAATCCATTAAAACCAGAAGGTTCATTAATTTTTAACAACAAAGAATAAAAGGTATTTCATGTTTTAATATACGAGTAAACTGTTGCCATAATTTTAGGTAAAGTAATTTTGCAGCCTTCATACCTACACTGAAATGGTTATGTAATAGCTGTAGTGCACTTTTTCAAATCGCAGTTAATTATTTAAACAAAATTCGCGTACAATGTACAATTTTAACGCTTCTAGCGTCAAACGTTTCGTAGACACCATGACAGTGGACTCCGACCCGATTATTAGATGTTATTGGCATCCACGCTGGACAGAGTTGGCACTTATCCAGATTGAAACCAAATGACGGCCAACGCACTTCTAAGGCAATGGCGACACTCACAATACACATTCAATTTGCTTCAATGTCTAGCCAACTTTCACGTCTTGCCTTCGACTAAATAAAATCGTTCACCCTTGTTTTTGGAATTAATTTATGTGAACCTTAAATTAGGAGTGCGTTTCATATTGTAACTTGTAAGTAGTGATAGTACCGTTACAAGTTTAACGTTTACATCAATAACATGGTGGTACACCTATCATTTTACAATTGAGTAAGGTTTCGGCGTGGAGTTAGTTTCAGTTTTGCTTTATCTACTTCCAAAACGAGATATCGGGAATACAAGCGTTTGGAATGAGGCTCTGATGGCTTATATTTTATTGCCTACCCAGAATAAAGGAAACTATTGTGGTGACAAAAGCTGCAGTATTTTAGTCCATTGTATGTCATAGGATTCATGGTTCGTAATAAATGTTTTGTTTTTCAGATTTATACTGAACAATTTTTCACTATGTAAAGTATCTACTGTTTCTGTTTATAAGTACTTCATACATTAATAAACTAAAATTGTTTTATTTGTAAAGTTACAAGATTTTTTAGCTAACGAAATTTCTATATTTAGTAACTAATACTATCTTTTATAATTATAGATTTTTAATTATGCACACAAATTCACAAAATTTACACTCGCTCTTAAAAAATTGGTAAAGATTATTCAATGTTTATCGATGTGATATTGGTATAATATATTAGTAAAAAGTATGGATGTCCCATACATTAAGGTATGATTTGTGGTTATATCGCTTTTATTTTTTAATATCACTGTAGGTATATTATATAATATGATTGAATAAGTTATATACCAATTTAAAGTTTTAGGTGTTTCACCATTAAGTATACCAAACATCTCAAAATCCGGTCCGCAAACAGAAACTAAGGCTTAGGCAATTAAGAAAGACCAATGATACTACGTGGGGCGTACTAAAAGTTTCCAGAATCAATAATAAAAAAATACTATTAATGGTCAAAAATGAATTTAGTGTTTCTCAAAATATTCTCCCTTTGCGTCAGTCCATTTTTTCATACGATTGAACCAATTTTAAAAACATTTGCGCCACTCCTCCGTCGTGACGTCAGATACATGTTTTTCATACTCTTCGGCAACCTCTTCTGGTGATGAAAACCGTTGATCGCGTAATTGGTTCTTGATTTTTGAGAACAGAGAAAAGTCACATGGTGCCAGGTCAGGACTGTATGTCGGATGACTCATAAGTTGTACGTTTTTCGCCTTCAAAAACTCATTTGTCCGTCTGGCCGTGTGGTAACTTGAATTATCGTGTTGCAAAAAGATACGGTGCTTACCGTTATTTTCACGGAGTTTGTCAATAGTTACTGGTAAACAAATGGTCGTGTACCAGTCACTATTCACAGGTACGAAGATTTTCTAAAGCAACAGTCACTATTTGTCCAGTTTTATTAAAAAAAGAAGCAATCATCCGCTTTGAGGCACTTTTCACGAGCGCTTCACTTCACTTGGTTTCGACTCATCTTGAAAGACCCATATATTCGAACGCTGTTTGTTTTGGGATCGTAGCTATACATCCATATTTCATCACCTGTTACTATGTCCCACACCAAATTTGAAGCCCCTTTGTTGAATCTGGCAAGCAAAGCATGGCACCAAGAGATGCGGTCCGTTTTTTGAGCATCAGTCAAATTGTGTGGGATCCATCGAGAACACAGTTTTCTCACACCCAAATGTTTGTGTAGGATTGACTATGATTGACTCATCCCTATGTCCAAACATGTCCGGATCGATTCGATCATACGGCGCACAGCATCAAAGTTTTTGTGGTTCACAACGGCGCACGGGCGACCTTCACGAATTTCATCATGGAAATTGACACGACCGCGTTTGAATTCTGCAAACCAGCTATATATAGTTATCTTGCATGGTGCTTCATCGCCAAAAGCAGACTGAATCCGAACGAGGCTCTGCTGAGCTGTCAGATTACACTTGAAATCTCAAAAAATCATGCAACGAAAATTTTTCTGAGTTAAATCCGTTTTATTGTAATCACACAATTTTTAAAATGACGCGACACTATAAAAACGATCGACAATCTGATGCAACAACATTTATTCTACGGCTAAAGAGTTCCATTTTTAAATGTAATAATAACTTTTTAAATATTGTTTATGTAAGTGGTCAATTCCGGAAACTTTTGGTGTGACCTATGTAAATAGAGCACATATCGCTCGTACTTTATCGAGCTGAGTAACTAAGTGATCCATGGGTCATCACGTCACTCATCACTAACACTGAAATAAATAAGCAACATTAAATAAATAAACAACAGCGGCTTCCAATAAGCACCGACAACAACATTCGATTGTAATGTTTTCTTCATAAAATCTTAAGTGTTTTGCAAAGCAGTCTCTTGGAAGTTATCTGAGAAATTACTTGACAGAGTGGTCTTAAGTGTTCATCAATCCAAAGCAATAGCTTCTCAGCAGTACTTAACGTAACAGCAAGTTGGTCTTAAGCGTCGTTTGACTGTCTCGACTCCGTGTGATTGAGCACATGTAAAACTTATGTGTGATATTATAATATGTAGTCACATAAAACATAATATCATAAATACAATACAACTATTGCTATTATGTAGTTTTAGAAATATTTAAAAAACTTATACAAATCAAAAAAACTTACATTCAGCAATCATTTCTAGTTGAAGTTATTGCTGTCTTATGTTGTGTTGGAATCGTTTAAAGATTAACACATTAAACAGACGAACGTTTTGATTCGGGTTAGTCCACAAACGGTTAGTGCAATCATTATTGGTCTTTATTAAGTCACATCCGAACTCTTAAATCTATAATAAACTTGGTTAAAAATAAAATGAAGGATTTATTCAATAGAGAGATAACTTTAATCAAATCATGAAATAAATAACATGAGGCAGACACGTAATTAATTAACATCCTACTCTTACCTCTAATAACTACTAGATTAACATAATAGATTGCTTCCAATAAAGGCTCATTTACATCTTTTGTTCTGTAGATTCAACGAAATAATAAGCTGATTATCCATTGTGAACTGATTAAATTCTATATATATACAAAAGAGAATGCATGTGTGTGTGTGTGTGTGCACCTAAAACTCGAGAAGCGTTAGCTCAATTGATATGAAACTTTGCATATATTTAAAGGGCGACATATATATATATTTATATGTTTTATGTATATACTCCAAATTCAAATTTTCATGAGTTATAAATATATACCTATGTTCAAGCAGTAAACCGTTTGTGTGTATTAAAATGGCTGTCACTCACGATGTCTAATTAATTTGAGAGAATTGAAGGTTGTTTAATTAGAAATGCTCGATTCACTAAGCAAAATAGGAGTAGATCTGAAATGAGATTCAATTTTCGATATATGGTATATCGCCAAGATTTTTTTTTTATTTATAGCTGCATTTGTGATTAATTAATTATTATATTATAATTGAGTACTTCGGTGAATGTAACCACATTTTTTCAGCTATCCTTTGATGTGATGTTAATGTAATACGTACCTACAGCTCTTAGAGAAGACACTTACCTACTAAATTATAGTAAAATCGCATCATACTCTAGTGCATAGCATCGAAGTGGTTCTATACACATATACTAGTTTTGTCCATACACAATATAAACTCTTAAGTGACGGCTTGTTTTAATTATAAGTAAAGTATCAAATTAAGCAATTTCGTATGCGATCGATAATTAGGTGAGAGACGGCTAGTGACAAATATTTTTTTATTCTTTTATGCTTCCGAGTAAATTTAAGCCGTCAAACCCGTTTGTAACCATTAATTAGACGTCGTTAATCTACGTCGAAAAACGCCGAATGAGATAAGAACTAAATCGTCCACCGATCTGCACTTGAGCAGCGTGTTGGAGGTTCCTCATACCCTTCAAGAAACAAGAAAAAACTCGTCCACTGCTGTGCGCAGCTAATGAGTTCAATCCAAGGATTTCAGTAGTTATACTGAGAAAAAAATATATTTACTTTTTATTATTCATACATACAATATCAACGGTAGAGTACTATTTTGTCAACTGAAAACTTTCACAATTTTCTAAAAATACAATATAATTTTTCTCAAGAATTTAATAAGGAACCAGCCTTGCGTAAACAGTGTAGCAACAGTTTGATATTTGTAATAATAATTACGATCATTATAAATCGTTTCCTATTAAAAGCAAATAAATCTTAATTTAAACCGACAATTCTATATATTGAATACCAAAATGAAATTCAATAAATATTCCTTTTATATATTTGGTATTCGTCATTTCTATCCACCAAGTTATTATCTATTGTTTCTATGGACGTGCATTTATTATCAATATGTTACCGTTTGGGCGAGTTATATATTTATCGCGTTTGTAAAATGCGAGTCGATAATTTTTTTACAATCGCGAGTGAATCTATCGATTTGTAGACTTCAGCGTAGGTACCTACCTACCTACTGTAGGTATATCTAGAATAATATTACAAAGGGAAAGTGACAATTTTGTAAGTTTGTGTATCCCCGGAGCCTTGTTGAGAAATTCTTTTACCATTTATAAGATATATTATTCCGGATTGATATAGGCTATGTATCAAGCGTATGTGTATAATAATTAATTGTTGAACCCGAACGAAGTCGAGACAGGCCGCTAGTCAGAAATAAATGGTGAAACGTCTAGTCTATTTAACGCTTTAATTAAATATTGGCGTTGGAATATTTATTAGATTTATTATTTAATTATCAATTAACGAATAACTTCACGATAAGTTTTACATAACGTTGGTATATTATTTATAATTCAGTTTAACAAAGAATACTCTAATTAAAAAGAAGATATGATATTAAGTAAAAATATTTAAATATTAAACTTAATGGAATCTAATTGAGTCTTACAAGCTGTAGGCCGACCCGTTAAGTAAATGAAGTGGGATCACACCCGAACAAAGTCTTACTAAAAGTTCATGAACTAAATTAAGATCAATGGCTAGTTACAGAATCGACACCGAAACTTTACCAAGTGCTAATGATTAGATGTCAAACATAAATTATGTTACTTATATTTTATTCCGAAGCCTCTTGGTGTCTCATGGTAATTTTCAAAGCAAATTTTGAATATCTCACAAAATTAATTACTATCTTGCAGAGACAATTTTCATAATTTAACTGAAAATTAACTAACAATTTTCTACGGTTGATGTTGAAAATTAGAAAGCGTATTTGCCTATTTAAATCATCTTGAGTTTATCTCGAGTTTAGAATTACATTATTAGTAGCGCTTTATGATAAACGAACCGTTGTTCATATATGTTGGAGTACTTTATGTTTACTAACTAAATAAATACTTCAAAAAAACACTGTCAAGTGTAACTTAAGATATTTTTAACTGTATACAATTAAATTCAATGTTCAAACTGGGCTTACAAATGGCCTGTACTCAAATGAAGAAAAATATCGTATAATTAATGAATACATGTTTGCGTTCAGAAACATGCTATAGAAAATAATTGTAAGCTTGTACGCCTACTAGCATTTTTAATACATACTTTAATAATTTTATTTACATAGTTATTTTTCTACTTTTTACAAGACAGGGCCAAATGCTTTATATATAAATACATACATACATATTACCATACATATGAATTGATAAAATTTATTTCATACTTCAGTCGTCGTTGTCTTCAGGAGGTGCTCACGTACTTGCAATTTGAAGGACTGGACGTTTGGTGCTTTCCTAATGTTTACGGGTAGGTTGTTCCAGAGCAGTATAGCCTGAATTGTGAGAGAGTATTGATAAAAACCAGTCTTGTGTGGTGAGATTAAGATTAAAAGAGGAGCACACTACCCTGTCATGCGTATCACAGACGTACTGGAAGAATTTATTTAGATATGGAGGAGACTGTACTATTCAGTATAGAAGGAAGTACGGAGAGAAATCTGGAGCTACGCCTTGGACAAATAGGTAACCATTTTTCAATTGGCGACGATATTGAGAGATGTGATCATATTTACGAAGTCCGAAAATATATCGTACACAGCTATTAAGATGGAGTTGTAACTTGTTAAGAAGTTCTTCGGAAAGATCTGAATGATATACATCACCGTAGTCGATAATGGGGATTACATAAGAGTGAATAAGCATGAGCCTGGTCTTCGTGTGTAAGAAATTCTTTACTTTAAAAAGTGATTGCAAAGTTGCATTAACTTTTTTTACTAATCTCATTGATTTGCGCTCTCCAACTTAGTGTGTCATCTACGTGGAGACCAAGATTCTTAACACTACGGGTTAACCGAATAATGGTACCATCGTAGCAGATAGACGGTAGTGTTTCACAGTCTACCTTGCTTAACATGCGTGAGCTACCGATGAGAATAGCTTGGCATTTGGAAGGATTAACAGCACCCCCGTAATGATAGGACCATTCTTGTATTGCGTCTAAGATTTGATTCAACTTATGGAAGGCTTATAGAAGATCGTTTATATCTGATTCCAAATATAATTGAAGGTCATCTGCATATAAATGGTACGAGCAATCAAATGAGGAAGTAATAGAATTGATAAACAATGAAAATAAAATAGGAGAGAGGATACCGCCTTGCGGTGCGCCAGTCTTAATATCAGCCCACTCCGAATATAATTTACCATCGCTGACGGCTTGTTGGCGTCCACGAAGATAATTTGTAAACCACGTTTGGGCCGAGGTCTAGAATTTTAAATACGATATAATGGACATAAGGATATTGTGGTCGACTGTGTTAAAAACATTAGAAAAGTGAACCAGCACCAAAGTTGTTAATTTTTTGCTGTCCAATCCTCTTCGAAAGTCAGCCGTGACTTTTATCAAATAAATTGATATTTACACGGTAGGCTATTACTGGTGATAAATGAAGAAATTTGCTTGTGTACACAGGCTTCCAGAACTTTAGATAGGAATGGGAGAATAGAAATCGGACGAAAGTGACTAGGATGTATGGGATTCGGTATTTTGGAGAGAAGGCGCACAATTTCCTTTTTCCATAACTTGGGAAACTGGCCTGAACTAAGAAAAAAATGTATAATATGGATAGAATCAATAATGAAGACAAGCATAATTCTTCTAACCTCGTCGCAACCCACAGCTTTAGAGCGAATGGACAAAATAATCTTTTTGACCTCCGCCTGACTTACCCCGGAAAATTGAAAGCAGGAATGGTAAATGGCAGGAAAGATAAAAAGTTAGAGTTGATGTCCTTTAAAGGGAGTGTGAGATCATGATCAGGAGTTAGTAGTTTACAAATACCAAGAGATTTTAGAAACTTCCAAATATTTGCTGGAGAAGAGGTTATAATATTGTCTTGAACATGTCGACATTTCACATTTCGTACCATCTGATTGCATCTGTTCCTGGCAGTTTTAAACAATTGCCACTGTTCGCCGGTACGGAGTTTTTTAAATTTTTTAAATTCCCGATCCCTTCTAATCATAGCCATTCTGACTCCCCTCGGCAACCACGGTGCGGGAGGATGTTTCATTTGCACTTTATGTAGTGGAGCAAATGGAGTAGTTTGAAAGAACTTTTTTTCTAAATTAGCAAAATTATTTGACTACTTGGTTTAACTATTCAATTTTGAGAAGTCAAAGTAGATAGATGTCTTTACTTAAAATAAAAAAATATATTATAAAAAATACAATAAACATTCAGATACTCAAACAGTGTGGAGGCACTAGGATTGACTGTGTCGTGTGGATCATGGAAGTACAAAAATATAACATCACAAACACCCACGACCCGAGAACAAACATTTAACTGTGACATACATTTCTGCCCAGTTCGGGAGTTGAACCCGGAATCCCTCGCTAATCTAGATGCCTGGAACGTTTCCCTAATCGGTATCGACTGGATTAAACTTTTCTCCGAAACAGTTTAATACAAAAACCTTAACATCCCATGATATAACCACTAATTCTATTGCTCTAAATTATTCCAAGGTTCGAATCTGTGAATTCACCCAGATATCAAATCATTAATCAAAGATGAATCAAAGATAAGAATCAAGGATTTCCTCTATATTGTAGACGTGACAAGTATCGGTTCTGTGTAAGATAATTAATCATTTAGTCCGCAAAGGTAAATCCTCAAGTCTATCAGTCATCAAATCTTCCACGCGCTAGTCAAATTACATGTATTAATCAGTAATATTAAGCAATTTGCTTCTGGAATATTATTTAATATGGCTTTAACACCGCCTCAATAAAAAAATATTTACTAGTTTTTAGCTGTTATTTTTAAATAAGAATAGTTTTCTATTTTCACCAACAAATATCGTGTCACAACCATAGAGTTATTATAATAGCACAACACAAAAACATGTGATTACATTTTATAAATATGTCTTTTATAAATACGTTCGTCTATTGGCCGAAATTCGATGTCATACATTATATAACGTTCTATTTTCAGATATCTAAATATCATAGATTCGATTTTGGCTCCCGTATAAACTAAGTAAATCTGGGTTCCGTTTTTTTCTCTGTATATGTTTTATTCTTCATTATTTTCACATAAACACGTATATCGGTTCCGTATATTGTTGCTATTTATCTGATTTAATTATTTATTTTGCGAATCGGAATACTGATTTTTAATACTTTATTATTAAAACTAGTCAATGCCCCTCGTTACGATTCAGAAAAACTACGTCCTACGCTTAAAAATAGCACCTGCAATGTTTCAGTACTGAGTTTTTCTCGTTCTGCAAATTAGAATTATGTTAATTTATAACTTTTTTATTTATGGACGGATTGAGATGAAACTAACTTTAAATATTAAGTGATATTTATTGCACTTCTTAGTGAAAACCAGAACGTAATCGGTTAAGCCGTTTCTGACATTAGCGCGAACAAACGCACAGACAAACAGACAAAGATTCTAACAACTATTGTTTTGTGTTCTATTGTGTTAAAAAGGCCCTTAATAATATTTATTGTCATATATCGTTTTTGTACAGAACGCGATTAGCTAGAATTTTATTATTTGTATAGATAAATAGATAGATTACATCAAGTTAAAGCTATTTTATTAAATTTATACTATTAGTTTATACTCTCCCTGTGTAAACTTATTTATATATCTTGGTCAAATTTTCAGTCGTTAATAAAATCCTTTTTATCCACTTAAGTTAAAATGTATTTTTAGACTTGTAGTGGATGACACTTGATGTTAATACAATTTTTTTTAATTAATTCATTAATTACCTTTTTTTTTCTATTATATTAAACAGAGTAAATACTAAGTAGTGATTATTATCACGATCTAACAAAAGAGTTGAAGATAAGAAACATAGATGTCATTGTGTTTCGTATACAAGCCCAACTGCTTTGTTTCGTAACAAATAAAAATCAAATAATAAAAAAAATAGCTAAGTAGGAATTCACTTAATTTTTTTTTATTACTTTGTTTTTATATATTTAGCCGTATTGGGGCGGCTTAAGAATACTCCCCCCAATCCCATGCTGCCGGAATAGGGTGACGTAAGAGGCGACAGAAGCCAGCCTGCTTGGTGGTAGGGCTTCGCGTATGGATTATATTATCAGTATTATTATTAAGTCATTAATATTATTACTGGTATTATTATCCTTCCATGAAGCCTGTCTGGCTAGCTACCACCCTCCTGCTTGAGTCAGCCGCCAAACGACTCGTCGTGTTCCGGCTGGGGTCTTGAGAGCCAGTACATTCTTTCTAACCTTCTTCTCATTTCCTGGCTGACAACGCATCAGTGATACCTTTGGTCTTGCTGATGTCCATGGGCGACGGTGACCACTTACCATCAGGTGGCTCGTCTGCTTGTTTGTCGGCTATTAACATAAAAAAAAATTTACTAGCTACATGCATAACATCATATTTTCGTGCTTCGACCGCATTTGTGATATTATAACGCTTTAGAACGAATATACGGAAACCTAAAAATGTTCTTACTAGTAGACTAATTTTAAAATGATGAACTGAGGTACGAATTTACATTTAAACAGCTTCATTTACAATATCTGCTGTTACGATAGACACTATAACATGGAACCATTTTGACGCTCGTCATACAAAGGTCCTTTGTCATCTAGCCATACCGGCAACTATTCATCTAGTAGGTACTAGGAATGGTATTATTAATATTTTATCGGTATGTCGACACTGAAAAGCGACCGGAGTCACGAGGAATATGAGGTGAATGACCGATGTCATATTATTAATTTTACCACATGCTAGGTTTTACCCGAACTAGGTTGCACATGATAGTGAAACTATTATAAAAATAGTGTTTAACAATTCAGGTTAAAAGTTATTCACTTCTACACATCTATCACGAATATTATCACATAATTTGAAATTTTCCAATTTCGTCTTCGCTAACACTGTTATCTGTAAGGACTTCATTCGTTTGCGATTAAGTTTGCCGTTGCCATGCATTATTTAATTATTCGTTTTGTCTGTATATGATCGTTTTTGAGGTTGACTTCGACTTGAGTATGGTCGGAGTCTCTGACACAATAACCCATTGCCGTCAATGTTGCCAGAAACATTTAGAAATTAAGCATTCAAAGTACCTATGTATAAAGTTTTTAATCGGCAGGGTTCGTTAAAATCCAATATTTAAATGAATTTTAAAGTATTATATTTCTCATGCACTTAAATATTTATAACGCAGGTAAAAGCTATAGTATATCACGAAAATACAAGTTTGACCTCCATAAAAAAAAACATATGTGTTTAATATATAAACCAATATAAACCACTGCTCACTCTTGAACTTTCGACGCAAATTAAACAAACATCTAACAACGAAAATATTGAAATACGTGAACAGAATCGAGTTCCCAGGGCTCAGGACCAAATAAAATGAACAATTAGTAGAGGATGAATATATTGTCTGCATATCACGTACCTTTTACATAAAATCTTAATCAAACCCCGTAAGTTTATCCAGTCAATATGCCATGGTAATTGCTTCAATTTTCCATGCACATTGTAATATTTTATAATCTCTTATTAATCAGATTTCACATAACGTAGACTCAGTGTACACATACGTGGAACACTCATAGAGTAATATGAACGTAAATATAAAGTTCTATGGATAAAAATGGTATTGTTTAAATTATTAAAACGACTTTCCTTCACCATCATCACCACCTCTAGAACACTGCTAGCATTAGTTTTCCGTACTTGAGAACTGTATCCTTTTCAGCGTTTAGGGAATAAAAATAAACATCATTGTACCATATTATGGCTATAAAGAGGGAGACCTAAAAGTTTAACCGCTCTGCTGTTTACGAAGTCTTTGAAGACCTAAATCGTGAGGCAATAGCTCTGAGAATCCCGTGTGTGGTCGCGTATTGCTCATTAATAGTGCAAAAAAACCCTTTGCTTCTCGACCACTTCAGTTTGGTAGGAGTTGAATCATCTAAAAGAACCAACATTCAGATGGTGCTTTGTTTTTGAATCACAAACAATACCTATAATATTTGTTACCCGTTAAAATTGCATGCTTCATATTCAGCATGGTTTTAAAGATCGATGAAGTTATCTGCATCTGCACCTTACGTGAAACTATTCTCCTCACTTCAAGACTCTCGTCTTAAATCTTGAATGCTTCCCGATCCATTTTGATATACGTGTTGAATCTCTTTATATGTACGTAATTCACATATTATATATTCAATATTTTTTTCACTGCTAACACATCGCTCATTTGGAGCGACAGTATCATAACTGCAAAAAAATTCAAAATTGACCTAATTATACCAAAATTATCCCAATAGTCATGCACGTTAGGAGTGAAAACACCACATTGGTAAGTTTAAAAACAGCCGGTAGAGAGCCAAAGGACGTTAAAGATTGTTCAAACATTCCATTCATTCTACTTTTTAAGACTAACTTTTTGGATGTGCAGGGTGATTTTAAGAGTATTCTAGAATGTATCTGTGATTTTTATGTGCCATGCTACATAGCAGTAGTTAAGAAAGATAAAGACTATTTTTTATCTTATTTAATTTAGTTTAGTATTGAAAAGTTCCTATTAAAGTGTAATTAATTGTATCTATGTTTTATTAAGCTATTGTTAAATTATAATAAGGGCCATAATTATGTAACCAGTGGCTGTCATTGTTTAATGTTATTCAAATAAAACTAATTTTGTTGATTGATTAAATTTGGTTTAATTTTTTGAGACCACAAAGGTTGTCATAACTAACTATACGATTTTTTTCCTAGGATAACATCGACGCAAATTTATTTATTTATTTATTTTATTTATTTTATCAACAAAACCAAATTTACAATAGTGTAATGATCGTAAACAGTAGCAATAGTGTAAAACTGTGTCGCTACTATTTACGCCCACCTCGGAGTACTTTACAATATTCTTATTAAATTGGAACATTAAGTTATATGCACCTATGCATGTGTATGAATGTGTTGAGTGTAAGTGCGTGTTTGCAAGTGTGATTGTGCGTGTATGTATGTGTGTGTGCGCGTGTATGTTAGTGAGTTGTGTGTGTGTGTGCTTGTGTGAGTGAGTTGTGATATTAAGAGTGTGATATTCTGATTATACAGTAGAAATAAGTAATTCAGTCTCATCATATGTTAGATTTTGCAAGAAATCTGTCAATTTAGATTTAAATTCACGGATAATGAGTGGATATATATTTAGGATTTTATTAACTTTATTGTATACTAAGGTTGAAAGACAATCAAAGTGACGCCTTGCTGGTGCAGAATTACTTTCACATGTATTGTATATAATTATTGGGGGGCGGCGAGAATTTATGTTTATGTTTGTGAAGGGAACACTTAAATGTTTGCGCATTAAAATCTGACGTACATATGTATAACTGCCGAACAGACAGGACTTTAGCGACTGAATAGAGTTCTGTTGAAGGGAAACGAATGGGCTTTGAGTAAATTACCTTTAGTACTGCGCGTTGCGCCCTCTCCAACCGAAGGAAACCGGTTTTACCAGCTCCACCCCAAGCTGACAGGCAGTACGTTAAAACAGATTGAGCCAATGAATAGTATACCATCTTAAGAGTTTCCTTAATGTAAGTCTTACAATGTATTTTTTTTATTTCGGTTAGATATGGATTGGGTATTGAAAAAGACATGCGCCTATTTTCAAGCCCAAGATTTAAACTACAATAAAAAAAATATGTAAATATTCATTAGCTGTAAAAATTATCATTATATAAGAATCTTCATTAGTGTTCCTAAAAAATCTTAAATATGGCGTTGTGTAAAATTAACATATTTGCACTTGTGTCACTGTCGCTCCAAATGAGCGACATGTCCTTGTGTAACAACTGACATAAATGACAGTCCACAAAGTGTGACTAATTCGATAATTCGTTATACTAGTATAAAAGGACATTTATACCTAAATACCATTTGAAGTATATCATCAAGCGATTAGTCAGGTTTCAGGCTACATCTGAAAACGGAAAAATTCATTGCGCGAAAATGTCCGACACAAAACCAATTTTCATCGAGGCACGACACTTCAGATTGGATCGTAATAAAATAGAAGGGAAAATTTTAAATTGAAAAATTTGTTTTATTTACTCTTGAATAGCCTTATTTTCAAAATAAATTATGCGTGGCAAGTATCTTAAAGATAAAAACGGTTTTCGCAAAACTTTCTGGGGACCCTGATAATTATAAAAACAAACCAAGCACTTTGATAGTTAAATGGAAAGTAAACTTATCAAAAGAGATATGCAACAGGAGGCCTTATTATTACTGTAGTATGCATACAACTAGTGGTAATTGTAAAGCGTTTCTAATTAAAATCCTAATAACTCGGAGAACGAACCAAATGAAAACTTCGTCATATTTAAATCATAGAGCTATGATTCACTATTCAGACCATTCGCTAATCAAAATCACTTGTTAGTACTCAATCACTTATTGCTTAATTATGTATGTTAAATGTAACAAATTATAAATAACAGATTGACAGATAGAAACGAATCAACCTGATTTGTAATTAGACATCACATTTGTTTGTTATTATTATATGGCTAGTAACTGCTACAAAAAACCTACGCCGTACATTTAGAAACAACATCCGCATTGTTTTAGTTTTTTTTTTTACTTTTATAAATTACAGCCATATTAATCTATTATAATAGCTGAAGCGAGGCAGATTTTTTTAGTGACCTATTAATAGAATGTTCGTATTGACTTTTATTGCCTCTTTCACGGGATCAGATCCATTTCCCGGAATGAAGTGTACCTATTCTAAATGAACAACTATAATATCGGATACTAATATAACAAGTGTCATCCAAAATCTGTTCAGTTCTTTTAGTGTGACATGTAGTCAGACAGGCAAACAGAACACAAAAAAACATGCATTGACTTCTGGATCGATAACAAAGAAGATCTACCTACATTAAAATTACCAAAAAATTTTGAAGGACAGATTCAACTCCGCTGCAATTTTGTTATTAATAAAGTTTATTGTGTTTTTTTCTTTGCGTTTATGTAACTTACGTCTTGAAACGGTCATGACTGCAATTAAATAAAGTGATGTCTGAATTAAGTATACTTGGATTGGAGAGGACTAGTGGCAGAATTTAATCATTAAATAGTATAGTTGATAGTATCAGGCATTAGTTCGCGGAAATTCATAGTTATTAAATTAGTATTCATTTAAATTTGCAACATCCGCAAGCACAAGGTATAATGGTATATACTTCTACATCTACATCTGATGGTATTTGGTATATTTATGAAATACAAAGAAAATTATATTGATTATTTTTATGCTACATTAAAATGTAATAGTTATTTGGTGACAAAACCTCCTTAAGTAAGTATATCAAATTTTGTCGTACGAAAATTGTAAACATTGTTTGCTCTTTACACCCTGTTACGTAAAACAAAATTCTCAGGTCTCATTTTCTACTTTATTCTTACCACAAAGTTTTAGCTACAATATTTCAGAGGTGGGTAATTTCTGTGTCTTCTAATGTAGCTTCAATTTGTTTTCGCTTCACTTCGGAAAAGAAACTGACGATTCGATTTATAGCTTTGAAATTCTGCTGGTGTTTTATTTTTTTCTTTCATTTATCCATATTCCTTCGGAAGCAAATATTACCAGAGATACCGAATTTATTTGGAAAGAAAAAATGTCGTCTTTTCTATAATTTATTTGAAACCAAAAAAAATATAATTGTATTAATGTAAAGGTCTTAAAATATGATAAAAAAATAAAACGAAATACCTTGATAAAAATCAGCTATGGCCTGTACCCATTTAAGATTTTTTTTGTGTTAATTATTAAAAAAAACAAAAACAGAATAGTCCTGCTAGTCACTTGCTGATAAGATATACATTTTTTATCTGCTGGATATTTTTGCTACCTATTCAAATATTCATAAATTTGAAACAACAAGTTTTAATTTACATTTAATTATGTTTAAATTTTATGGAATACATCAACAATGACGAGTACAAAGTTGACTGTAAATATAATATTTAACAAAAGCAAAAGTGTCCAAACTCTAATTATGACAATTGTTCAAAGAAAATTTGTTTTCATTCAAACCGAATGAAACATTTTGTTAATTTGATTTGGACGACTGAGCCTCAGCTCTTCGTGTTAACGGTTTTGTCATGAATTTCACAGATTACATTTAACAATTATTATTGTAGAGTTTATGTTACTAAATGGAGTATCCATTTTCACTATCTCAATTGAATTATTAAAATATAATAAAATATTAAACTTAAACCTAATATCAATATATAAGAAGTCTGTGATAAATTTTAATTACGAAAAGAGGCCTACGCAAGCTTATAAATAAAATCATACTTTCTATTCAGGCACAGAATTCAATTATACTAGATCGGATAAAAATATATTTTACATAATTTATTATTATCATTGGGGTGAATAATAACTTAAGTACCTAATTCAATTGCAATTTCGAGAAGTATGTACATACACATATGTAAAGGATATGGATATTATGCGAAAGTGTATAGCTATGCTTAATGTTCATTGTTACGTTAAATAAGGATCCCACTGCTGGGCTCATCTCCAATGAAGATGACACACCAGGGAAAAAGGGAGAGAGGAGGGAGGGGAGGGAAGGATAATTCTCACAGGTATGAAAACCATATTCAATTACGCGGGCGAACATTATGTACTAATACATATACTAATATGTCAGGTATGTGCAATTTTTTCACAGTAATTTTTTTTTTAATAAATTAATGCTTGACTTCAATCTCACCTGATGGTAAGTAGTGATGAAGTCCAAGATGTTGAATGCTTTAACTTATAAATGCCTATTAATTCTCCACTTGAAAACTCCCACATCACACGTAACAGGGAACATCGATAAATAATGTATCTTTTTAATTTATTTTTTATGTTAATAGCCGATAAACGAGCAGACGAGCCACCTGATGGTGAGTGGTCACCGTCGCCCATGGCGAGGCAAAAAGCACAACCTTCAAACAGACTGTCATTGTTTACCGGTATAGATATTACCGTAATATAAAACAAAATAAATATCCCAAACCTTTAACAAGTTGAAAACAATGTTCTGGATAGTTTGGCATAATATTTCTGCTGTTGCAAAGTTAAATCGAAATGGATTCTGAAATCCGAAACCTGAAAGTTTTGGCTCTTGCCGTAATTGACACGGTAGAAACTCATTTTACCACCATTCACATAAACTTTAGTAAATTTATTGATTATTTTATTATTATTATTATTTATTCAAGAAGAGAGGTAGCACTAATCTATATTAATATTAAAAAGAGAAAGTCCGAATTCTTCGAGTTCGTGTGTATGCGAAGGGTAATCTCCGGAACGACGGTACCTATTGGAAAAAATATTTTACCATTTGAAAGGTACATTATTACAACTTTATATACATATATATAAAATTGTATGTTTAACCCGAACGAACCGCTAGTAATGATAATAAAAAAGGTAGGTCAAATTCAAGATAATAGATAAACTATAGAAGTAACTTTCGGTGAAAGACACCTCAGATGCCAGTTTAAAAAGTACAATGAACATTAAAAATATATATACTTTAAAGATATATAATCATAATTTCTATACCAAAGTAATTAATTTACATTCATTAAACGATTAATTACGTTGTAGGGAGGACGAGGGAGCCCCGGAACTTGTATAGGCAGTGTCGATAAACCACATACACCTGCCTAAATTGGTAAGAATAGGAAGTAACACATTTTCTAGCGTCAAAACTAGGTGCCCAAGTGTTCAAAGAGTGGTGGCTTTAGTCCATCGTAATAAAGCAGCTTTGAGCTTGTGGTAAAATTGCTTAATTGGCTACCAATTTTGAAGCATACCACGTCGGTGCCAATTGTTATCGTTAGATAACAGTTACTAATCCATATCCCATATCCAGGCGTAAGAACTTCGAAGCCTTGGGTTGTCCACAACTCTTCCTTCACTCAGCTCCGAAGCAGTTCTATTGCTACGATCCAGTTTTTCCTCAATAACGAAATGAAACCTGCGTCCTACAGTAGACCACTAATAGAATAAAGTCATCCATGGGGTGCAAAGACCACGTCATACAGATCGCTATCTCCTTTTATATTTCCTTAAAATAAAATGATAAATATTAATCGCTATTCTCATACAAACAGTAACAGAATAGTGGTTTGAACGTAGGTGATTTTTGTACACAAGATACTTAGCCGACTCACCGATGTGTGTATTAAGAGTGGATAAACGCTTACTTCGATGGAACGAGGAAACCTGCATGCTTGAACTCTTCATAATGTCCTGAAAGATGTCTAAGTATACCGATCTCCATTTGTACGTGGAGTCTAGTCTAACGTGATGGCTTTTAAGAACATGAATGTAAGTGGAGATTCGAAATCATAAATACTATAGTAATATATATTATAACAACGTTCGGAATAAAAGAAATGAAAACAGTAGCAATAAAACTCATGTATATTTTTGTTAAAGTTCTTTTTGTCGCTTCCTATCAAGAGTTATTTTTTACACCACTCATAAAAATATAGAAACTCCCATAGAACAATACACGTTAAATATCCATTCTGCCTTATCGTACTATATTAATTTTTGGTGGTAAAAAACAAGAATTTATGTTCTATAGTACTATGAAATTACGTAAATATTTTCATTAGCTAAACATACTCGTAATCTTCTTTCTTCTTCTATATTCTTTTTAAAAGTTGAAAACAAATTAAATAATTATTTAAAGAAAATGAGTTGAATCTAAAATACTGTCTCGAACAAAAGTATACGTTAGTTTTACCTTCCAAAAACAACTAAATACTCTTCGAATATTTCTCCTGTACAGCTTTTGTAGACGTAATATAATTCTCACATTAAATTTAAATATGAAATAATTGTTTTGTTATCAATTAATAACCTCTTTGCAAAATTGTTTTGATGGGTGTTAGTGGGAGGAACTTTAATTATTCGATATATTTACAAACACCACTAATATCGTAACACCCAATTTCAATGCATGTATATCACTCAATCAAGTAAAAGTTTGTGACAGTGTTAACAGTTCACTAGCTGTAACATAGCTAGCAGTTAAAAATCAAACACGGGACTAAAATCGATCTTTGAAGCTCGCACGGTTAGTGAACTTCAAAGGGAGTTGAAATTGCGCGCGACTCGTGACTCGCCTTCAAAAAATAAAAAAAATTTGCTATCGATGAACGTAGGCTCTTACATGTCAGATACTTTCGTACCAATGGCAACGGAAGCGTCAAATTGGGCAAGCTTTTTGTGATACCTTTTGATTTTTGCAGGAAGTATATAATATATATATGGAAGAATTGTTCAGTAATAATTGGTTTTTTACTACGCGACTACTGAATGAAATGAACTTTCTCCTTTATAATGGTCCTCCATCTCCCCCGGTTTTGTGCAATATGCAGGGCATCGGCTACTTTTGTGTCGACTGTGGTCCAGATCTAGTCTACCTAGCGTATCAGACACTTGCGTCTAGTCCTTTTGCCGTCGACTTTCCGGTCACGAACAATTTCTCTAAGTTGTTACCGGATTTGCGTGCAATGTGACGGAAGAGTTCGGAGATTCGGCGGAGGCCTATACTTTAAAGGGAAGGTCTATTTTCTATCTTGATTTGTTGCAGGATTAACTTGTTGGTCCGATGCGCTGTCCATGGGATTCTGAACATTTTACTCCAGCGCCACAACTTAACCGCACGTATCCGTTTCCGATCCACCCATGCGTGCGTTTAAAATCCACATTTCTGTATTATACAGAAAATGGAAAACACGAAAGTGTAGACAAGCGTTTTCTTTGTGTTTATCGAGATCTTGCGGTTTCTCCGAATTCTGTCGAGTTGGCGATCTTTGACATTCCGGCTCCACTACGGATCGCGGCTCACAGGAACAATTATTACTGTTGTTAGATCTCCGGGTATACGAAGTGGTCCACTATCTCCAAGTTGAGTTAACCAAAGAGATTCATTCGAGTGATCCTAAAAGGTTTCTGTTTTTTCACCTGATATACGCAACTATTGTAAACAAATCAGATCAAAATTACTCAATAAATGGTTATATTACTATATTCACAACTTCTACAAATGCAAATCATAAATAGCAGAATTATTTCTCGAGCTAGAATTACTTGAAGTGTGTTTTTAAAAACATTATTAAACAATCACGCACTAATAAATATGAACTACGTGAGCTAAGTGTTGACATAGCTCGTCGAGAGGTAAGCTTCGGCTTAACTTAACAGGTAATTCAGCATTGCCAATTAGCGAAGGAAATTAAATTACGTGAATTATAAATAGAATAATAATTATCACTTGTATTTGTGGTCTTAGAATATATTATCTCTACTATACAAGCCTTAAAAATAACAAAATATTGTAGTCTCATCAGAAATGCCTAAATTAAAAGCAATATGAACTAAAAACAAAATTGTTTACATTTTAAAATCCTTGCGACGTTTATGTTATCCTAAAAAATTTTAACTGATGACTCTGGTGAGAATCTTAGATGATAACCATAAATTGTGATCATACATTCGTTAGTTCATAGGCAATTCTACTCATCACAGAAGTATCCTTAATGTGTGTGACGTTTTTTAACTTTAATGTCTGCAAGTACGTGACAATTAAAATACATACACAAGCTCATATAAAACGTGTAAAAACAATTTTATATTTTCTTAGTCATAATTATCTAAATGTGTGCAGTAACAAATCCGACCACGACTGTGAGAGCTCCCTCCAATTCCTGAGTCCAAGCAGACCCTTCTTGCTCATGATGCATCCTGATAAACAATGAACGAAGCAGTGGTATTAGGCCGTTTGTTTGTAGGCTGCTGTTTACAGCTGCTGCCATCCATCTTAATACCGACAGTACGAATGCAATGTCGTAGAAGTTTTACCTAGCCTAGTTTAGAAAAACAACCGTGAAGTGGGTTTATTGGTCAGTCGGTCTTCTTGGTCGGCAATGCTTATGCAATGTGCAGGTGTTTCACGTGTACATGAACGGCGGTGACCACTTACCATCATATGGCCCGTTTGCATGTTTCTCGTCTGTTAAAAATATATAAAAGCGAAAAACTAGACTACGTAGGAATACACAATGTGTGGATCTAACTACATATATATTTTTTAATAGGAGTGTCTTGTTATATCTAATAGTTACTCATTTTTCCTTGCTAATAAATACATAGTATAAATTATTATCCACTTATTTTAACGACGAATGCGTAAAAACCAATGAACGATTAACTTTTAATAATAATAATAAACGTTCACACACTCACACCGCCGTACTAGGATTCCCTGTGTTGCAGGTGGCATAGACATACACAATTATCACATCACAAACACCCATGACCCGAGAACAAACATTTATCTGTCACATAAATATAATACTTTGGCCTTAATATTAAATATTAATGTCCGTTTTTTTTTCAATTTTGCTTACCGGTTTTGTATATTAGGTACATATAAAATATAAATACATATTTAGCTATTCAAGCAAAACTGAGAGAACTTACATCAATTAAATTAGACAGAATAATACAAAATCTATTCAATTCAAACACATGGAATTGAAGTAACCGCACTATCGAGGGTAGCTGAAATGGCCGCTATACGTTCACCGAGAGTTTTGTTAGATTGGAAATAAAATTGGTTTTGAAATCTGATTAACAGGTTTAACAAAAATTAAATCCACTCTTCAAAACTAAAAACTAAAAAGACGTGACAAAATGCGAATATATGAGTCTTAACTATGAGCCATCTTGCATACGCAAAAAGAAGAATCATCAAAAGCAACATCAGGTTCGGTACTATCAATAACTCTACATAAATAAATAAAAATTTAATAAAAATACATATACATGAACCTAGAACCTCCTTTTCCTTTTTTGAGGTCGATTAAAAACAAATAAAATTCAAATCAACTTGAATTTATTTCGGAAGTAAGCCTATATTCAAAAATAATCATCCGTAACCAAAATTATCCATAACAATCGGATAATCTGAAATAATTTCATACCCATAACATCCCTATAATATACATTTTATGTTTTACTTCCTTCACAAATTATATACATATATATATCGGCGATGCCAGTAGTTTTAGCAACATTGTCGAACATAGTGTGGACGTATAATCGTTTAACACTTCTAATTAATTGTTAGCAAACACTTCACACCGGGCAAACGAAACAAGTAACAGTTCCCAGTGCGGAGGAACCGATCTCTTCGATCGCAGAATGTAAACTGAGGCTTCATCCACGTCACTCCACTAGCTAGGCTGTTGTAGCACGATGTTAGCCGAGTATCGACGTCATCGCGGCAGTGCTGCCATCACCCGGATATCGTGCTGAGTTTCGTTTCACGTCTATAATAATGACCACCTCCGACATATATATAATAATATAAAAAAATATATTTAGGAACGGGTGCACAAAAATGTCACATTTTACGTATTAGAAATGTAATCATTTATAGACAATATTGAAGTAATCGTTATAGAAAATTGTAAACAAAGTAACTTTTAATCAATTTACAACCCCGTTGAATGAGAATTGATCAACTACTATAATAATAACTAAATTAAGGTAATAATAAATACATAGCATAATGATAATTAAAACGTAGCAATAAATGTCCATATATACCTATGAACTAATGTTTTTATGGAAATATCTCATTAAAAGTAAACTGGTTTTATGAAAATCGACTCATTTCCGATGTTATATGAAGCGCCGTCAGTGGCACGCGTTATGAACGTCAAAACTTTATTACTATTCGATTAACTTACTCCGTTTTGATCTTCTTGATGGTACTAAAACTTTCACTCGTACATCCGACCGATATAGGTATTTATAACGAAACCTACCTACTTAAGTATGTACAGATTCTACTTTTTTACATTAAATAACTCAATGATTGATAAAAATCCCATAAATTATAACAAATGTTGTTCGATATAATGTACTCGTAATTACATTATAGATACAAGTAACTGAAATATTTTGTATTAACACTCCACTAATGCCTTCTATCTATCTTGACATCCAATTTGTTAACGTGTGATAGAAGGAGTTGATAAGTTATCTTGATAGTTACTGCTTCTAGGAATAGACTGCCTCACGCCGTAAGCCATTACCCTGGCCGGTCTAATGTAGGAAATAAATTACTCATAAGTCTTTTGAATGTGGTCTATTCTCAAATGGTTTCATTGCATGTTGTTTCTTGTGTGAAGTTACCAACGTATCAAAGCTGTTCCGATACTCCGTGAGTGACAAGATTGAAAAGTAAGAAACATAAAGTGCGTTCAAATAAATACATTTTATTATCGTGAATTAAACATGTTCTGATCGAAGATACATTTTTTTTAAATTTTAATAACCGACAAACGGGCAGACGAGCCACCTGGTGGTAAGTGGTCACCGTCGCCTATGGAAATCAGCAAAACCAATGATATCACTGATGCGTTGTCGGGCAGGAAATGAGAAGAAGATAAGAAAGATAGATAGAGCTGACTCTCAAGCCCCTAGCCGGAACACGAAGAGTCATTTGGCGGCTGACTCAAGCAGGCGGGTGGTAGCTAGCCAGGCGGGCTTCACGGAAAGATAATACGGAAAGATACCAGTAATAATATTAATGATTTAATAACAATACTGATAATATAATCCTTGCGCGAAGCCCTACCACCAAGCAATCTGGCTTCTGTCGCCTCTTACGACACTCTGTTTTGCCAACATGGGATTGGGGGGAGTATTCTAGGCGAATGAATGTTAGTTACAATCATTTGTCTCGATGGCACAATTTTGTGCTCCCATTTTCGTCTATGACATATTGAATGTATTTGATCCTTTATTCATTTGTTTATGCCAAAATAAATGTTAAATGAAAGTTTAATGTACAAAATTATGGTCATAGACCTCGAATTAGAACCTCAATAAATAATATTAATTCAAGCTCTCACTGGCTACCGTTTACTTAGGACGATTGACGTAATGATCTGCTCGTTGCGATCCATTTGTTGAGGCGTACTTGAATTATCATAAGTACAATCAACATCTACAGTACTTTATTTAAATCAAATTTTAATATCAACTATGTTCATTACATTTAGTGTTATTTTTATATCGTCATTATAAATGATGATTTTGTTTAGAAAATATGTAATTGTGTTACGTACTGTAACGGTGAAAATTTTTGTACATATATGGAAATCGAAGAGCTTTGGACTTGATATTTAAACTTTGCCAAATTATTCAATTTGTGTCTTGTTTTAATTATCATCTTTAAAATTTTTGTCATCGTAAAAATAAATTATTATTTTAACAACTGGTTCCTTACCTCAAATATTGTGTCATAATAAAATGTTTTTGGACCAATAACTTTGACATTTTCGTGAAAAACATAATATAACAAATCTAACCTAATTATAAAATTATAACGAAACAGAATCTGTACATTAGATATATTTGTTTGAAATTATAATTTAAGTAGCTTTCGTTATCGATATAGAGGACAAAATATATTTGTTTTGGAATTTGTCTGTCTGTTACACTACATTCTCTATCTTATTACATTACTATCTTCCTATCTTCTCCTCACTTCCTGGCTGACAAGGCATCAGATATACCTTTGTCTTGCTGAAGTCCATGGGCGACGGTGACACGTACCATCAGGTGGCTCGTCAACCGGCCTGGGAACGGAGGGAGTATTCTAGGCCGGCCCAGTACAGCCAGTATGTAGTATACACTAAAAACGATAAATCCCTCTCTTCTATGATGAGTAGTTACACACTGTGAATCTTTAAATACACGCATTTGAAGGAATAACAAACCAACGGCTTGTGTCGTTCTTAAGAGACCGATCGAATTAAGCATCTACGAGCGCGGTCGGTAGTGGAATAGACGACAGAGTGGCGAAACTTCTTAACCGCTTCCATGCTTCGAAGGGCACCATTCCATGAATCGTCAAATAACACTCGTTAAACCATGTTGGAGGCCTTCCTGAGGAAACTACCAACACCTGGAGTGGCCGCTAATCCCTAGACAAATCCTCCCTAAAACTGCGTGGTGGAATATACACAAAGCCTTCTTAGTTGAGAGGAAGACCCGTGCTATACTAATGTCACTAAGTTGAAGCCAATGCACGTTACTTGCGCATCTTTAGTAGAGGCTGATAGCAAGTCATTGTTTAACTTTTCTGAGTAACGGGCGCATTTTGACAATATATTCACATCGTAGTACATAGTGAATGACTAATCTTTAAAAAAGTTTTATTGACCGTTTTATTGACTATTATTATATCGTAAATACGTTCAATAAGTTATTTCACAAGCGATTACTGGAACTTTGAGTCGCTCTCGGCTTTAAGCTGACATTAAAATCTCCATTAAAGTAATTATTGTTCGAAGGCAGTTTCTTTTCTAAAAGAAATACTTTTACAATATGCGGCCTGTTTCAGTATTTAAAAAGCAAAATATTTTACGCAGCTTCAAGTGTTTGCTTCTCGTCACAACAATAGACTTTTAAGATTAGGTTTTAAAGGTAGCTATGCATTTCTGACTGACTTTGCTTCGAATAAGTTTGAATTTGATTTAGCGCTTGGTTCTCCGCTTTAAGTTGAGCTGCATTGACTACTTCATTATTAATTACATTCAAGTTCGTTTTAAGATAGTTATAGGACTCTACTATCTTATAGTCACCTTATAACCAACCTTTTCTTCTAATATAATATTTACTACTAAAAAAACCATAGAAAACAATTCCATAACGTAATCATGAGATTTTATTGGAGAGCCAGTAAACCATCATCGCTTCGTTTCAGAAAATATACCCCTTAAGTTTGCAAAAAGGAACCATTGCTATTATTATTTCATCCCAGATCTGTTTGAAACCAATTTACAAAGCCTTGAGCACAGGCGCAGGGTTGCCCGCCTCTCGGTCTTCTATATTTTGGTAAGTATGCGCAGGAATTGTTCGAATTAATTCCCCCATCACCGATCTTCCATCGGACATTTCAACGTACGGCAGGTATCCACCCTTACCTAGTGAACGTATCACCTGCACAGACAACGCAGTTTGCGTCTTCATTCATTATGGGCACTGCAATAGACTGGAATAACTTGTCTGCGTCGGTGTTCCCGGCTATTTACGATGTGGGAGTCTTCAGTAGAAAGTTATAAGTTAATGCGTTCAACATCTTAGACTCATCACCACTTTCCATCAGGTGGGATTGTTGTGAAGCATTATGTTATGTAAAAAAAATATCAAACATTTAATAATTTATTGGTTCCCCGTTTATATTTTAGGGATAGGTTTTTATAGTTTCATGAACTTCAAATTTAATCATATATAGTCGACAAGAATAGTAGGTATAAGTTTTACTAATGGTATGGTTGACTATAATGCAGATGCAAACAGTGCTGAATATAATATCGTAAAAAAATAGTTGAAATGCGTAACAGCACTCGGTTGAGTTTAACACTTATTTAATTGGCTATATATCAGTGGTTTAGGCAACCCCGGAGCCTAGTTGATACTGACCTTGCTTACCGAGCAAGTAGTTCCAGGTTCGATTTCCCATCCGGGCAGATGTTTGCTCTCGGATCAGGGGTGTTTGATAATCCTAATACGGGATTGTGAATGTATCATCGTTAGAACGTTTTCCACGTACACAGTGTAGTTAACAAACACTATACTATAGTATAAAATCAAGTCTCTATTTGTCTGTCTGTTTGTCTCTTAAGGCAATAATCTCAAAAAATATTACAGTTTCATCCAGTTTTAAAGAATCGCTACGTTATTTATACTTGGAATAAAATTCTAACTGATCACTTTTTGTAAGTACATGAAGGATATATGAGAAAAAATATTATTAACAGCCTTTATTAACGCAATAGAACCCAAAACAATAATTGTTATATTTGTGTCTGTTTGCCTGTGCTTTTGCCCGCGTTAACCTCATAAACGGCATAACCGATTTCGTTATGGTTTTGACTAATGTATTGCAGTAAGTATCACTTAATATTTAAAGTTCGTTTCATTTCAGTCCGTCCATAAATAATAACGTTATAAATTAATATATTTCTAATTCACAGTAGGTACGACAAAAACCCGTCCTAAACAATTCAGGTCCTATTTATAACTGTAAGGCTTTTTCTGAAACGAAGCGGGGGCGGTAACTACATAGTTAACCATAAAAGTTATATGGAGCAGTCGTGTTTTTTTTTAATGTGTGATAAAAACGTGTAACAGTTGTTACATATACTCGTACCATTATTATTTGGGACCGTGTGATCATGTTTCTCAGTGATGTCAGGACGGGTTATAAGGGAGGTGGATAAAATTATACAGCAATATTATTTGAATGGCCCTTCATTAAGCGTTGAAACTGGGTCCCTCTCGAGTGGAGTGGCCCTGGGCAGCTGCCTACGCATGGCGATAAAAATAGCGATAGCAACTCCTTATCCTGGCCTATATATTTAGGAGTTTTGAATTTTTCAATATTTATTTCAATACACAAAGTTGAGAGCTGATATTGATCTTATTAACGAAGCAAAATTTCTGGCGGAGGCGGAATTTACTGACAGATTTGGTAGGTTCATTTTTCGTTATTGGTGGAACACTTCGATTCATTATATTAATTCTATACAATGGAATGCCCTATGTCGTCCTTGATATTGACAGTTTTCCATTTTAAGTAACGCACTAATTATTTATTTGTTAATTAAATTTACTTTCTAAACTCAGTTTCAATGAACATTTGTAATTTGAATTATATTATGCACCTTTAATGAAGTCCTAATAGAAGGATGTTATTATTAATTTTTACTTGTAGTTTTAACGCACTAAAAGTTTATTCGATAAACATAGCTCGATTGAATAAGATGCAGATTTACGGGCTTTTGAGTATAAGCTAAATTCTCCAGCCTATGATACTGATCGAGAAATGAAGTGGTGACATCAAACAGCTTTCAACGAAGACTTTGTTCAGTAAGGACATTAAATCAAAATTAAAATGCCGATATAGTTAAATCAGTATATAATATACCCGTATAATATTTTTACTGAAACCGCCCGTCTGCTCGTTAGCTCGCTTTACTATAAAATAATAAAGTTAATTGCATCATACTGTTACGTCTAAGGATCCGCAGGTTCGTGAAATGCCGCAATAGTTCCGCATAGACTTTATTTCACTTCACACACACTTCAAAATCGCAGTTGCACTCGTAGATCGCAGTATTCGCTTCATGACAAAATGATAGAAAAATTAAATAAATTTGTCTACGTAATAAAACGATTACGTCAAACTATATCCATGAAAGCTGCCTTATTAGCCTGTCATGGATATATAACGTCAGTTCTTAGATATTGTATTATACTTTGGGGTAATGCTAACAGTGCTATACAGGTGTTTAGGCTGCAAAAGCGATGTATAAAATCCATATGTAATTTGGGACCAATAGATAGCTGTAAGCCTTATTTTAGGATACTTAAAATACTACCATTGCCGTGTGTTTACACGTATGAGATGAGCTTATTTGTTGCAAAAAATGAAAACATATTTCAGAATTATGAAGATATTGGATTGAACAGATGTAGCCATAAAAATAAGTTATTCATAGCAAAAAAGGGACTAAAGCAATTTAAAACGAATGCATACTATATGGCTGTAAGAGTCTATAATCACTTGCCAGAGCGGCTTTATAATTTAAGCCTTAAACAATTCAAAAAGTATTTATTGAAACTATTGGAACAAAATCAATATTATTACATAAACGAGTTTTTTAATGTACAATTCATTTCAATTTGATATAAGTATTTTCCAGTATAATATATTTTCCTGCTATTAATCAACACTTTTAGTCTAATCTAGTATTTAATTTATAATTAACACTTCGACGTTGACATTTCAATATCGACATTGTAATTTTCAATGAAATGTAATGATGATGCAAATTTAAATATTTAAGCAATTCTTAAATATTATAAATGTAGCATAGTTAATAATAAATATTAATAAAGTGGTGTAACCAGTAAAGTATGTCGGGAAACTATTAGAACAACATCAAATATGTACACATGCTTGAACAAATAAATAATTTCATTTATTCATTCATTTGTAGGGAGAGAACTCTTCGCTTTCGTATTTGGGAACCGAATGCCCCATGGTCGACCCTGTCCGCTAGTTATATCGATTTCCGGGCCTTCCAGACTTTTCTACGTCTTTCATGGAAAGTCAAAAACAATACCCGGAAATCGACATAACAACAGCGGATCAGATAAATACCCATATTCGCCCATGCATGCCTAAGGCATAAGGGCGAAAGTGACTTGGAGTATCCCAGGAAGATTTTATTACTATCTGGGTTTTTTTTATTGCCTCTATTGTTTCCACCGTCGGCCACCCTTCCAGAAACTTCGTTAGGCTGCCGCCGTCCTCTTCTCGACCATAATTTCCAGAAGTGTCGTTACAATACTCTTAAGTTGTGCTACGACGTAAATTGTTAAGGCACGCTAGTCAGTTTTCAAAGGTATTGCTGCTGCTATTTTTATATAAACAGTTGACAAATGAGCGGGCAGCACAGGTTGAATAGTTAATATTCGCCTTGACACCGAACACATCTCCAACGTTTTACCAACTTAGAAGGAAACGGGAAACTGCTTTGTAACACTTTTCAGCTTTTGACTTTATAGATGACTCTACAAGTTATAGAATTCCGTTCCTAATGTTGCAGTGTTCAAGATTTTACCAGCGTGGTTGTACAACTACCAACCTGTAACTAAAATCAAGCGTGAATGTTTTTATGTGTTGTTACAAAGTGTTGACAACTAAATCAGATACGGGTTTCTCGCTTCGTTCTTAGCCAGCATCCCGTTGCTGATGCTCTCAGCATTGGTCATCGATTGTGTCTACTTTCCGTCAGATGACAAATCTGATCGGTTAGCAGCCATTAAAATAAAAACTTACAATTTCTATTGTATGGTTTATGTATAATATAGAACGAAGACTCGATCGATCTGTATGAACGCAATAATCTCTAAAACTAGTTCAAGGATTATTATGTGGTTTGTAACAATATACTATAAAGTGATTTATTAGGAGGATTCACGAGATTAAAAGATAAGTAACAATTGGTTCGAGTGAGATTAATATTTATAAGGATAAGAATCATGTTTCCGAAGTGAAGCGAAGGTAGTTTTTATTATCATAATTATAAGAAACCGGAATTCCAAAATATAACCGTATTGTAGGCAATTTCTCGCTAATGACTTGTTTTGCAATACAAATCCAGTAATTAACTGCTACTTCATATAAATATGCTCCAAACATCCATATTACCTTAATTAGTATTAAATTGTTAGTAATTAAACTGATAACAGCTTAATTTGCTAATTGTATAAATATATTATTGATACAGTTACGTTAAACACACAGAAAATGGCTCCCGTGCAACCATTGACACTCGTAACACTAGATGTTATGGCAATTAACATCCAAATCGTCTATACTCATATAAGTAACTTAATCCAAACTTCTAATTTAAATATATTCAAAACATGGATCTTTTGAAATATTTAAGTTGATATAGCAATAGAACTTCTGCTGATATAGTCAAGTCGAACGTGCTTAAGATGGCTCCCGTGCGGCCATCCACAATCGCGCGACTGAAAGTAATCGTGATTAATATCGCCAACAGTCGCCAATATAGATTTATTTGTCGTTACCTGAAGTAAATTACGTAATTAATTTCTAATATAAGCGTATTCGAAACATCTATACATACTGTTTCATATAACACTGAATATTTTATTGACAGTCATATGAAATGTAGTTCCTGTGCGACAACATCTAAAAAGCTGAAAATATCAATCTTTATGAATTATAGGTCACTACAATTCGTATAACTTAAGAAAATACGAATATTGTTTAATAAGGGAAGTGGTTTAGTAATATATACTTACTTACACAGGACATACGTGCTGAAGATGACCCCCTTGTGACCACTAACATTAGTGCATCTCGAGTAATGGGTGATTAACTTCCATAACTGTCAATCTATTTTGCGTTTCAGCTTATTACAATTTCTGTAACGTATTGAAATGCAAATACAACATTTAAGAATAACATAACAAATAATAACAATTAGTATAAAAAAAACTGATCTTTTTAAAGTCGAATTTTCAATCAGAAAAATTTTGTTCGTATTGTGACAAATTTGATAATTACATTAGGTTTATAAAATTTTCATCTCAAACAGATAAGTCGAGAAAAATAAATAAACAAACATTATAACTTTTGAAAGAAACAGAATGCAACCTAATATTTTAATTACATTTTCTCTTAAATTATATTTAAAAATATAGTTATCGAGGAACATCGTTAGCGAGCCAGTATAAATAAATATCTTAGTCAAGTTACAAACCTAGTGACCCCGTTTGAGGCAATCTCTCGTAGATTTATCTATCTCACTACGACTATCCGCCTCTCAAAGCTCTTACCGTTTCAAAGAACAGGAAGTCTCTTCTGAGTTATTGGACGACGATAAAACTTTTAATTTAATGTTACTTTAATGAAATGATATAATTAAAAGTAGAATAAAAAATAAAGGTAATCCCAATTTAACTATATTAACATCATTACATATATTTGTGTTTACTATAAATATTCTCCAGTAAATATATTTTTTTAACATACCTACTTGGTATCAATCCATAACGAACCAGTGTAGGGCAACCGTATTAACCGTAAGAAATTAAGGCGACCCTGAAAGTATTCCACCATGGTGCTACATCTATGCTAATAATAACATTCTAACTGATCGGTTTCTGTACATGAACGATATATGAGAAAAAATATTATCTTTATTAACGCAATAGAACCCAAAACAATGGTTTTTAGAATTTTTGTCTGTTTGTCTGTGCGTTTGTTCTCACTAATCTCAGAAACCGCCTAACCGATTTCGTTCTGGTTTTCAATAATGTATTGCAGTACGCGTCACTTAATACTTAAAGTTGTTTTATTACATTCCGTCCATAAACAAAAAAGTTATAAATTAATTTAAAATAATGCAAGGCGTGGTTTTTCTGAAGCAAAGCGAAGGCAGTTTGCTAGTAGTATATACAATTCAAAATATTCAAATATACAAATATAAAACATACAATAAATCGAGAATTACATTATTATTAAATTTCGTAAAGACTTAATTTCATGCGATCATAACCTTTTACATCAGATTCTACATGCTAGATGTTTTCAAAAAGTGTCACGAATTATCTATTGAATTGTTTTATACACATTATAATTAAATTGAAATATGATAATTACTGGTTGATGATGATAATATATAGTTATACTGAACGATAGGGAAAAATATCTTCGAATAGCGTCCACACCTTGCTAAAATGAACATAGGTCGCCCTCTGATCAGGTGGACTATTGACCTGAAGAAAATGGCGGAAGCCGCTGGATTCAGAGGGGGTAGGACCATTGAGAGTGCCACCATTTACAGGAGGTCTATGTCTAATAGTGGACCGTAAATCGTTGATAGATAAATATATTATTATTATAGTATTTACGAAGGACTAAAACTAGATGAGACACATGATGGTGAGTGGTCACCATCTTCAATGAACAGGGACACTATCACACACTTTCTTGATATCTTCAAATATAGCGTACTGTTAAAGTATCCGCAGATTTTAAGAAAATAATGCTGTCACAGCCTATTTTTGTTAATTTGATTTTAATAGACCGAAAGAAAGTATTATGCGATAATAACTATTTACAACTTCAAATGTTGTTTAAGTATATAACTTCAGAAATGAAGTAAAACATAAGACTTAACATATATATTTTAAAGATAAAATCATCTATTTTACTCAAATAAAGGATGTTCATTATAATATGTGGGTATTAATCTACTTTACAATTATAACAAATATTATAAGCGCCTTCCAAAGATAAACATTGAGAACCGCTAACTCGCAACCTTATCTCTAAATGTACTATAAGCATGTACTCGTGTGGCTGCTCCATTAAATTGAAAGCTTTTAACTTTATTGTCGATATTTCATTTTATAAATACATACGTGAAAGTTGAGTAACCCAATTTCATTTATTTACTTAAATTCATAATACATTAAGGTAATTTAAATTAAACATCGTTAATTAACATTTAATCAGGGTTACAAGAACCACACAAACATCTACCTTTACCAAATATTGAAGCTATATTATACACATTATATACATACTACATGCTGCTTACGTATGGTACCTAAACACTAACAATTTTACTGTTATGTTAATGCCTCTCTATAAAACGGGGTGACTCAACCAGCACATTTGCAAATTCACACTAGGTGCCAGGGGCTTCAGAAAACTTAATGTTTCGTTTAAAATGACGTAGGCCATTTAAAATGGCATGGCTGTACTTGCGTTTTATGGTTGTTAATTGATGAAATTGATTGATATGTCCGCTTAATACCAAATAAATGACATTGTCATTAGTAACAAAAAAAACCTACTATCAAAATCCGTGGTTAACAAGCCACATTAAACAAGCAATTCTCTTTGTTGTTGTAATATAAAAAATAACGATATTACATGTGTTCAGCAACGCCATCTGTTAGTATTTTTGCGAACAAGAATATCAATAGATTTGCGTGCTGCAGAGGACAGGTGGCACTGCTGAAGTTTTTCACTGTTGTAACTAATATACAGCATAACAAGGCAAGGAGTTGTTTTATTGCCCGGAGTAATAGGGAACTGTGAGGTAGGCCTGCCACGAACCTGCCTACGTCGATACTGCCGACGTAAAAACATGATTGATATTTATTTTTTACAATCAAATTGAAATACAAAGAACAGAGAATTAAATTATTATACGTGTATGTGATATAAGCATTGAGAGGTAGTTGAAAATGGCAGCGTTATAAAGAATAAACATCTCTCACTGTAGATTTCGGATTGTGGAGTAGCTTTGAGCACGTTCACAATATTCATGGAGTGTGTTTGAAACGAGAGTATACACCGAAATTTCATGAAATCCATAAATCAAATGAATATTTATACCTTATATATTTTGGCCACTACTTCGGCAAATTATATTTTGTTCTGCGATTTTGGCTGGATTTGCGATGCCTCACTAGGGTAACATAGTCAAATTTGTGACTACACCAGTTATAATGAATAAAAAAATATTTATAACAAATGTGACTATAACAGCTTAAAGTAATAATAAAAGAGTATATATAGATCACATCTATGAAAAAAAATGAAAATTACACAAGTGTTAAGCATTGTTATCAAAATATATAATTTTAACCTCAAACGGCAATATTTTTCTATCTGTTACGGCATCAAGGGAAACAACTGAATAAAATTGAATTTTCACTCTATTTATAAATAAATGTTAAGGGGTCAATCTAAAGAAGATACTTGTTATACCTGGAAACTGATATACTCTCGCAGAATAAAACTTACACATGTAACACAGATACAAACTTTTATTACCTTCATTATATAAACAGAGAGCTACGGACGTTTTGAAATTACTACGCAATATGTTCGTGTAGAGTTGTAAGCCGCGTGGGTGCTTGAACCGATTGCCAGCGTTGTCCACCTGGACACTAAATAGACGTTTCAAAGCTTATTTAATGCAAGAATGGTTATATGGACAAAAAATATATAAATAAGTATATGCTAGTTTCTACATTTTTTTTTCATTTCGTTTTATACTATGGCTGTCTGAAATTTATAATCCAAAAATAGACTTTTCCGATATGCAAATTGATTTATTAATGACAATAAAACACGTAATAAAAATCCCCGTACCTAAGAATGGGCCAAAGAACTTGATACGGAATTCCAAGGTAATTGATCCGACCGTTTTCAAATTATGTGAATTCGTCCTTGTTAACGAACACAAATATAGAAGGACGTTAGATTGTTAATGGTATCCACGTAATTTTAATGAAATATATTCATTTATCGATGGTATCACAATTAATTTATATCAGTGAACACAAACCAAATACACATGCTTGTGATAAAAAACTAAAATTTTCAAAAATAATTACTAACCAGTGTTACTTTATTTATTATTAACTTATTTCCTATTTTATTTGATAGCATAATTATCTATATAATTAAAACTTGTTTTTGCCCGTGACATGTTCTTCATAAAAACTTATAACTGTTTCCATAGACAAATATTCTACATGACAAAATCAAGACTAGAAATCCTTGGTAGTACTAGTAGTGGCAGTAGTAGTTGTAGTAGTAGCTTAAGAATTTATTAGAAATTTATTTGGAAATTATTTGTTCTCGAAATTTTATCGGCTTTTATGTAATTTTATATCAGCCGTGTGAACAAAAATATTAATTAATTTATTGTCCGCAGAGCAACCTGCCCATCTTCGTTATTCCATACCTGGGAGACCCTCCTGCAAGAGGTCGAAGCCGACGTCGTTGGCTACAGCAATGCATCCTCCAACCTTCAGCGTCTGGTGGCTACACCACTCATGGACAGGACCTACCATATGAAAGTGCAGGCTCGAAAGTTATTTGCACATAGAGAAGGCTGCGAACTCATCCTTGGAAAGGCAGACGAGCAGTTAAACAAGGTAAACCTTACGCTCTTTCATGACCATTATAAGTACTGACAACTCATTCTTACATCTTAGTATAGTTTTGGTACGTTACGTAACAAAAGTAATTGTGATTTCAGTGTAATGAAACTGGCGTCAATTCAACACACCATGAAGTCAATCTTACTTGAAAACCTAGATGTATGACATAAAACTATTGTTTATGACACCACGGTGATAATAAAGTATCAAACATTTACTCGGCATAGTCATGACATTGCAAGTGATGTAAAGTGGACTACTTACAAAGCGTTGTAGCAAAATGTATGTAAACAAACTTCGAAAACTCATTTATTATGAAAACTTATCGTTTTAACTTGAATCGCATCCGACGACATTCCAGTAACTAAATAGGTCACAAAGCATAAACGTCCTTATTCCAGACTAGATACTGTGTATTAATTTCGCTAACATTTTGTTGCCTATAGATAGATGAGACCTGAATAACATAACATTTTAATCAGAAATGTAAGCGATTCTCTTGATCTGCAGCGCGACATCGCTTAATTACATTTAAATCTGTTCCTGACAGCTGGCTCTAACCAAATTCCAAGTATTAATACACAATCACGCGTAATTTAACAACGAATTTGAGTTGTATCACGTTAAATATATATAAACTAATGTCTAATTTATTGAAAAGCCTTGTCTTTATAAAAACATTATAAAACCATGTGAACTAAAATAATAGTATTACAAATATACCTTAGCCTATCTAGCGACCTTTGTGATTGGACAGTGAACCAACTATTTTTACGCACCGTTCTTCTTCTTCTTCACTTGCCATCACCATCGAGGAGGTCGGCGACCATTTAGAATACATTTTAATAGTACATTTACCATATTTTACGCACCATTGTAATACCAAAATTTTTTTGCAAAGTAACTTTGCCGACGAAAATTAAATTTGTATTCCCTTGTCAATAACTTATTATTATTCAAGTATTAATAATTATTTAGTCAATTGCTTTGTAAGAAAGCAAGCAATCTTATAGCTTTCATCATCGACGTCTCAACTCATATTTTCAAATTGCCGAGTTCGCGTCTCGTCTCACAATTAAAAGGTTTAGGGCCTTAGTCCAATGACCGAATCCAGATTGGTGATCTACAAACCTCGTAGATATTATGAAGAACTTCAACACTTGCTTTTCTCGCAGTATTTTGCGCTTACCGAAGAAAGAGACAATTAATTTGTATTATAATTCAAAAAATCAGGGGACCGTAGGCAGGATCCGTACTCGGGTCTTACACGCGAGATGGACCAACGTTAATGAACTAAGTTGGTACTGATTTCAATAGGAGTTGAAAGAGTGCTTGAAAATGGTAAATTTTCATGAAACATGATTCTAAGTTAGATAGCAATCGTAAAAAGCAAAAAGAAATTAATTTTTTACTTTGATCCATTATTATAAGCATATTTTATTATTCAAACTCAAACGAGACTACGATAAGATAGTTGGTTGGTTGGTTTTATATGTAATTATAATAATAAATATTTAAAGTAAGTGTTTAATCTATTAGCGCAGTGGTCCCCAAATTATCAATATTATTACCCCTATGATCTATTAATGAAACTAATTTTACCCATATTTACCGCTGAACTGTAATTTTATTTAATACTATCGACCTGCATTCACAAATAACTAAAGATAACCCTATTGAAACAATAAGTAAAATTTAAGACAAACAAATGTTGACAATAATAACAAGCATAGCCCTCATCATGCTGAAGTGGAACAGTTTTAATAAAGGCAATTATAATTTATTGTAAATATTTTGTCAAAAACATTGTTGAAAACTAATTGCGACTTCTTTTAACGATGCAACAGAACCGTTTGAAGGGGCAATTTTAGTTCCAGGTTTAACGACAGCTCTGTGTTTTCTCTCATTAGTCTCAACAGACGACAATTATCTCTGGCGCCGACTGTTTTTGCTTAATATAAAGAGATAAAATTAAGCGACTAGTGATATTTAAAACACTTTATCCTAGAAACTATTTATCTGAATCTTCGGCCAAATTTTGTGCTACTCACATAAAATATAATTAATACCCACTAATATCTACTGAAAAGATGAATATATACATAAATAAACGTTTACACACTCACACCCCCGCACTAGGATTTCCTGTGTTGCGGGTGGCATGGACATACACAAATAGGACATCACAAACACCCGTGACCCGAAAACAAACATTTATCTGTCACATAAATGTCTGACCGGCCGGGAATCATACCCGGGACCCCTAGCTCGGCTGGCAGGGTCACTACCAACTGGGCTATGGAGTCGTCGAAGATAAATTAAGGTAAATTAAAAATATATAGGTCGGTACTTTGTAAATACACTTACGCACGTCATGTTACAACTACCATAACTATTTAAAAAAGGTGCTATAACACTAAGGAGAACAAACGGCGAATGAAACTCCTCAGCACATCTTTAAATCAACATATGAAAATTACATATTAAGGTAAATCTTAAAAAAGAAAAAACAAATGTTTTATCCAAATGTCATACAAATACTGTCAGCCGTTTATCGGTTCTGTAGTTTTGATAAAAAGGTGAAACAGTCGCATGTACCATTTTGTTCAAATCTTTTGGATGAGAAAAGATGACAAATGACACATTTACAGAATTGGTAACTCAACACAGGCATAATACGTAAATAAACTAACTTTTATTTTGGTTGTCAACTTTGGGGATATATTAAAAATTAAAAAAAAGTTTGTCTAATGTATGTTTCTTTATAAGGAAACTGTAAATTTAAATCAGTTATCTACCTATCTACCTTATCTCGATATATAAATGACTTCAGTCTAGAAAATGTAGATTTACTTAAACTATGACTTATATTCACATTAATAAAAGTAAATAAATACATAAACGGAAACAGGAGAACAATCGCTCCGTAAACAAAGCCTTGACCATTCACAAATCCCACAAGTAAATAACTGAGTAAAAGTTATAATTTAACAAACGAACTGCGAGTTACTACACAACTGATAAAATTCGAGCTAGAACTAGAGAGCTATTTTCAGAATTTCGATGAACTGTTGCATTTGTTACTGTCAGCTTAACCGCATTAAATTTTTATTTAATGTTGCCATTCAAATCTATTGATTTTGCCATCGTCAGTTTTTAGTCGTTTGGCTTATAGTTTTTACTACTACTTGAATAACCATACAAAAGCATGATGAAGATCACACTAATGGTACAATGAAAACTTGATAACTTTCAATGAAAAGGGCTTTGTGTTATTTATAAACTGTTATGAATATAAGGTCTGTATTTACGCTATTATCAGGATTGAAATCGAAATCACTACACTGTATAAAAATGTTTTCCTATTACAATCCAACATAAGACTTTTCTTGTTTGCCATTTGTAATTCTACGTACCGTGAAGCTTTGAACGGAATCTCGAAGATTGGATTTTTATTTTTCATTTCTTGAGACAAACGGAATCTGTTTATTTTAATGGCATAACAAGAAACTTTGACAAATAACCGTTTTTTTATAGAAATTGAGAAAAACTTGTATTTTTTTTTGTATATGTTAAAAGCCGACAAACGAGAAGACGAGCCACCTGATGGTAAGTGGTCACCGTCGCCTATGGACATCAATAAAATCAAAGGTATCACTGATGCGTTGTCCACCAGGAAATGAGAAGAAGGTAAGAAATAATGTAATGGCTCTCAAGCCCCAGCCGGAACACGACGAGTCGTTTGGTGGCTGACTCAAGCAGGATTTACACTCGATATTAAGTTTTAAAAAAGATCTGGAAAATTTAAATTAAAATGTATATGTGGTAAAACGCAATTCTAATATGTCTACATTTTGAAAGACCTACAACATATTATAATTAAAAATAAACATTTTTAACTTTTACAATACTTCTAAATCCTATAAACGTTTGAATTCTATGTCATTCAAACCATTTACGGTGAGTTGTTTTTCAAAGAAATTTAATACCGTAACATAATAATGTCGAATGTAATGAAAAATGTTATTTGCAAAAAAAAACATTAAAATGTCGTCCTACAAACATGTTTATTTCGTATCAAATCCTGAAATCCTTTGTTCTGCGTATAAACGAAAACATCAGACATATATACTAAATCTATCGACGTTCAATAGGTACTTTACTCAGTTTGAGTATGTTCGAAATATGTCGTACTTTAAATAAAAACCAATTTCTTTTGCTCATAATTGGAAACAAATACTCGAAGAATTCTAATATCGCTAACGTAGGTAGTAAGGTTTACAAATAAAAACGATGTTTACGCTTCATAAGTATTTCAAATCCCACTGAAGCTATTTGCGTAACGTCCTATTTTGTTCGAAAATATAAAATTGTGGAAATTTGTAGGACTCCATCTATTATCATTTTCAGACAGTGCGACGCCTTTGTGTTGACATTTATTGACATTTCGTTTGTTTAACGTATAAAAAGATAATTTTATACCTATCTATTACCTACATATTCAAAATTCTTTCGAGCTGCATATATATATATATATATATATGTGTGTGTGTGTGTGTGTGTTATGTTATCTTTTCCTGTATCCTTACAACATAAAATATATATTTAATGTAAATTGTCCGAGCCATTAAAGAGGGATGGAATATATTCAAACTTCTGCCAGGCTGATACTCCCTAGCTCTGTTCTGACGAAGGTAATCTTGTACAATTAACAATGTCACGTTTGTTAGCTGGTCGTAAAAAAGTATTTTAGCTCTGTAATTTTCACACAGCGTTTATATGTTTATGATGTCTTTTAGTGTTCCTCTTTTGTTTGAAGCGAAACGAGGGTTATACTCATATATGTTATTTAAGTCTCACAAGAAGAACATCCAAACTAGATGGATAGCTATTTTTTCAACACTTCATACGTCTTAAGGAGCATATTAACAAGTCACTGCACAATAGCAATGATTGGACATTACCTATCTACGACTTCTTACTTCGACGCCTGTTATCAGGTTAGTCCGCTCCTTTTTAAGGGTGGCGAGCGATTGACGCTTATTGGTTATTGACGTGTACGTCGCTAGTTGGTCTAGGTCGGTTACGTAAAATGCTACCATGACATCGTCATGGTAAGAGTTGCCCATAAATAGTAATCTTAAAATAAATTCCTATTCATTATTCATCATATTTATCATGACACTTTATAGATTTCACGATCAGCTTGTAGGTAAGGAGGTATTGTACCACACGACCCCTTGCCCCAGTTGATAGTATGTACATACAATATATCGTACATACAATATGTCGTTAAACGACAGTAATGTTTTTTTTAAACAACCACTTAATCACAGTTCAAATTATTTAAAATAATTGTATTATGTTTTACAGAGCCGTCAAGACTACCGCACAGCGTTCATCAACTACTGCAACAACTCAAATCCAGCCGCATTGGCCGCTTATTACGATTCCCACAACACCTACGTCCAGCAGTTGACGGCCACTAACGCCATGATTGAGCAGTATCACAAGTATACGTTGCCAACGATATTGCAGGTGATTATAAATATTAAGATTTATCACGACCTTACAGCCCAAGTTAGTAGACGTCGGGTGCCCGAGGTAGGTTTTTTTGATCGACTCCCTACCTAGTTTTAGGTGATAACATGAAAGTGTGTGTCAGGCACTTCATCGATCCTTTCCAGGCATTTCAAGTCAACCTCCCGTGGTCGTTGTTAAACCTGCTGAGAAACGGACGAGGATATGCCAAACGGTTTCTCCTGTTGGAGGTCGCTGGACTCTGTACCACCTAGTTTAATCCTGACCGTTCTTGCATGGTAATAGGGTATTGTATCCGACTAGCTTTCCATACTCCTTCTAAATTCGATCGTGAAATGTTTCATACGTGTTATGCTCGCAGTTTCGGAGAGCTAGTAATAATCGATGATGCCTTTACTGTTACTGAAGTGTATGGGTAATGGTGACTACATACCATTAGGTGACTCATCTGCTCGTTTGTCGACCAGTTAACAAAAAGTTTATTCTCAAGTCTTGATAGTCGTGTTGGTTGTTGACAAAGAAAAAAATACTGCCCACTGCATGGCACTGGTCTCATACCCGAAGAAATCTTAGTTCTGGCTGAAACTAAGAAGCGACTTTTAAAAATGATTTGTCATTTCCTATCTTACCGCTTGTTAAAAAGATTGATTTTTTTACTCATTCACGCAAAATGTATTAAAAGGAATATGATGAAACATAGCACGAACTCTGAGCCCACACAGGACCAAGTCTATTTGTACAATGCATATAAAACTTATTATAAAACTAAGCTTATTATATTTGAATTCAAACATGGCGCATTTCCATTGCACCGTGACACATAATTTATGTGGTAAACCCGGAATTTTACCACCAGAACAAACAAAATTACCGTCGAATTACGCGGCAATAATTAGTAATAACTGAACTACACTACAATCCATACAATCGAAAAATCATCAAAAATTTGGCTGTCTGACAGACATTGATAAGACTTAACGAATACAATAAATAACAACTCAGGAGCACAAAAGTACACTAATTATTGTTTATTGGTTATCCAAAAGACTTTACCACGCCTGATTTCCCTGTTACGCGATGTGGGCGCACTGATGAATAGAACTTTTATAAAAATAATACTTATTATTATGAACTTATAATTTAACAGATATAGTTTTCTGTTTTATACTTAGTATTTGATGAGAACATTACCTTCGTTTAATAAAAAGTCATGGATGTATATCGTTCTCGCTTACTCACAAACTGTTCTTTTATGCATGTCGCGTGTGCGTTATAGCTGAGCGCCATGGGAATTTCTTAGTGAATAATTCAAAAGACGTGCGAGTAACCAAATTTAGTAAAAGTTTTAAACAGATGTTGGAAAAATTTAAGCCGCTGAATTTTAGGCGTTAACGTACAATTTCACAAAAATGTTACAATAAGTGGTCTTAAAATCATTTGTCAGTTTAAACAATGTAACCTCTGTAGCAGGGTTAAGAATTGATGTAACAATTTAAATTATTTTCTTCATACATGCATTTTTATTTATATAGAATGAAAAATGCTTAGAACATGACGGTAAGATTTCAGTGTATACTCGCTTCGTATTATTACTTTTCACGCACAAAAACTTTTGGATACCACCATAGATAAAATACAATACGTTTCTTTCAATACTCTCGTTCAATAATTTGGATCGTAAATATCTTCCACATTATCATATATCGAAAATATCATATTTTATATATCAGTTGTAAAGCTAAGGTTTTGTTTACAAAACATCACATTTGATCACTGTGTGGTTTGGTCCACAGTACTCATCCAACCAACTTATAATAGAAACCCTTCTATAAATTTTATATTACTTATTTGAATTCAATGTTTTTTTTTCATATTAAATAGTTTATATAATAGACAAAAGTGCCTTATTGTATTACGCGTGGCCATAATACCTACTAACAAAATACAGCTTAACATAAATCGCGATGAACATAAAAAAAATGTTTAATTTCTTATTCTTATAGGAAAATAATGTATGAGATTTGCTAGATCGCTATCAGTAAAACTTCTATTCAAATTCTGTACTAAAATACTGTATCCTCCAAATAACCAGCCTAAGTTAACATAGAAAAAAAAGCATAGACAATAAAAAATTCTTAAAGTTACAGTCAAGTTCTTAAAGTTACAAACGTGTAAAAGAATTATTTGAATTCTAAGATGACAGTTAAAACTAGTTTTATACACGTGTGCACTGGTAGAGAACTAGCCATAAAAGCTACTTTTATAGTGCTGTTGATAGTACTCGTAGAAGATATTTGGATCACAATTTTGTGATCGTATTTTATTTTATGATCCAGATGCCGCAACGTGTATAATACGTGTATACAGTGAATGATTTGCAATCAAAGGTTAGCCACAAGCTACAACTGGTATTGATTGTTCCATATGAGATCTGTTATTAGGTTATCATTGAATAGCAGATAATACGGTGATTCTACTATTTGCATTAGGTACATTCTCGTGTTTCGCCTAACTTTTTGATTGGGTTTTTTATTCGCAATTATTTGAAAATATCGTTATTGAATGTGCATTGCATATTAAGGAATATTAAAATTACAAAAAATATTTTAAATCACATTGCTATTACACAGCTGGTTTGGTAACTCCTCTTCTCCATTCTTAGAATATCACCTTCATCGCAGGAATCTTATTATTAATTTCTAATATACGTACAATAAAACATTTGAATAAAACCATCCTATTGAGAGAATAAATTACAAACTAAACCTAATTCAACGTAATGAACGAATTTAGTCTCCAGGGTGACACGGGAATGTTTAATCAACTTCTTACCTATTCAATCTTAGTTACCAAACTACAGCGAATTAATTGAGTGCGTCCAATTTTCAGTTTGAAGCGAGCATTCATTCCACGACTCAGATTAAACTCGGCTCTTCAGTTAATAGTTTAGGAGTGGAACTAAATATAGAGAAATGTTTTAAATTAAATATTACTAATTCAGAGTTGGTTAAATTTCACACTTGAAAATATTTATTTCAATCTTTGTTTCTGTCCCTAGAACTGTTGTTAATTACATTTGCTTTCCATTGGCTGTAAAATAAAATAGATAAATTCACCATTACGGTTTCTAAATAACTTATCTTGGTAAAAAAATTTGTCCCGAAAATACGATAAATAGTTTCCTAAATGATGAATATCTCCCCAGACAAATAAATTTAATGGAGCTTTTTATAATCCACTCTGAGATTAAATGGATAACGAAGTACTTCTGCAAATTCAAATCGAATATCTGCAGCTGAAATTTTGCTGCTTGATTAGATTGAACTGTTACAACGATAGTATACATATATCACAACTCCTTACTGCTCGGTGTTCCCTGAATATCTCCTGTGTAAAAAAAGGTAGTACACAGAGGCTTTAAGAGGTGCAACGGGCTCCAATTTCTTTGAGTTCAAGCTTACTTCTCCTACTCTTGTACATTCTGTTCACCAAGAAAAGTGGCAATGTTGCAGGTCCCTCCTATTGGAGATCACTATCAGCTTCACTTACTCTAATCACAACGGTACTCGCGTAAGATAGTAAACTTCTTAGTCATCTACCCTCCTAAAAGTCAATCATGAATAATTTTAAGGTATATCTGGTGCATTGGTGGAGCGGTTAAATAACTAGTAAATTGACCGCTTCTCTAGCTCTTTCTATCGTTTTCATGGACGGTAGCCACCTTAAGTTTCCCATTTGCTGGTTTGACAGTTGTTAATATTATTAGCCTCTTGATCCAATTCAGGGCGACTGCAAAGCCTCCTGCTCCAATTATGCTGGTTATATGCTGAAATTGTTAAGAACATTAGACTTAATAAACAAAACAATACTCTTACATTATTACACGTATGTTCATTTTATTTACAGGAGCTGGAAGAAATTCTAACAGACGTAACAAGCGTTGTCAGTGATGCCATTTGTCAAGAAGGGGAAATTATCTGCGACAAGGTCAGTACAATTTAATATATTACACTGAACTATAAGTAAGTATAACGACCTGAAAATAATTAAATTAAGCGCATAATATTAATTTTTATTTTCAGTTAAGCTCATAATTTTTAAATACATATTAAAGAAACTTTTCTCCGTTTTTTTTTCAAATACTCAACGAAAAATAGAATGTTAAATGTAGCACTGAATGTGGTGCGTTGTAAGCGATGGTTCTAAATGGTGCGTTACGCATCGCAGTGGTACGTGGTGATTGATCATAGTGCGACTTAGTGCAAAGGACTGCGTGATGGAAACAATTCTGATGGTCTTAATGGTTTAAATATAGTTAAACTTTTATGTGTCACACCAGACATAAAATATTTGATCTTATTCCTTTGAAGCCCTCAAAATGTATCTAGATTCTATCTTATAATAAAGCTAGACTTTCGTAATCGAAAATAGAGTCATTCGTTTACTCAATTCAAAGGCGGCACTCGAACAAAATTGAACGTAACCTTTTTGTTGTATAAATAACCGTGATTTTGTTTACGTTTTTGATCCATTTCCAGTGAATAGATTTGTACGATTTTTTTACTAACAGAGCAACACGCAGCTACGACGTTACGAGTCTCTTTGCGCGCAAGCTCGGGCAGTATCTAGCACGGCTGACCTAGCACATCTAGCACGAACGCTGCTGACGACTCAGCCTCCCATGCGCACTCCGATAAGGGCTTTCCTTCCGCCTTACCCACCAGAACCGGATGATCCGCCTCTAGATGTCGCTGCGGTAAGTCTTATGGTTGTTTTTTCAAAATCGAGTTAATGTTACATTAATAATACATGAAAACACACTATTATTTTTTCTTCTTCCGTTTGATGCAACCAATGTGAGATTCCTGAAAGAATGTCTGTAATTCAGAACAGCCTGGAATACCTTCAACAATTTATATGGGACAGTTAGTGCCACGTGTGATTTATGGTACTTATACATATAATTACTTAACAGGGATGGTTCGTGAGTAAATCTTAAGACATCTCAGATAAGTGCTTATTTAGTTTCAGCTTTATTGGAAAATTTGTAAATACTAACTTAAACATACTTATTTAAAATACTTTAATATATATATATATTATAATATTATTGGGTACAAGTATGCTTAGGTTAGCATAGAAAAAAATTGGATGCTTTATGATTCTAAGTATAGTAGACGATAATAAAATGGTTTTTGTAAATTTATTATTTTGGAATTTCATCCGTTTCTTAATTTGAATTTCACTCAACTAATATAAAGTAATGCGGTAATTCTCTTTTATCTATTGTATAAAATAAAAAATTCCTCGTCGCGGAGAATAAATGTGAATATAGTCGTAATGGGTCTTGTTGTTTGAAATTTACGACTGCTAGAGATGGACTTTGACTTAGGCCGGCTAGCCGATTGGTCGACTAGTTGACTGGTTTCCAAAAAACACACTAGTCGGTACAGCTGATCATTGCTTAAGATTGCTATTTATATCACAATTTAGATTATAACAAAAAATAAAAAAATCCTTGTAGTATTTTCATATATATATATATGTATATCCCGTGTATCTTGTACGCCATTTTATTTTATGAGTAGGTTAAAAGTTTCAAATTTTTTGTTGTTAACTATTCATAAAAGTGAAACCGTTCTTTCAGAATATTTTTTGTTACAATAAGTCGTCTGTCTAGGTTTAAATTTAATTTTCATTAATACAACAATGGAGGAGTAAGTTCAATTTAATATGGTTATTTTTACTTATAATTGTTATGTCACGAAGCTGAAACTGATAACGAAAATTATATTCAGTATTATAAGATTGAAGTTTTTAATTTTAATGTTTCTTCTTTTTTATCTAGAAGAAAAATTATTAATAAATATGTTTGATTAATAAACGTCAGAAATTCATTTCATTTATAATAAAGAATAAAAAGAGCCGACAAACCGGTGGCTTTTGTTGATTAATGGCCTACTCATCCTTACGATTAGAGCAGACCCACTAACGATTCACATATATATATATATATATAAATATTTCCGTATCATACTTCTATATTTCTTTGTTCATTAATTATAAATAAAAGCTAAACATTTATTTTCATCCCCTGAGCATTCGACAAAAGTCTAGCTCCACTGATTTTATTCTGTGATCGACGGATTGGAAATATTCTCTCGATTGTAAATGTTTTCCAAGCGCCCAAGCCTGATTTAACTTTGCTTTTGCCAACCTGTTGTTTACCTTTTATTGCTGTTACTATCTATGCAAATACCGTATATATGTAAGTAAATTACCTCAGCACTACTAAAAACTACCTACCTAAGGAGGGATACGCAAACTCTGGAGTCGCTTTCATTTTATCGTAATGTCATCATACTCAAGCAATATTCATTAGGGTTAATCAATATGAGACGTAATACATGTATTCAGTTCAATATTTTTTACATTATACTCGTACAGACTAATGTAAGCGGCCCACAAAATTAATTAAATCGTTTCATTACTGTATATATCATTTACTTACAAGTAAAGTTTGTAAAAGTTTTACAAGTTTTTAAAAGTTCAAAACCTTTTAAAATATACTCTATAAACCCTTAAAAAACTTCAGAAAAAAAGGAGAATTTTAAAAATTTGCACAAACCTACACCGCAGTACACGGATAAAATCGAAAGAAAATGTCCTTTGTTGGTCAAAAAATTTCTAATTTGTGGGTATTTGATAAAGAATTCAAAGGTTCAGTCTTCAGTCTCATTGTTATTATTTAAAAAAAATATATAAACTGTTAATTTATTTTATGAAGAGAGCCTTTCAATTAGGTCGTGAAAACAGTGAATGAAAAATAAAACAATAATAACACGGTGTCTGCTCGTTTCTGAGAACGATACAATAAAAACGAAATACAAAATTCATTTGGCCTTTACAAATACGTCGACTAGACTACCTTTCACTGTAAAATACTACTCAAGTAGTAAGTAACTCAGTGAAACACTTAGATCTAAATATATTTCCAGTGTGACAATTTATAAATCTAATACAATAATTGTATATGTATGAAACTCGAATTATTACTTTTAAGAAAGAAATGACCGTAGTATATGGAAGTTACCTAAATATTGTTAATTTACACAGACACGAATTTATGACGTTAGTTCCGTTACGTTACAATCTAACTTTAGGTTATCTGGAAGTGATTTTTCTAAATTGGAACGCTGCCTATTAGGCGTTTAGACCTTTTTATTATATTAATCTCTTTTTATAATAATACTATAGATATAGACAAAATTAATTTTCGTATTCGGATAACTAAAGACAATGATGTACAAAAATATTTCTACAAACAAATGGTTTGCTTCGGTGTAGGAAGTGATGCCGCCAGTACTCCGTGGGGAGATGCTGCTGGATCGCATGGGTGGTGGACAGGCGCGACTTAGCTACGAACAGCTGCGGAAAGACGCCCAAGACCTGGAGATGGAAATTAAGCAACTACAGGTTAGAATTATTAGCGTAACAACTTATTAACAGTATTAAGAACGTAATCTCAGAATTAACAGCGTAACCTTTGAAATAGTCAGTTACATAACTCAAAAATTTCTTAAAAAATATTTATTTCTACAGGATAGCCTGGATTCCCTTGTTCGTCTGCAAAATCGAAGTCTCGAAAGCAATCATTTCAGTAAAGTCAACGAGATCCAGGTATGTAAACCATCAGAGACAATTACTACTAAAAAAAATATTTTTGTGAATGATCATAGCTTTGTATAGCTTAACTTGAAAGAAACCTGAGCCACAGATATTCACTAAACAAGTTGTTAGAAACCTCTTTGTCGCTCGGTGAAGAGACTTGGTAAGCGCATTTGCTTCATTAAGCGTTCTATCTCGGTTCTTAAGAGGACATTGCACTTGTAACCAACTTCAAAAAATAATACAGACTTTATTGAACTTAGTTGCAAGGGCCACAGTCGCCACTTGACACCCGGTAAACTAAATATTTGTTTGCTACTTCTTTGTGAATATGGAAACTTTGTAACAAAATATTTAAATTTTCCCTATTGTGGCCTGATCACGGAATCGACAACTTCATAAATGATCTATCGCTGCCTTAAAAAGTCACGTCTTATGAAATTGCCAATACTGTTAATATGTCATGTCATTTGTTTGAAAGTATAAAATAACAAAACGTTGCTGACGATGTCAACAAATACATGCATGCATGTTTTTATTTATTTTTATATTTATGTTATTAGCCGATAAACGAGCAGACGAGCCACCTGATAGTAAGTGGTCACCGTCGCCTATGGACATCAGCAAGACCGAAGGTATCACTGATGCGCTGTCGGCCAGGAAATGAGAAGAAGGTTAGAAAGAAAAATGCTGGCTCTCAAGCCCCCAGCCGGAACACGACGAGTCGTTTGGCGGCTGACTCAAGCAGGAGGGTGGTAGCTAGCCAGACAGGCTTCACGGAAAGTTAATAATACCAGTAATAATCTTAATACTGATAACATAATCCATACGCGAAGCCCTACCACCAAGAAGGCCGGCTTCTGTCGCCTCTTACGACACCCTGTTCTGCCAGCATGGGATTGGGGGGTGTATTCTAAGCTGCTCCAATACGCCTAAAATTATTATTGAAATAGAAAAATGGTGCACATCTGGTGTTAAATGAATGGTTAAAATTTTATATCTGGAAGGAACGTCGAACAGAACAATAGTTTTATTAAAATTAGTCACGACATATTACTATTATATCATTTTTAAACGTTGTTACCGTTCATTTTCAAAATATAGGGTTGCCAGAAGCATTATGCGTTGTTGTATGAGGCTTTATTAAAGTATTCACATTAATTAAATGTATAAAGTAATTATTTTGTGATATTTACTGAAAGTGTCCAAACGTCAAGAAAGATGTTGTATAACATTTTATTTTCATTTTCAATACTGATTGCTCTGAATATTAACAAAATTGAATATTAATCCGCTATTAAAATGGGTTTTGCAAACGTACGCAGTATGATATTGACTTATACATAATTGGATATTCGCGGTTCTATAAAAAATCTAGTTTTTATAAAACAAAAAATTAACTTTGAAACTACCCACGAAGATGCCTGACCATTACGGCAATAATGCTATCAAAATCCGACAAGCATACATATAACGGTTGTTTAAGAACACCCATTCATATTTAAATGTTAAAAGTGGGAGAAATTTTTTCAAATATTTCGGGCACATTGTTCGCAATCAACACTCCATGGAGCAATTCAATTTAGGGACAAATGAAAGGCCAACGATCACGCGGCCGATCATTTACGCCTTGGACAGACCTGATAAAAGCTGCAACACCAACGTCCATTAGTCAATGTTCCCGTAATGCTGAAATTTGCAACAGATGGAGATGTATCGCGAGAACTATGTCATGCAAAGTACATGCAATATCATAAAAACACGACAAGAGCGAGTGATTGAGGAAAGAGAAGTGGTAGACAAAACAAAACAAAACAACTGCTATCCAATTTATACATTTAGTTATATAAAGAAATTTCTCATTGGTTAAGATATTTAATGCAATAATAAAACAAAATTATTGAAGGGTCTCAGTAGGAAAATGTAATGATAATAATAATGACTATATTTATGTAGATAATCAGGGTTAAAATCAGTCATGCGTTATAGCCTGTTGCTCCATTTATTTAATAATATGACCACTGTTCTAGATACATCTCCTGTTCAAACGTAAGGAAGTATCGAATAATTAAGTAAAAAAGAGTATAAACTAAATGTTATTCTTCGTAGTATTCGCTTCACTACTATATCACTGATCTCTTTACATGATGTACCCCCATAAGAAATGTTCATATTATTGGCGTTAACTATGTTTTGAATGGCATAAGTCATTCATTTGTCAGTTATTCGTCGCGTTATATTTAAAAATTTTCGAATTTTGTTAAGTCTAAAAAAAATTACATTGTCAAAATCTACCACCCAGATAATTTAATATTTTGTTATCGATGCCGCAATCAATATAATTAATATTTTTTTCAATCAATAATATAAATGATAATAATAATATAATATAAATTATAATAATAATATAAATGGTTAATCGATGACTTGGGAACTTGGATGAGATACGTGACGAATTGATAACATAAGTGACACAATTACATTGTTAGGAATTAAACTAAGTTAATTAAGTAAATACAGAAAATTCCTTAAGCACAAAGTAAATAACATTATTTAAATCAAAGTTACATTCTATAATTTTAAAGAAATTTCTGCATAGGGCTTGAAACTCAGTTCATGCATCATCATTCATCAAGGGACAATTATGTTCTACATGATTCTATATGATACTGCATTTTAACAATGATGTCAAAAATCACATAAAAAGCAATGCGCCTTACAACGCATATTAAAAAAACTCAACGCTGACCCTAGTATAGGGGCTAAATAGTAAGCGCCATTTTTGCGCGACAGACGACTGCGGCGTAAATATTTGCATAATACATTGTTAACAAATGGCGCAATGCACTTTCTTGAATCTCGCTAAAGGAATGGAGTATTTGTGTTGGTGAGTGGCGAGTAAAAAAATGTAAAGAGGTTAAACATTAATTGGATTAAATTGTTATCAAAATTTGAATTTCGAATATGAAAATCAAATTAAGTGATAATTTCACTTATAGGGAAAAAATCCATCAATACAAAAATATTTGATATAGGAGACTATAGATTATCACACCCACAGATTTTCTTAATTCATCTGGATTGTCAAAAATTCTACATTATTTAAACAAATATAATTGATTGTTTATTCATAAGCTCACAACAGTTAAGTTACTTACATAACCATTCTTTAAATATTAGTGTTCGTCATTTGGCTTCACTCAACGTCTATACAAATAAACCTTTTCGATATCATCATCATATTTCCTCGAAAGTTGATATGAAATAGTCTATTACCTTCTTGGTCATTTATTATTTAGTCGCTCTACACTGATTAACCGCTAAATCAATACATTTTCCTTAGACGGCTAGTAATATTCTATCATCGACAAGCGAACGCTATTCAAATTCGAAACCAGTGGATCAAATTAAAGTATCGATTTTATTTAAAAGTATTATCACATTGCTGTCTTAGTGCTATAGGTAGTGCATTCCACAATATAATTAATGGCTTGGACAGCGAACGAGTAAGTAGAGAAACCGGCTCAGTGAAGTCGGATGGAGAGAGACAAAGTTTCAGAAGAACGAAGCTATCGGTTATTGATACATTTATTTCGAGAGACCCGGTGACATATTATTTTATATAATTGAGAACAAAGTGGAAAATATCAGGATACTTTGACTTTGACTTTGTGTGACGCGAATCGGAAGCCATTTTTACTGAAGTCGATAAAAGGAGAGGAGACTGTCCAACTTGGGAAGACAAAAGATGAAACGGATACAGTACTGACTTGACGATTGATCGGAATGTACTTTCTGTTTTATTATACCAAAAGGCATAAAACGGGCTACTGTAAAAAGTCAAAATCATTTCACGATAAATGATGATCATTAGGGAAAGCCATGCCTTATATGTTGCCTTGGCTCGGACCCAAGTATTGATGGAGCTCCTAGCCATTCGGTTTTAATAACAAGCCAAATAAACTTCAGATACATATTTTGTTAGTAACAAATAAATTTTGAAAAACGACGTTTCGAAGGTTTGTTAACTGAAATAATTTTCAAGATAGAGACTTTTTTATCGTCAAATCCAAAGTTAAGACAGTCGTTATGCTAATGAAAAGCTTGATTTAACAGGATTTGTTATGTAACGTAGATAAATGACAATTTTTGGCGTCAAAACCGTAACAATTTATAAGGTATTAATCAGATTTTCATTCAGAGATATCTTAATAGTAGCTTCTGACTTATTCTGATTTATTGTAGGTTGATACAAAGATGAAAGGAGGACTTCTGATTTCCTGTGGCTAGGTCGGCGACAAAGTTTAGACCGGTGTAGGTACTAACCGGGCATTGGTGGTTTGGTAAGTACCTGTACTAGGTAGTGAGATGGAGGCAACACATATTGTTACGAGTAGAACACCCCGGTGGATACTGCGATGTACATCCTTTCGGAGTGTGTCGTTTCCCAGCAATTATAAGTAGAGATAACTCGATTATGAGCGTAATAAATACCTTGGCCAGTAGTGAAGTATGCTGGGCGGTCGTGGTCTCGTTCTGTGAGCAAGTAATCTCGCTAGAAGAGCAGTAGAGCGTATGGCCGATGTCGCTACTTACTCATTCCGCATACGAAGACCATGCGGCAGGAGAAGCCGCTATGCGGAGATTTTTCCTCGGGCAAAATATCGTCCACAAAAGCGGGAGCCATTTTAGGGCATAATATCATCGGAGCTCCGCGGTAGTATGGGAAAAGGATCTTGTAACGCCCGACTAAAAGATGAGTTCAGAATTCTTTAGTGGGTATCCACATATTCGCCTATGAAACGGAAAATCATAAATGTATGTTCTTACAATTTTACAATTTTTTCCGTGTATTTTCTTCTCACTTTTAAAGTATATTCATATTTATTACAAATTAGGGATATGACATTGTATCTTAAACTTATGCCATAACATAAAGAGCATGTTCGCATCTCCGTCTAATTCATATTTTGCACAGGTTTAAACCGGAATTCTTATTTTAAAATAAAATCCGAGGCCCTGTTACTATCCGCAATATCATAGAAATAAATGCATAAAATATAGATAGCTTACACAGCACGCAGTTTTTTACTGTTGTTACATAAAAATTAAACGCATGGTTAAAAAATAACTTAATGCTCACAACTGTATTTATTCTCTTTAACCTACATTTGTAATAGTTATAAGTAGCGACATCTGACAATATTACGTACATGTACGTTGGTACTATGAGAACACGTAGCGCCATCTGTAACAGATGATTCAAAATGTTGTATCGCTTACAACGCCATCTTCAATACATACCATAAAGCAATTTTGTTGCTAATTTTGATTACAACAACACCTATCTTACTTATTGGAAGCTATGTATTACTCTGGAAAAAGTTAAAATTATGTTTATTGTTTTATATCTCTACTAACTGCAATTTCTCTGATGCTATTCCTTTTCTTTGAAATCCATCAGGATATAAAACTCATAGTAAACGATTAATAATATATCTTGATTTTTTTTTTGCAGAAAAAGAAAAAACAAATGGAAATAAATAACGCCTTTCCATAAAATCAACATATTAATATCCATTGCATCACGGACGTCGATCACAAAATAATAAATAAAAAAATCAAACTGAAGAACAAAACAAAAAATATATTTTTTTAATTATCCTTAAAAAATTACATATGACAAATCATATTTATTCATTTGTTAATATGAAATTGAAAGAGGAGATAAATATTATAGCTGCTAAATATTCATGCATTGAATTGAATTATTATTGTAATTACACAAACAAAATCGCATGTGGTAAAAATTCACCATCAGGTGGACAGTCTACTCGTTTGTCATATGAAACCGTCATAATATATGGAAAGTGTAATAAACTAATTTTATTTGCAGGAGGAGATTTCTTTAAAGAAATACGACTATAGAGCTACTCAACTTCATCTAGCCGCAGTACGAGCTCAGGTAAGTTAATTTTAAATAAAGAATACGTCACTTTTAATGGTTTTAATTAGATACTACTAAATATGTTTCTAATAATAATTTGCTATTTACTTAAACATAATCCCTCGCTATCAGCTACGTGAATCACAATGCAACTTTCTCGACAACTTCGAATTGCTTGTTAACTAACTGTACAACTTTGTAACCGAAACATGTCGAAATATTTCACAGTTAACTTTTTAAAGAACATGATGAAAAGTCATGAAAAGTATGAAGCATGAAGCCAGGCCATGTAAATTGTTTTTTTTTTTACTTATTATAAGTCAATGCTTGGCTAAATCCTAAATAATAAAGTAAAGATTCATATTATATGAGTTTGTAGTCCAAACATTACTGCGCCTGCCTGAACAGTGAAGTGTCCTGAAAACAAAAAGGCTTAAGGGTTTTTATTATAAATTATTTTATACTTAGGTATGTAGACTCTTAAATACTGTCCTTACCTTATTCTGTAACCGATAATTTGATATTTTATTTTTCCATAAAACCGTTCAAATTCCTGTAAACATGCAAATCGTATAACGATTTAATACCATAATTGTATTTTCTCCCGTGGCCATATTAGGTGCCCCATTTTTCAGTTTATGGGCTGTTAACTTTAAAACTCCAATGCAATCTGTACAAAAAGATTACTAAAAATTTAAAATGCTTTAAAAACATTTTCGGGACTTCGACGGTAAAATAATAGCTTATCTTCGGTCGATATTCTTAATTTCTCATCTTATAAACTTCTATTCAGAATAATTTTGCTTAGGCTCCTTAAAAGTAGACATTGAGTTTTGACGTTAAAACCAAGAAAATTCTTTCATAATTAATTGTGTCGTTTTCCAATTTCTATGCGTTCTGCGCATGCTTAGTCAGAATACAAAGTCCATGCGGAATAGACCTCGCAAGATAAATCAATATTTTTAAATATTTCCCGCTCGTCGCGCGTCTTTGCGAAAGATTAAAAATTATAAGTACTGTAATTTCTAATTATTTTCTCAATAATGAATAAATGAAAAATAACGTAACGAAATATCTGTGTGAACTTTAATCCCTAGGATAAGCTGGGTAAGGTTCAGTACAATTATTTATCCTCTTATATTACGATAGGTATTAATAATTATGCTTTTTTGTGGTTGCGTGATCTTGTTATCGTAAATGCACTAAAAAAATAGTTATATTTATTTAATATTCGTAATTTACAAGTAAATTGACTATGCGTTGTTTTGGACCTTATATTGCCGCATTGCGCACAGCCTCCCACTTCTTCAGTCTGAGAGCAGATCTCGCAGGCTGACATAACCTACGCAAAAGCATTTCAGCAAATTCGCGTTTTTAAAACTTAAAAGTCGCCATATTTTTATTACTATCTCGTTATTTGTTGTTCATTTTTAAACCGCAAAAACGGATAATAAACGAAAATTCCGAGTTCGTGCCAAAATGGGGTGGATTTCTATGAAAAATCATATGGTAAGTAGACTATAGTAAGTAGTATAATGATTTGAGTTTTTATAGTTTTATTTAATTTATTATCATTTTTTAAAGTGTTGACAACATGTATAAAATATTATTGGTAGGTATATTATTATGTATAATATATACTTTTATAAAAAAACATTTAGACAACTGTAAAATATATTTCAAGACCATTAACAACGTAAGGAATATTAAACATAAGCAATTAAAAATAACCGTTATTTATAAAGTTAAAATGAATGTATTTACAAATTTTAGTATCCTTTTATAGTTTTCTAACCTGTTTTCAGAAGTTGCGTATTTACTACACTTTTTTATATTATATTTTTATTATTGCAATACTTCCCTTTTCGAATTTTAACTTCAAATATAAAAAACTAGAAAAACAATATAGGCAGTCGTTGGATGTTTTTTGGCTTTAATTTTTCATGAAACTAACATTTTATTTTCATTATAAACTAGAGTGCGACTGAGATTACTTTGAAAGTCATTACTTGTGAGCGAATGAAAAACGGACTATTTTACGCCATAAAAATTGTCAAGAAAGACACACAGTGCTCCAATCCACAGAGTATTTATATTTAGCCTGTTTGAAGCTCTGTTGCTTGGAGTGCCTGACTGTAATATATGAGTGTACTTTATGTGCGTGTCGAGTTTGTGTTGTTCGGTTTTCACGGCGGGATAATTTTTTAAACAATGAACCGAGCATAGAGTGTATAAATTGAAAAAGAAAATGAAGGTGAGTTTAATCACTTTAGATTATGATTATGTAATAAATATTCTTCAATTACTAGCAGTCAAGCTGTTTCAATATGTATATTATTTAAGTGTATATATTCAGACAAAAGTCTGTGATATTTACTATGATTTAACTGTGCTTTTTCTCTAATCGTTTGCTTCATCGTTACTGAGAATGATATTAGGTACTATTATAGTTTTACGCGAGTGCAACATAACCTCAAATACGTATGTATTCGTAAGAAAAAAAATATTTAACGGTCATGTTTATGTATTCTTATATGAAAACAAGATAATATATGTAATATTAACTGTCTAATGCGTATATTAAAGTTATGCTATTAGATGTGATTTATTTTTGATTCGTAACGTCAGCGATTTTTAGGCGGGAAACCAATGCAAGTGCAATCGATACTTTGAATAGTTATACCACAGTCGATTTGGTGCTTATTACTAAGGTGTTTCATATTGTTCATTTATGCATTTCAGGACGAACAAGAGCCCAACTAAATTTAGTCACCTGAACACATTTAATTGACCAAGTCACTTAAATATTGTAAATATGAAGCAACATCGTCATCAAACATCATCGTTGGCACTAAAAGTAACTGGTTATCAATCTGATGATGATAATGTACGGTACAAAATTAATACGAAACTTTTTAATAATACTGACAAACCAAGATCTACTAAGAAATTAGAACCGGTAGTGAAGATAGAAGAAGACGAGAACATACGCTATATGTTCCCAACTGTTGTTACAAAGGCAAAATCTCCACAAAAAAAACCTAAACCAAAGCCTAGAATAAAAGTAAATTTTTGGAGTAATAAACAAAATGTTAAAAGACTACATAATCCAACACCAGTTAAAGAAAATTCTAACCGCAGGCACACAGTAAGTACAATCAGTGATGTATCACCTGCTGCAAAAGCAAAAACTTCTGCTGTTAAGGTTCGGAAACGTGTATCATTCCTTCCGTCTCCGCTATTCTCTGATAATCATGTACCAATGGTGACCGTGCCCGATGACTTGACTATTCAGCTCAATGAGGAAGAAGCGAATGACCTAAGCGAGGACTTGAACCATGCTTTTGTAAATAATTGTAGCGGCATTAGCAACACAAAATCTGAAAAGCAACCTAAGCATAAACTCAGAAACTCGATCCCTGAAACAAATCCTAAAAGTTCAAAAAGAAAACAATACGATGACTCGGAGCCTAGGCTACCTGTAAATGATAATGAACTTGAATTCTTTTCCAAATATGTAGTTCAGAAGTTAAGAAGAATGGAAACAAATCAACGCATATATTCTGAAAATTTAATCAACACTGTCCTGATGTTAGGCCAACTGGGTAAACTAAATGGGAAGTCCAAAATAGCAGACACATAATATTTATAAATAGTAATAATTTGCACATTACAGATATTTACAACTTATTATCAATATTTTATTAAGTATGTTGTTAATATTTTAGGTGAAATTTAAAACTGTTATCTACTGAATTATATAACTTTTAATGCTTTTTGGATAAAAATCTGTTTTGAAAGTGCAATGTTATAGAATACTGTATACAGTAGATTTATTGTATAAGTAAGACTTTATAATTAATTTCATAAAGGTGAATTCCATATGTTAACTATAAAAACCTATTACAAATATTGCTTGTTCTTTTTAAAATCAATAATTTTACAACAATTAATAATTAATTATGTTTACATTTTGCACAACTTTATAAAAAAAATATATGATATATGCATTGTGCAATATTTACTGTTAAAAATAAATTTTGATAGATTTTTAAATAATTAATCATGAAATCTGATTGATTATCCAATATGCATTTATTACTTAGCTACTATGTTATGATCACCATCTTTAGAAATTGTGTATTACCTTTGAACTTTTGATATGTTTCATCTAATATGTGCATATAATATTGGAAGTTTTTGAAAACAAGTTATTTTATGACTAAATTACTTATTTGGAATTAATTTTACATATTTGAATTAATCCCTTATTGAAAGTTGATATCTTTTCTATATAATTTATCTTCATTCTCATTCTGACACACCTTAACTATGATAAAACTGCTGTGGGTTGAAACATTGAATACATATTAAGAATTGAAAGTGAAACTGTTTTCACTGTTAAGTATGTGAGTTTTAGATGTAAAAATAAGGTACTTTATATATTTTTTGGAAAATAATTGTGTTGTAATATTTTGACCTCCTGAAGCTTTCTTCATGTATGATCTATACTATTTTTACACATAGAAATTCATTGGTAACATAGTTACTTGTAGATTTATAATCTGTGATTTAAGTTCTCATTATGTGGCACTAGGGTCAAACGTTGAATTGAATGACAGCAGTTTTATAGAATAATTGTTGTTGTACAGTTAAGATATTTACATATTGTTGCAAGAGTACTGTATACAAATAGAGATAGGCTTCTCTTTGTTCTTCCACTGTAATGCATAGTAGTTATATATTTAAGATATAATATGGGACTGCCTTACTAATAAATTATTGATTCTTGAACCTTTTGTAATTTTTAAGTACTTTGGGCCAAGATAGTTAACCAAAGGATGTGTTATTTCATTCATGTGTCACAATTAACACACACATTTAAAATTTTAAACACTAGTCTTGCCCACACCAACAAGTCACTTACCATAATATGCAATGAATCACTAGAGCAATAAATTCATGTAAATAAATAAACACTCACTTACTCATCTCCATGACATGACATGGATATACACACAAATAATAAAATACACATCATAAACTCCCACAAGCGGAGAATAAAAATTTTTGTATTACAAACCTACTTCACCTTTTGTATACCAATAGCAAAACTTTTGTGAGTACATAAAATCTGACGTCTTCGACGTGAGATTTAAGAAAAACCCTACTGGACCATAAATAGAGAACCTTGTTATTAATTTTGAAATGTATTGCATAACTACACAGAATCACTAATCTACAGTACAGTAATGGATAAAATTATTCCTTACGTTAACAATTAGCAAATGCCCTGGAAACAATTGTTAATCATTTTTATCAAGTGTTTTGTAAAACACTTTATAAAAATGATATTATGTGATACATTTTCTACATGATCACAATTAGTACAAACTATATTAAAATATGTAACTATCTAAGATTATTGTGTTTAATTAGACATATAGAAGATACTGTTTTTTATGGCGTAAAAGTAATGATTATTGTCAAAAAATTAGGTTAACTTTATGCTACGTATTAAAAAGTAATTTAATTTCAAGCAATATATAATCTTAAAAAAAATGCCCTAATAAGATCTATGTGTCACTTATCTGTTTTATTTATTTCAAAGTTATGATCTTAGTCAAAATACTCGATTATAATTATGAAATTATGTAAGGTCATCGAATCGTAATAAATGTACAGTATCATAAATAGCTAGAAAACTACCTCGATTAGTTTCAGATAAGTGTATCTATGGTTTATATCGATATCTATCGGTAGTAAGTTACCTCCGCTACGTGGAGCACTTTGCCGTTCCGACATTAATGATTTATATTGAATTATTAATACAAGTTGTCGTCATTGAATATTACAGAACTAAAATTTTCTGTTACAATCATACCGGTTAATTCAGTATCGAAGATAGACAGTCAGAAAGGCGTAATATAAAACATTTTATAAAGTTATAAGATTTAAGAGCCTGGATGTACGTGAATATTAAAATAAAAAATTCATTTAATTTATTTTATAAAAAGGAATGGAAAAAACAATTGGGAATAAACATTATTATTTGACGACCTCATAGCCCAGTTGGTAGTGATGCTGCTTGCCGAGCGAGGGCTCCCGGGTACGAATCCTGGCAGGGCAGGCATTTATGTGACGGATAAATACTTGTTCTCGGGTCATGGGCGTTTGTAATGTCATATTTATGTATGCCCATTCTAACCGCAACACATTGAAGCCTAGTGCGGAGGTGTGAGTGTGTAAACATTTTATTTATATTTTTTATATGTACTATATTTTTATTTTACATTTATCTATTTGTTACCGCGATCACAGAACCGTTTAAAAAAAATTAGCTAAATATACCCTCTTTAACGAAGATAATATTTTTTACATTCAACCGTATTTAGTAAAATTTTTGCAATTTTTTTTTTATTGTAACCTTAATAATTTCGGACTTACAGGAGTAGCGGAGGTATATATTTTTTTAACCATGAAATTTGAAGTTATGAATAAATACTTTTACCTAAAAAAGTACCCTTCATTTATATAAGTTCCACATGTTATTTATAAACGATATATGATTATATTATAAACCTGTTAATAATAAAGTTTCTAACCAACCTGCTGGTAGAAAACCCTAACTCCAATCAAATTGGATCTGTTACCGTATCAGTCGTTCGTAGTTCAACAGGATGTACGACGAATTTATGGATAAAGCCCTATATACCCCCTTATTATAGACCTAAATTGTATTAAAACGTCCAACATTCCAACATTGATCCTAAAAAGGTAAAGAATCTTAAGGTCTTCCTAATAAGAACAAAATAATTTCAGTTATGCCGAGAAATATCTTTTCGAATCATGGGCTGCAATGATAACTACAAACTACCAGCCTGTTGCTCAGTTACATAAAGAAAAAGTTAATACACATTTAATATACAGAAGAAAATCATTTCCCATTATTGATAGAACGCATGTAAATATATCAAATTTCAGGGTTGAATGATTTCTATACATATTGGAAACGTGAATCGAAGTTTATGGAATATTTGTGTTACGTATGATTTTGGGATTTGTTAGTAAAGTTCGAGTAAATATTGGTTCTGGGATTTGGGGTTTATTTCTGCAAACAGTCTTGCGTCTAAATCGCTATTTCAGCGTTTTATTCCAACGACATTACGGACTGTTTGGGCGTCTAATAACAAGTTTTCAGAAGACGAAACGTATGCAAATTTGTTTTGTCAATCAATAAATATGTTACTAGATGTAAAGATAAGAACGTTGTTTGAGAAATATACGCATAACGTGATTTCTCACATTAAAAGAAATGTTTTTAAATGGAAAAAAAAACAGTGAAAAATAAATTAATTTCCCCAATCTCTCGTATGTCTCTCTTTTTATTATCTTTCAAAAATCAAATTAAATTTATATTAAGTACGATAAAAACTTAGGTGTGAAGGTGGTAATTAGAAATAAATCCTTACATATTTTTTAAATTTATTTCGAATAATTTACAGATTTTCATAAAGTTCATAATGAGCTTCTATTTATTGTACTCATTCTTGATAACATAATAGCAAACCGTCTTTTTTCGTCAATAAAATTGTTCAAAATGTAAAGTAGTCGCATATACATACTTAATAACGATAGGTTATCATTTTTATAAAAATAAAAAGTCTTATCGTACATACAATGGCAATAATAATTTCAATAATAGGTACTATCTACTATTGACAAGGTACGAGTAGCTTAAGTAATTTGTACTTGTACCAATTTTCCTTAGATACGGTTCTGTGTTAAATATTGATAATATATGCGATTCGAATAAATGAACAGTAAATAAAAAAATATTAATGAAACACGTCAGCAGTACTTTCAAAACATAAATATGGCAACCCGTTTTAGCAGTTTGTTTCTATGAGTTTGTGCGGAGCGCTTTGATGTAGATAAAGATTAAAAAAGGTCTTGAAACAATCTTTATTATTTGAAATTGTTAAAAATAGAATTATATAAATTATTTAAACCGTCTTCGTTTCGTAGTAAATAATTACTATAACCTTATTTATATTAATAATTAGCTGAAATAAATAAAACAACTATCATATATATAGGATCTTCTTAATTATGTTTTAGTATTGGTATTTAACTCGAAACTCGACAAAGATCCATTATTATAATATTATTTTTACATTTCTGGTCAACTTTTAAATTCATCCTTCTATATTATATATCATAGAAACTGTTATGTGTCTGATATTTTTCAGATAACTACACTTTGATAATAACTTGATTTCTTACATTATACTCTAATGCAGCGCCTCCTAACCTTTTTTCATTCCTATACCTCTTAATAAAGCTTTTCTTTTTTGAGTACCCCTCCCTTATTTCAATGACTTTCCTGATATATCCATACCTACTTCTAAAAATGTGTCTCGTTTCTCTGAAGGTAATTGTTTCAACTCGAGTTTTTATTTGTGAACATAAGATTCATGTTTATAAAGCGAAACTAGGGCAGACAGTTACTAGTAAATTTATAAAAGAATATTTTTTAATCTATTCTATAATTCCATGAAGCCGAGTTTAGCACCTTTTTCGCCTTAACTAATCTACGAGTATACATGCTAGTTATAAACACGTAAGATAATATTCTAAAGTTTATGTAGGTATAGTCAAATCAACCGATAAGAATCAGTATATAAACGAGGGAATAGAGAGTGTTGTTAGAAAATGGTTGCTGAGCGACGTTAGAGTAACCACACTACACTACATCTGGCGTTAGCAGCAGTCTAGCCGCTAGCCGTAGCGACTAGCCAGTCTTCTCCCGCCCGCCCTCGCTAGCGGTTAAATATTGCTTGCGTACGTAAACACTCGCGAAGAACAATCAATCGTAGTAATTAATTGGTTCTATTTAGCAACTGAAATAAATATTATTTACAAAGTTATATTGATATATAAATATCATAACAATTTAAGTGTTAACCTTTTTCTTTGTTTCTTATGCATTATTATCATTTATACCGGTTGTCGCTCGCAAATACACCGATCAGAGAATCTAATTATTTTTAAAAGTTTTAATTATACATCACAAAAATAATTTGTTTTTTGATCATTAACATAAATATCGATGATGGATTTAGTACATCGGCTGCATTATCTAGTGCTCTCTCAAAAATCTGACCTCATGACAATGGACAAGGAGCAAAGGATGCGTATGCGACGGCAATCTAGTTTACCTGAATACAGTAAGGCCAACAAAATGCGTCAACGATTCGAAGAAGCATATTTCAATGACGTAAGTTTAAATAACATTTATGTAAACAGAGAATAACCTTCCCAATTAAAATATATTGTAAAACACACTCCTGAAACATGCACGTAGATTAGTAATGTTTAATATTAATAAAATAAATGGACTATTATGATTATTTATAATGAGGTTGTAAAGGTACCTTTAAATACTGGCTAAAGTGACAAACGAAGGGAATGCAGAGCGTTACGAAACAAAGCTTTTCTAATAGGTAATGCAAATCATGTTTACATATATGCCAACATACCAATACAATTATTTAATATAAACGTATTAATAATAAATAATTATTATTACTATTTTAATGACAAAAAATACTTTCGCATACTCACACTTCATACTAGGATCGTGTGTTGCAGGTGGCATAGAAAAAATCTACAAACAACCAAAATTTGTCATTGACTTTGTTATCATCAACCATTTATTAACAACATAAATGACTGCCATGGGTTATTTCTTCCTAACATAGTTTGAATTCATCTGCGATCATTTCAGAAATTATAGCAGGGATCTTAATAAAATTTTTACTCGTAGATGGATTGATTCACAAGAAAAATAAAAACGTAAAAACTTATAAAACACCTAACGAAAACAAGAAGGAAACAATTATTTGCAACAATAAATGTTTCCCGAAACTAAAGATTCAACATAATTATTTGGCCTGAATTTTCTCTCAGAATGAGCGGGTTTAATTAAGGCCAATGTGAGCCACGTAGGACGAGTATGAAATAACACACCTTTTGATTTTGACATTATTAAGAACTGTATGGCAGTTTATTCACAATCTTTCACCAAAGGAAATCATATAATAGCTATAAAGTAATAAGTTTACCTGCCTAAGTTCGTAGTTATGCTCGAAGTTCGTAGCCGACTAAAATTGTTTGTCGGTCTGGTGGGTAAACTTTATCTAAAATCAAACGTGATGTTTTTATTCTTTTTCGGTCGCAGTATTCGAGAGCCGGTTGCCTTGGTGTTGTTTTATGGAGCTCGGTATTCGCTTTTACAATAAAGTTCCAAAGGCGATACGTGATTTATCTATTGCAACTTTCAAGCGACTTATAGATAAAGGATATAACCGTAGAGATTAATGTATGGATAACAAGGACGTCTGGAAATAAAATTGACTTAACTGATTTCTTACAAGTTAAGATTTACTTTGTAATTGTCATATTACTATGTTGATTTAAAAGTTGTGCTGACGAGATGCTTTCACTATTTCTTCTCCTCAGTTATAAAGTTCATATTCCAAACCGTAGTTAGTAGAAGCAAAAGATACTTGCATAACTTACAAAAATACCTAAATTATTAAATAAATTTTATTATGTTGGACGGATATGTATAGTATGACCGCTTAGGATGAATTAGAATGGTTAACTTAATTAAAGTGTATACCTAGTCTGGTTGCTACGTTCCACATTCACGTGACGTTTTGAACGCACGCAACCGTTAGTGAACTAAATTTGATTTAGGTTGTGCCTTTGATTTATTAGCTAGTACAAGGGACCAATATTAGGGCCATACACAATGAAAACAAGATAGACATACTAAAATCCAGTATGGACGTAAATATACAAATTGAAAAAATCTCAATTCAGTCGCACAACCATAAACTGTTTTGTAACTCAATCTTAACAACAATAACTAAATTACTAAAAGTTTGCTCATGATGTAAATTGCTACACTTGACAAGATTATTTTAGTCTGTTTGCTGTGATTGTAATGATAATATAAAACATAATATTTTACGTATTTTACTATTAACTAACGATTTTATAATTGGCTGTAATGAAAATCAATGGCGCGGGAACTGTAACTTTATTAAGTACTTAGAACATGTTTGTGCTAGTGACCACAAGAAAATTTATTGTTAAAAATATTACTTAATTTTGATGATTTCTTTCAATAACTATAAATGTATAATATCTCCTACACGTGATATAAAGAAAGCCCCTACAAATAAAAACAAAATAAACGCAGTACTTCTTGCCAGTTTAACTTTTTGATTATATTACATAACAATATGACATTTAACGACAACTATACGATTAAATTAATTTATGTGCTTTATCAGCTTTGGTTTTATAAATAAAGTGACGGCCCGCTCCGACTGCTTTCGGCTGTAGCAATTTATAATTATACGTGTACACTTAATATAGCTTAAGTCCATCCGGAATTATATACCTTACAAGTGGTATTTTTAGCATATAATAAAATAATTTCTGAAAAAGGTGCCAAGGTTCCGAAGATAACCTTCCGCATATACACAAACTTAAAAAATCTCATTTTCTCTTTATAAAATACTAGTATAGATAATATAGGTAATACGCCAGAAATTTATATCCACAAATAATATTGATCATAAAATTTACAAGAACTAACTTATTTAATATTTACTTACCTAATTGTCAATTAATGTAAGCATCTGTATTTGAAAAAGGATTTTACGAATATAATTTACACGAACCTGCTTATCTCGAAGAACGAAGATAAATAAGGAATAGGTAAGAAGGAAAAAAATAAAGGTTATGTTATGGTAGATAACTCATTCACAATCGCCCCTTTACGCTTTTGATAAGCTTTATAGTCCCTTTTTATTTGTTTTTGACACGAATCTCGGTCGCAAATTCCGGGCAGTTAAAAAATTGCTTTATTTTGTTTACCTATGCATGTTTTCCATAGACGTTAATGCTTCATTATCGTCATACGTTTTATAGAAATTAATGGGTTTTTTATTCTATTTTATCTTTGAGTTGACCACTATTAGCAAAACGTTTGAGCGTTTCTGTGTTTTGGGGGATATGTTAAGCGATCGTTTCTGATTTAGACTTAACACTGGAACAACGTAAGCTTCACGCCTCCACAATGACAAGGACCGTGACCGTAAGGGTAAATAAATCATTAAATAATTTACTAATAGTCATAGCCACGATCACATATAATGTTGGCAGGTTAATTCACTTAAATTATTCAATAGTAGTTCCTTAACAAATATTATTACAGTAATGTTTATTATTTATAAGTCTATCTTTATATATTATTAGTTTCTCTAAATAGTTCCCCCACTACAAAGTCATACCATGATATACTACGAAATATTTTCTTTATTATTCCTACAGATTAACTAGAATACCAATAGCATTTACAGCGTATCAACTAACTGCGTTTTGTCTTATCAACTGACAAAGCGGAAGCATAGGTCACGCAACGTCTGTTGTAGACGGATTAATGTCCGCTAGTCTTTATTTAATAAATAGTCTTTACGTACGTTGTTATAGATACATCTATGTCATCATTCATCAACATTACAACCCATATCGTCCCACTATAGGGCTCGGGTCTCCTCTCGCAATGAGAAAGATTCAGGCAATAGTTTGCCACGTTGACCAAGTGTTAGTTGGCAGACTTCACACACCTTTAAGATCATTATGGAGAACTCTCAGGTTGAAGGTTTCCTCACTATGTTTTCCTTCACCGAAGCAAGTGATAATTAATACGCACATAATTTTTAAAATTTGATGTGCGTTCAGGATTCGAACTCGCATCTCCCGTGCGGGAGACCTACGTTAAACGTTAAACAAAACGTTCAATCAATATAATTATTTTGTTGAATCAGAGAAACCTATTCTAGACTCGATAATTGACGAAATGTTCACAAACCGAAATTTTTTACACATATTTAAATAGTTTTCACAATTGCGTAGTAAAATCATAAAACGATTTTATTGATACTACGTTGTTAAGTAGTCACATTTTATATTGCGGAGGTGAAAAAATTGCAAAGACAGCAGATAAATAATAAATATTACCATATATCGATTACGGTTATGATTGAATTCTAATTTTTGTAACAATATCTATATACCTAATTAATTCCCTGTACCTAATCCGATTGAAGCGTAAGGTTTCGTAATCAGTCTGTTTAAGGAATGTGAGTCATTTATGTCGTTTATTTTACTTCGTGCGGTCTTGTTGTTCTAGATTATCTTAATATTAGTTTTGGAAATTTCGTCACGGTTCATAGTTTTTTGACAAACATTTCTGATTATTAAATTATTATTGAAAATTAGTTTCCTACAAAGCATGTAATACTATGATAGGATTCTTTTCGAAAAATGTATGCTGTGCAGGTGAATTTATAAACGTAAGAATTCAAAATTATGTTTATTTGCTTTTTTGCCTTTAAACCCTGTATTTAATTAAAAGAAGCAAAATTTTTAACGTGTTACAAGAAGAGTGGAAAATGTTTTCTTTTCTGTTGATACTCTTAATTAATATGTATGTTGCAAACCGTTTCACATATACATATGTACGTGTAACTAATTTAAAAAATCACAATAATTTTTTAATACCGGCAAAAAATTACTTTGTTACTAAGCTTAAGCAGTCTTATAATCGAATTCACACAGCCTCCTAGTAACAGGTCTCACATTCATGTTGTTCTTTTGATGAAACGCCTTAAAAACTTAACGGTCAGTCTAATCCTAATTCTTGGGATTCTACGAGCGTTGAAAGGTATGTAAATGACCTGATCTGCATTACACAGTTTTATCTTGAGAAGGCAAAGGAGATTTTTTTATGTAAATAACTAACTAACCAGGAGTCTTATCATCTGATAGAAAGTGATCACTGCCATGATAAAATTATGTCACACCGAAAGCGTCACTGACGCGTTGCTTGTGAAGAAAGAAGCGAGAAAACCCTTTTTAAAGCTTCTTACACTTATTAGAGAGTAAGAATAATTAAAAATTAAGTTGCTACCGAGCTATTCGCTAGATTCGCCTAACTTATAAACATATTTCACCCCAACACGCTGCAAGTAGAAACATATTATTAAATGTAAGTGAGCTAATCGCTTCATTCTCGTCCAGCGACAAATTAATGACGCTTCTGATGTAATGAATCTGATGGTACATAAAAACCCTAACTCCTGTCAATTTCTTATTTCAAATCGAAGAAGATAATCAAAACACAAAAAAGGCAGTTTATGTATTTTACTTAATGTTACCAAGTTTCTAATGGTCTAAATTTACAAAAATTTATAGAAATCAGCATAAACTTTAAGGTATAAATGGTGTTAAAAGATTTTGTTGTCCTAAAGCCAGATCAAACTATATATTCCTATTTCATAGAATGTTTTCTACTGTCTGTTATATGTGGAATAATATCCAATTTCCTTTTTATAAGTTTTACGATCATACCTTACCTGGAATATCCTTTTTATATTGCGAATAATATTTCTACGAATTATCTTTCATTTAATATCATATTACTGTTTAAAACAATTCTTTGAAACTGCTTATCTTGTGGTGATTAATTAGCTAGATAATAGCGTAATTGCTAATAATTTTATTACGGAGACAATTTTAATGACCGCGGGATACCCTTTCTGTAAAATATAATTGTGAAGAATGGCGGCTGTAGTTGAGATTTCTTCTATATGGCACTTTGCCACTATAGTCTTTAGACCATGCGAAAATTACACCTTCATTATTTGCACAACTTTGATTGAGAAAAAAATTTCTTTCATATTTAATTCAAGTATCTTCCACAAACGAAAGATTTTTGTTGATTTTCTATGCAGAAAAGAAAATTTAGGGCAGATAGTGGATGAAATGTAACATGGAGTTTTATGCTGACGTATTCCAATAAATGACAGTCATCATTGGGTATCCAAACTTACTGCATATTACTGTAATAATGTACGTACTTTTAATGCTCCAGCGTTCATATCCATTTGGAATTGAATCATGTTCCAGGATTGTTACAAATGCATATTACAAAATTAATAAGTCATACGCTACAATATAATTTTACAATACCCATTACCGTTACGCTTTTTCCAAATCTCTTACGCAGCTCTGAGATTGTGTGTTACCCTGGATAAATGTGTGCGCGACGTTGACCTATCTAGCAGAAGGACGAGAACGAAGAGAAAGAAAGAAACGGGGACGACTTTGATGACTTCGGCAACGCAAAAACAGTTCATTAAGCTGTTACGTATTTATTAAGTATACTAATGATAAGATCTTGTTTCAGAGGGAGCTTTTTGCGGCAAAAGCAGACAGCGGTACTGCGGCAGCAGATCGTAAGTTATCATCGTCTTCAGCCGGCAGTATGAAGAACAAATGGCTAAAAGCCTTCCGAAGCCTTAAGCCACCTAGTGCGCCCCCACCTCACGCTGCACCTCTTGATAAGTAAGTTATATGATAACCTTAATTTTAATTACATTTATAAAAAAGTATACATAAAAAAGTTTTAAAAACTAGGATTTTCAGGGACTTGTTTTAAAAAAGGTTGTCGTATAGTACAGGAAATATATACTTTAATAAATATGTAGGGGGGTAGGTATTTATCACTGCCCAATGGGTTTTTCGGTACTTACACACTCTTGCGAATATTTCGCTTGACAATCTTCTTGAAAATTAATGATTGAAAAAATAAACTTGTTTTTGTAACTGTTTTTTAATTATTACTTTAATCTTGCTTTTTAGTTAGTACAGTGTTAATTTATGCATTACTATTAACTATTCATCTTAACGCGATCGCCATGTTTTATTTAGTATGACGTCACAAATCTTATCGTTTATTACTTAAGAAATTTCTTTTATGGATAGCTATGTCATGGGTATTATATAAATGGGAAACATTTATTTTTTTGTCATCAGAAGTTGACCAGTATATTTTAGCTCCTTAGGAGTTAATTTTAATATAAGAGTAAGCACATAATGTCCATATTTCTTCACATGAATAATAAAATTACTTCATAAAACGTCAAGGCAATCAATCAACTCTACAACATTGTGATACCTACAATGTAAATAGTATCCGTTCGTTTTCATTATAAAAACAAAAGGTTTTTCAAGGCATTTTAAAATGTTAACTTTATTGCACCATAAGACTAGTACTTCAATAGACAGTATAGTAGAATAGTATATTCAATAGACAGGTACTGCATTTCCGCCGTGTGTCGTGGTGGTCGATTGCATCCTCACACCGGATTTCCATACATTTTACAGCTTAAGTACACTGAAATATTATGCATAACTCTGCATTGGAATTATCCTTTGAGTTAAAGATGTCGTTTAAACTACCCAAATTACAATTATGCAAATTATATACAGAATATAAATAAATACTATTACATACTCAATATCTAGGTTCCTACATTTTAATGTTAAAACTGTAACTTGGCTGAATTAGTGCATTTTTTTAAGATCTGTCACTTATAGTATTAATGTATGATATATGCATAGAGACACAGAAACAACCCTCTCCGAACTGATTATCCTTTTCTAAATCTCGATGTGTAATAATTATTTACTGCCCGCTATTGTAGTATGTGTTATGGGTCAACGTTTATGAAATTTTATCGGAGGATCTCAAACTGTTCTCGCAGAATTGGAGATAAAAATTTATATATTAAATTTCTGATATATATATCTAGCCATTATTTCATTTTTACCATATTTTTCTATAACTGTTGCAATAAATGATTTTATTTCTATGAATTTAAAAAAGACACCAATAAAAAGGTTAAACGATTTACAAGACTATATAAAAAAAATTTCAATGACTGAATAATATCGGTTACTGCATTTACAAAACCATGATAATCATTAGATTAGAGGTTAATGCAAAGACAAACATTTTCATTTATGCTTATTTCAAATTTGTATTGAAGACTCAAGACTCTGACATGTCATTTTGGTCTAACTGCACTGTTTTGATGCTATACGGGTAGATAGCGTCTGTAAACTTTAACAATCTTATTCTCGATAGCAAACTAAACCAGGTTACTACTGGAAATAAAGTCAGAACATTGAAAGGAATCTGAAAGAAAACAGTTGGACGTAACGACTTTTGCCACATGTGAGCACAGCTGGGCATTTGTGGAAATGTTTTCGTTTTAAGGTCAAGTATAAGTATCGTATAGTGCAATCTAGCCATTTCTCCACCGAGAACGAAGTTCACTAATGTTTTTCTAAGTAAAGTAATATTGGTAGAACGAGCAAATGCTTTAAAGTCGACTTTTATAGGCATTCTGTTTGCGTTGTCGGCTTCACTTGGAAATTGCCTTTAATTTGGGATAATAAGTCAAGGCTCAGAGGACCGATTTGAAGTGGTACGTGAAGTAATAGTAGCTTAGTAATATTCATTAATTTATGAAATTATGTGATTTCATTATTTAATTTTCTGTTTGCTATAAAATTTTGCGTTAATTTTGCATTAAAATGTTGAATCTTAGAGATATAATTAATTGAAATAAGGGAAAAAAGTTCCTGAAAAATGAGAATTGCCATCTTAATTTACGATCACTGATTAGATGTCTGAATGAGTTGATTTCAATTAACATATTATTCAGCATAACATTTATTTTATGAAAAAAGTTCAACATTAATCTGTTGGAAATTGTGTTGGAACACCTAAAGTACACGTTAAAAAGAAACAAACCTCAAAGTTAATCAACGAGAGAAATAGGGAAGTATGTTGCCACTGTGTCTGGTTAGTGATGGGTACTGTAGCATATATTATATTTCAGATAGGCCCAGTTGAACCATACATACAAACGATCGTATAATTCCGCTCTTTCATTTTAGATGATTTTTTATTATGAAATGTATGTTTATAATACTGATTTAATTTTTTTTATATGTTTAATTGATATTTATTATAAAACGGTTGTGAACTTTATCCGTACAGTAATTTATTTTAAATTTGTATGATTGATAATTATGTAGATCAAAACCAAGTCAGATTAAAAATTTTGTTATTCATAGTGGATAAAACCATATTAATAAGTGGATAACACGCTACGTACATCGTATTTACTGTTTCCGGAAATTAATATGATTCACCGGAAAAGAAGGTAAAAGTTAGAATAGAAATTTTTCAAAATGAATGAAAGATAAATCGAAAAAGTAAATAATTACAATACCGTTGTTGGAAAATTAGGCAAACTACTAACTTAAAGTTGTGTACATGACAATTAAGCCATCTTTTATTTTTAGGTTTACCGTACTAACACATAAAAACCTAGTTTGAAACAATACAGATTGAAAAATTCATGCAATTAAGGTAGAAAAAGTAACTTCTTTTTTCATTTTATTTAACTTATTATATGAACTAATTAAAGCAAAATAGCTCGAGTTAAGTTTGGAAAAAGTAGTATTATGCATATCAAAGATAATTATGTTCTTCACAGCGGTTTCTATGTCCTTATTTCTGATAAGGAATATTGTTTACTAAGTTAAAATTGTGAATTCCTTCGAAGCAAATCCAGGTCACATTATTAGTCTAGAATAAAGTTCAATTTTACAGAGCTTCACGTCCTACATAGTTAAACTAGATTGGAATTTGTGTTTAGAATCAGGTCATTTCGTAATTACTATCTAACCTAAATTCACTGTACTTCACGACCTTGCACTCCAAATATTTCTAATAGAAAATATTAGATAATCATTATTACAACTAAGTTCACTTAGAGTCACAGTCGGATTCAAAAATTATTATTTCATATATTCCTGGTAAGCTTTTTGTCTACCTTATCAGAACTATTTTGAAAAATAGTATAACATAAACATATTTTTTTTTCTGTTAATATAGTGCTTAATCACCTTTATGAAAATCCTTTTAAACATGATATTTACAAACCTTACGGTACTGAACACAAAAAAACGAAACAAATTATCTACTACAGTAGGAGAATTGTATTTGAGGCTGGTTTTGTCGTAGGTGGAGAAATAAAATGGACAAGGAGGAATTGAGTAGGTCGATGTGTGTTTTATTCTGCAAACATTATTGACTGCCGTTATTTGAAATTCCTATTTTAATTTTATTCTTTTCTTTTTATGAAAATAGCCCACAAAAAAGCAGACGAGCCACCTGATTATAAGTGGTCACCATTACCCATGAACAGTAGTAACAGCAAATATATCACTAATGCGTTGTCGGCAAAGAAAGAAGGAAGAAAAAAAGAAAGAATAAATTCTTAATGACACCTTGACATAAAACAAAAAATATAAAACTTGATGCTGGGTTTTCAACAACTATATATAGCGGAAATTAAGAAATTAGTAAATTTATTGAAGGCATAAAATCTTTTTCCATCTACCGAAACAAGAGCATCAATCTAACATGTGATACCGGAGTAAGACAATCAATCATATACAACACGTCGTACCAGCATAATAACACCGAATTACAAGCAAAATCATGAATTTTTAATTGCAATTTTTGTTTTATCGACTGTATACTACTATCTAACGGGTTCAGACATTATTACATATCCATCAAGCATTGTAGATTTTCAATAAGGTCAGGATTTGAAAAATAGGTAGGTAAGAACCAAGGAGGGTAACACTATGTCTTAAACCAACATTTACTTTATTATTATTCACCAAAGTAGAACCGAAATTATGGATATACAAGTGTTTTTTTAACATTCATCACCTAGTATAGAACATTGTTCCTTATCCAGGCTTGTTAAACTCATACTCATGTATTTATTTATTCCAACACAGAATATGGTTAATAGTAGGCGAATAGAAGACTGTAAAGAATAGCTCTTGTAAATTCCAATCTAGGCAAAACACTCGACAATAAAATGCGTATACCAAAAAGGTGTACGGCGCGGCGACACTAACTTGGTATTGTGTCTTCTGCGTTGACAATGGCAATATATTCCACTTCACGTAGTCACACCGTAGTACGTGTACAAAACGATTAAATAAATACGAAAAATATGTGTTGAACAACCGAATCATCCATTTCTACGCGACGTCAAGAACCCTTAAGTTCGTGTTCCGTACTCGACATTGCGAACACCGGGCACTGTGATAACATTTTCGTGTAATAGTTGTACATTTTTTATGTCCATCTACCTCATACGCTATTAAATGTACTATTATTTTCCACCTACATATACATTTCATATTTTTAGAAATTATCCAAATAAATCAGGGTTCAACGTTTGGCGTAATTGCTGAATTTCTTTGCTGATATTTCGGATCCATCATGGGCCCGTGATCAGAGGTAATATATAAGGTTTATCAACGTAAATTTAACGAATCTCCGTCTTCCATTATCTATCATAATAGCTGCAACATACTACAAACAACTATTGCAGATACTCCATGATCTATTACCCATAAATCTCATTTGAGGATATTACCTACTCTATGTGACATCATAACTTTATCCATCATTACGAGTACAAGCCCGTAGTAGTCGAACAGAACAAAATCAAAAAGTTTAATAGAATAATTAACCTTATCCTATATTAGATCTAATAAATATAACCTTAGGATTATTCACAACCTCTAATTATCCCACTGCTGGATTCTCATCATCTCTCACAAATTGAGGAGAAAAGCCATAGTATACCACTGCTAATGGATAATGTTTATTGGAAATTCAAACCTAAGAGAATTAGAATACAATGGAGCACTATCAGATTTCACGATAATGTGTTCATGATTATTAATATTTTCCACTGAACTGCTACGTTTCCGGGCATGTAACAAGATGCCTTGCTACAACATATTATCCAAGTTCCGGAAGGAGAACAAACTCTAAGTATACTAGATTACTCGTGGTTAAGAAACAGATACAAATCTCAGTAAACTTAGAATTCAAGCCCACATTATAAAATATGTGTAAAGGAAAGAATCACAGTTAATTCACGTCTTTCACTAATAAGATAAGGTGACAGACAGTAGCTAGCGTCAGGCTTCTTTAAATCAGCTTACAATTTAGAATATCAATGAAGAACATTGTAACGTTAGGATGTATTGTTCTAAATAGGGTTTTTTTTGAAGCAATGGCGTAGCTGAACTATTTAAAAGGTTTCATCAAAATCAATTTGGACAGAAAACTTAATTGGTGTAGTAAAATAAAGATTACTTCCGAAACTGATATAAAAACATCCATTTTAGTAACACAACTGATACAAAACACCTTTTTGCAACTTTACTCCAAGTTATGTTCTTCCCACCAGTAGACCTTTTAGAGCGTAAACATGACGCCCTAATTGATTATATATTATACTACTATATAAATCTGTTGAGATTTTCTTGTATGTCTCGAGATAACTAGAAAACAGCTTGAACTATCTTAATGAAAATCAACATGTAGTAAAACACGTCATTGCGCAGATGAAAGGCTATATAAAATCTATATAAATCTGTACTCGTAACGTCTCTCTGTCTGTCTGAAATGTAAGTAGGTCTATTTTTATTAGTTATTTCAATTGTAAATAGTATAATCATTGTGGTAGAACTAAACAGATGTTTTGTCCTCGAGATATTAAAGACTAGGATATAAAGATTATTATTACTCCAATTAACTTATCTTTCCGTGAAGCCTGCTTAGCTAGCTACTACCCTCCTGCTCGAATCAAGCCCCACATGACTCGTCGTGTTCCGGCTGGGGGCTTGAGAGCCAGTACGTTCTTTCTTACCTTCTTCTCATTTCCTGCCCGACAACGCATCGGTGATACCTTTGGTCTTGCTGATGTCCATAGACGACGGTGACCACTTACTATCAGGTGGCTCGACTGCTCGTTTATCGGCTATTAACATAAAAAAAACTCAGATAAAGTGATATGTTTATCTCTTATTACTGAATTGTAATTCAATGTAAAAAATGTTACGTACCATAAAACTTAACTAAAATTTTGTGTACTTAGTAACGGAGAAAGTTAAGCGTGATAATTATTTCCTCGCAATGGTATATCTCTATGATACTCTATATTTCATATTTACTATTTCAACGCAATATAATTTACCTTGACAATACCCACCTAAGTGATTCAATAATATTTTGTTATTTTTTTTTTATTTAAACAATATATTAGAACACGTATCATATACACTGATCACAATGATACCTTTTCTTTGATATTATTCTATTACGTAACAAATTGAATCACTTACGTCTTAAGAACTATAAATCTGTGATGATCCCAATTTGACTTATAAACATAACACATTAGCTTAAAATTTCAAAGGATTCATAAAAATATAATTTATTCAAATGAATCCTTTGAAATTATAACATTACCATTACCAAACAACACATGTAAATCACAGATTTCGAACATTATTAATTGTTTTTAAATAATATTTATCACACATTTCATGTTCATTTTGATGTTTCTCTTTTTGCATCTTAAGAAAAAATCAAATGTACCACGCGGTGTCGACGGTTATGGCGATGAGGTAATAATAACCCCTTAGGTCGAATGTCTGTACTGAGAACCGTATTTAACATATTAAACATAATATTATGCCAGGTCGTGTTTCAGCTCCCTTGCACGTAGATATAAACAAATTACGCAATTAGCATGCTTAGATACACAACACAATTTCACCACTGATTACCTTATTCGGTTTGCTTGTGGGATTACTTGTCTTGTTCCCTATGCTTCACCCATTAGATACGCATGTTGCTTAGTAAACCTACCATAAATATGTTTTATCCCATTCCGTCTTTATCTTCAGTAGGCTATACACACATAGTTAGGTAGTATTGACCTCACTTGTTAGTAATGTCTTTACCTCACTTGTTAGTCCACGTCGTCGATTTAAATATACAAGGTAAACTTATGCTAATTTTTGAATAATTTTGGTATTCGTGTAAGTTTTAAAGCAAAATTTAAGTAAATTTCACTTAAAATATATATATTAATACCGATCTCTGCTCTGTAACTTGCTATCTATGTAAGTATTAGACATCCCCTTTATATAACGAATAATTTTCTTCAGTGATAAAATTATTTAAAATTGCACTATTTAACTAGGGTTTTGAATAGCGTGTCTTGTCTGAAATCAATTATTACAAACTTTAACAAGCAGATGGTGCATCAGTTTTCTTTTCTTAACTAAACGTAATGCGCAATGTGTATTGCGTATATTCATAAATTCTCCATAAGGCTAAGGTATTCAAGATTTAATAATTACATATCTGGTTAACCCAAGGGTGAATGATTAACATGGATTCATACTACCTGGCCTTGTACGTCATAGATTGAAATCGTGACGTAGAAAACTTACAGACTATCTGAAATATACCAACACAATGACAAATAACCTAATACACCACAATACCTACTGCTCAGATTTAAATATGACTAGAATAATGGATATTTAAATGCATTTAATAATATACTTTTAATATTTTATGTGAAGTATAGTTCGGTAATGAATATATTTAATTAATCAATATAGATGATGTAATGGGTTGTAACGGTTTCTAGAAGGAATGGAGCAACTAGAGATGGAATCCGCGGCGGAGATACAGACGCGCACAATTTCCAAGAGTACACATATAAGAAGATTACCCCCTGTGATGTTTGCTCGCAAGTTCTTCGTGGTAAGAATCGATTAATTTTTAATTTATATCTTAGTTGTCGGAGGGATTATTAGAACCCGACCCGAATACGCTGCTTTTTAGAAACTATGATTTATTTTCTATGTAAAACCAAAAAATGCAAGGTTACCGTAGGGTAAGTGCTCACTGACATCTATATGTGTCTATGACATCAAAAGCATCAAACTAAAAAACGGGAAATCGTACGTCATGTCTCCTAATATAATTATTTCCCAGAAGATTCCTGAAAGAAGTAGGCGAAGATGTTGGAGTTATATCCGATTATGGTAACGACATGAATATGAGAAGCAAATTTTTTGATTAATCATATATGTAAAGTAACCTCAAAATCACGCTGTGACTCTTATTACAGATTAAAATCATAATTATCTTACAATCGTAACTCATAATCGTAACTTATTATCAAGATATGCTTTAGTACCACTAGAAATAAAAATTTTGAATAATGCTCAAGATTCAGAATAATCACTACGATTATGGCGGTGACTTTATAAGTGAACAAGGTTAGTTTAAGTTCAGAGGGAAAAATTAAACTATTCTAGATTATCAATTTGATTTGGGACATAATAATATTTTATTTCACAGAAGTAAGAAGTTTTGTAACTTAGTATAAATTGTAATTAAATATTTCAGCTCTCAATTAAACAGTTGTAGTTTTATATGTGTGTGTGTGTGTATGTGTGTGTAAATGCTATACTGATACTTTATAAGTCTGGAACTCGCAGAACAGAACAAGATTTTTGTTTCTACAAACTTCACACAACATAACATTGATTTCAAATACTCTTCAGTAGTGATATTTCTCATTGTGACAGGCGCCTCGCGCCCAGCAGTGGGACGATATGGATTGCAATGATGATGATTAGTGATATTTATATTCTGATCCATTTTTTAATAAGGAACTCAAGAATAATTTACAGAAAGTCTGAAACCAACATCCCATTTTTTAAATCTTGACTGTTGACCAATCGTTAAAACATCTTGAACTACAGAATTAAGCACTTAGAAATATTTTATGAAGGTCGTGGTGTTTATTCGTGTTCCATTACACGGGAAATCATTACAGACTGACATGACATCAACCAATTTCTTCGAATAAACACAAACAAAGAGGTACTTAATTCGTGCCTAGTACGACTGGTACCCATGTTAAGCCAATTGAACACACGATCAAGAATCACGACAAAGATTGCTAAAGTCGCGGCAACTCGTGTCAACGAAGCAGTGAACGTTCATAGAGACATTCTAAAACTACGTTCGCTGATTATATGCTATGTTACGACGATACGAGTACGAACATTTTGTAAATGCGCTGAATAGGGACGCAGGGGCGGCACGGACGAGCAGTGTTACCTGTGCATGTCGGCCTAAGTTCGCCTTAGCTATTGAGATATATCAGAGGTTCCCAGGCTTTTTTTTCTCATAAACCACTTTCAAAATTTAGTTGGTTCCGGTGGATCCCCTGTAGCTACATTTCTACCATATTCCCAAAACGCGACAAAAAATGTGAAGATTAGTTCTAACTATGGAAATTTGTGTTGCGGCTGAGTTCCAACCACGAGTTAATGGTTTTCGAAAAAAAAAACCGAATTGATTGGTTAATTAATTAATTAATTGTGCTGTGAGTGGATGTCAAAAAAGTAACGTTGGCCAATCAAAAAAGTAATTCCATCCATCTCCAATCCAACCATTCGTATTTATATTGGTGAAGAATCAAACAAAGTCATGCAAGATTGCAAGCACACACACTACAAGTATTTGGTATTTCGTCCCTTTGCTCGTCTGAACAAGCGTTGCGGATGGCGGCGCTTTGCAAGTCTCAACACGTTACACTGGATATGGAATATGCAAGTTTTTACAAGTAACAGACGCTGAGCTTCTTAAAATATTATCTGTCTACATTGATAGGTGAAGTCAAATCAACATTTTTAACATGTAACAAATGAACATTTAGTTCTTCACTATCGAAAGCAGATAAATTTTCGTGGACCCCCGCTTACGAATTGTGAACCCCCATTTTTTATCACGCCAACGTAGACCCCCGTTGAGTCTCCCGTGGACTCTTGGGGGTCCACCTGGACTACTTTGGGAACTAAGGAGATAACGTAATACGTACCATAACAAAAAATTTCAAATCAAGAGAGCCATAAATTGTAATAGGAATTACACTACTCTTTATATACATATAACCAACGTCCGCATCACTTGACCCTATCTTTTTCAGCATACATTTTTAATGATTTTGCCCGGATAACCCACAATATCAGTGAATCCCACGGCAATAACCTACAGTAAGATAGTTTGGCGATAGGAAACATTTTTATTATTGTTATTGCTATGTGATATTCTGACCTGACTCTATGTTTATGGTAATTTTTTATTTGTCAAAGTGACGATATGAGACAGTTTCGAAATTATCAACAACTGTATAAAATATAATATAGGTTTATATGATTATAGTCAAAGGAAAAAATAAAAAAGTGTCTTGCCCCTACACTTTGGTTACAAGAAATAAAAGGTTACTTAATATTTTATATAACGTACTCGTATGTACAACTCTAGTTGTACCGCACGAAGCTACAGCTGTAGCGACATCGCGTTACAGTATTCGCGTTCGATGCGGTCAGGCTGGAGTATATACTAATGGATAGTTATTTGTGTGATAGGTTGAACTTTTTCTAATTCTGCTACTATCTCATGGCATGAAAAATTGTTCTCAAAGTAATGAATTTTTCATAAAAATGTATCTAGTTCACTTATATTAGAACTATAATACCGCAAACTTTTGGATTTTTGGGTATTTAGTGATATAGTTCGCCGAACACAACGCGGTGAATTATAATGATTGTTTAATGACATCGAACACGCAATCTTTTAAAATAATCATACAGAGAAATGGGGCTTGTCATTAAGCTTTATCATTTAGCTCCTGAAACTCGAGCGCAAATCTGACACGTGCCTGTATTTTTTTTTACTTATGTGCGTATTGTAAATCAATTATCACTTGAACTTCGGTGAACGAAATCATCGTGAAAAAACTGGCAGACCTGAGAGTTCTCCATAATGTTTTGAAAGTTCTGTGAAGTCTTGACAATTCGCACTTGGTCACCGTGGCGGACTATAGCCCTATCCCATCTTATTGGGCGAAGAGACCCGACACGACAAAAATTCGAAACATATAAACAGGTTCATGAAACAGAATCTTTTAATTAAGTCTTATTTCATCACAATACCGTTTTAAAGTATTCTAAACTTATTGCACAAGTTCTATTATGTTTTCCTAGTTTCAAAGCCATTCAGAACTCATAACTAGTGTAGGCTGCAGTTCCATCAGAATCAGTATTAAAGACCACACACCAACACGCCTGCCAAGTGCGATTTGATGACGAATGATGATTTGATGACATTTTATGACCACGATCACTTCAATAACTGGAATGATTCCAATGACTGGAATACCCGGCTACTTACCATGTGGGAGTCTTCAAGAGGAGAGTGGCTATTATAAGTTAGTGCGTTCAACATCTTAGGCTCATCACCACTTACCATCAGGTGGGAATGTTGTGAAGCATTAACTTATTTTACGTAACAAAAATTGGCAGGAGATAATTAAGATCCACTTGGCTGTTACTGTTCCGGCTATTATTTATCTATTTTGTTTGTTTTTGTGTTTTTAATTTCCACGTTTGTTCTCTAAAGCAAAGGAAAGTAGATCCAAAAGGTTTTCACGCAGCATGTTTGTATAGCTTCATAAAAATCTGTGAATTAGATGAATATAAAAATTTAATAATATTGTTAATAATGATGTAGTTGCCGAAAAGTTTCCATTAAATACTTTAGACATATACTTACCCAAAATGTAATAACGATATGTAATTTAATAATAATACATAATCATATGATATTAAAATTATAATATAGCGGACATTATACATTTTATCTGTAACGAGTACTCACGATTTTTGTGTGTTTTTACCCATACTTTGACTCATTTACATAAATCATTCAGATCAATTACAATCTCGCCGTGACCATGATCCGTGTCGAAATATCGACAAATGGAATGAAAATCGTGAGAACCCATTACAGTTAAAAATACTTATTATTTACTTGTTTCAGGCCATACTCGCCAAGGGCTCCGCTGTAAACTATGTAAGATGAACGTGCACACTGACTGTATGCCACAAGTAGGCAAATGTCAGACCAAATCCCGCCTGCTACGTAGACAGAAAAGCACTTCTGAAATAGAATCCCACAGAGTTCAAGAACTGCCTTACGACGAAGAGAGTAAGTTTATTGATCTAAGTAGTTATTTTAACAATATTGTTGTAATTTACTAAATTTGATTAGTTAGATTAAAACTAATTCTGTTTTTGTAAATTTTGTGACAGGCCTATGATATTAAAAATTGTTCATTTAATAATTGATCGATCTCGAGTTTTAAATAGGCTACAATAAATGTGCAAATCATTATACAAAATAACTTAGATATTTCTTTCCATTTAATGCTGATTTATCTAATGTTAAACTTTGGTAAGTTACATGTATCTACTCCTATGTGTGATGTGTCATTTATTCCAGCACGATAAACAAGGTATTTCCTTGACAAATTTTATGAACAAAAAAATACTAATTGAGGAGCGTCCTACAATTCGATTTAGACTTGCTTACTCACGGCCGCAATCAATTTATATTTTCCATTTTTTTTCTGTTGGTAATAGCAATTAGTTTAAACATTAATTATGCAGAATGAAGCTTGCCGATGTACACACAAAATGACAAACGAGACACAGCAAAGTGCAAAATACACAGTCCAAAGTTAACTTCACGTTGTTCAGGCACGGAGGACGGTTGGCTGCCAGGGCAAAGACTCACCAGGATCTCTTTCAAGGGATCCGTCGAGTTCGATGATGATTTCGATAGCTACTATGATGAGGGTACAGTATATGTCAGGAGTGATTCCCGTGCACCTTTCCGAAGTCCGGCATTCGACATAACTAATATTTAAATTTTGCGGCAGACCCTGAACAGATTTTACTTCCAAAATCACTACTACTAACAAGGAATAAATCCCGAACTCCAAACCTGTCGCGTTACATATCAATATTATCATCGTGATTGCGAAAGAATCTAACGTTTCGCTCGATGCTCAGAGGAGGAAGTGGATCAGACCTATCAAGTTCTGAAGCGGGCCAATGAAATAGCGAAGCCGGGCGGAGGAGAACGCGGGGGCCCCGTAGTGCGCGTGTCGGCGCCGGAGGAGCCCCCGCCCGCGCGGTCGCCGGCGCGCCCCACGGCCGGGCTCGCGGTGGCGCCGCAGCAAATCTCCTCCAGCTCAGGTCTGGCACCGCACCCGGATCGCTGGCTTTTCCGCTCGACTCGCGTAGGCCGCCGACCGTCGCTCGCGCCACTAGCCGCGCGACGGCCGACCGGCAGCTTCACTCAGATCACTCGTTTTCAGTAGTATCGAGTTTGCACGCATTCGTTAGTGGAGGGCGCAGAGCGGGGGCGGAGCGGGGACGGTGGTCGATACTGAGCGGTGCTTGTCGGTAGGCGCAGTGAAGCCCGACGGCGGCGTGCGGCGGCGGCTCTTCGCCAGCGTCAAGAGTATGTCCGTGTGGGGCTCGAAGTCGCGCCGCGGCTCGCCGCAGCACCGATCCATTTCTCTGCCGGAAAGTACGCGCCCACGGCCGTAGCATCGCTCTCTGTATCACGGCTGTTACTGAGCTTTGTTTGTCAAGTCTTCGTACTGGATTACAGTGCCTCGTTTTCGTCGTGTGTTTTATTTCTTATGATTTAACTTACTTTATTTTATGCAGTGTGTTAGTTTAGAATATAGGAATATATAGATGAAGCTCAATCAATATTCGTTAATCATAGACATGCTTTATCCTATCCCTCCACGAAGTTAGTTATTCACGACATGAACAGATCTTGCGGACAGTTCCTAAAAGAAATCCTATTTCGGCACTTTTATTAATGTTATTTTTGTTATCTATTGTTTAAATTTATTACTACTATTCAATTATTTACTATTTATTTATATTTATTTTATTTTACATGTTTATTATTTTATTTATTTGGTTTTGTTCGCACGTTACATTTACAGAATCGGAGGAGACAACGACGCGACCTTTCGGACAGCCATTGTGTTTTATTAAGGAGAACGGAGATCCACCGCCTTCGATTCTCAAGCCTACCGCAAGCGTTCGCAAGAAAAAATGATTATCAAAATAACTTCACGGGATAAAATTACCAATATTGTCGTCCTGACGAGGGCAGTAGCTCAGCCCGCAGTTCGGTTTTGCATTAAGCGCTCCTCGAATCTTGTAATTAGTACTACCCCGAAACGCCCCGCGTTCTGTGATATGTATTGTTACTATTACAATAAAAATCAGAATTGATTCTCTTTGTTTCTGGATTTCCAAGACTTGTACTATCATGACCTTTTATTATTGATTATAACGCCTTTGTTCTGGCGTTTGGATATATGTAAGTGGTGCATGGCTTAAATTCGCCCTAACGCGAAGTGTTCATAATCGCATGCGTCTGTCTTTTGGCCGAATATTTAACGGCAATATATCAGCTATAATATATATTTCGTTGCATCCACGGATGTCTGAATCAACTTCACGATGGCTTGTGCAAATATAACTATTTCTTGATTATTAATTCCGGGCAAGGAAAATGAGTTAGTATTAATAGCTTATATAACTTCTTTCCGCTTGTTCATATTCACGGTTCTAGATCTATCCCGTCAACAAACGATGAGCGTAACTTGTAAATAGTAATTAAACACTTATAGATAAGTTCGTGTTTACTTTGTCCACACAGGTTCGATGAAGAACTCGAAGAGTGCCCAAATGTTGAGGCAGGCAGACGGCACCAGTCCCTCACCTGGTACTAAAAATAAAATCGTTTTTAAGCGAGTCCCTGTAGAACATTAATGTGTTGAAATACGTTGCATTGATAAACATTATAATAAAATGAATGACTTTCTCGCTGCTGATTCGTGATGAGCTGCATAAATTCGATTGTAAATGTTATCAATTTTGTAGCGAGTCAGATTCATAACAAAAATAAAGCATATATTGTATTTCAGAGAAGCTTATGTTATGTAGAATCGTTCAAATAAGTCCACTTGTTAGTCCAGTTCGTAGTCCTTCAGGTTTATTAGATATTTTATTTTACTTTCATGGTCCTTTATGCATCCTTTACTATTTTCAATTACTATCTTTTTAATAATGTACTTATGTTTATTTGCAATGCTTTCGCACTTTTAGTAACTAGCCTAGTTTGTAAGTGTACATTAAGACAACATAAGGCACTTTTCCCAAATTATTAATAATAGGAGTTTTCAATACACTCATGGAAATTTGTGTGAAACAGTAACTTTTTTTTTGATTTTAGACATTAACATATTGTCAATCAGTTTTTTAACTCCAACTAATAAGTGAAAATACACTATAAATACCATCAACTACATTTTTCATAACCATTCACCAGTTGCATTTTGTTCCAACAGAGCACTTTAAAAACACTTAGGGGATTTATCAGGACACATTTATCAGGATTTGGTAAGTGAATGATGTTTGTTGCTCATTCCACGTGACTGTTATAGCGCCGCACTCGCCGAGGCGTCAAAAGTTGAACCTTAGGATGAAGAGTCTATCATTGGATTCGCCGGAGTGTGGGGAGCTGAGACGCCGCCCGCAACGAGACCAAACCGCGCAGGGCAGCCGCGTCCTCTGTACGACATCGCGAGTACTCTTTACACCTCAGTCCAAACAACCACTTTTCTTTATCTAAATTTAATTATGCTTTCATGAGTTTTAAAGTTGTTACATCTGGGTACAATAACCAGTTGCACTTTCCATATTGAATTTCGATTACGGATTTAATATTTTAATAAATCTGATTATTTGTGCAATATTGTGTAAGGCAAGGTTCTAGCTGATATCCAGTTTCCGAGTCTTGACACTTTCTGCCTTTTTCTGCTTTTCATAAATTTTATAATTGTTAATTTTGAAAACCTCTCTTCTATTTGGTTCTTTGGGCTGTGGTTTATATTTATGTCATCAACGTTGTAATGTGGGCACAATCGATGTTCAACTTATACCCTCGCCTTAGCTTTTGTGTATTAGCAGATGAAGTAAGCTTAAGGGTTCTTGTCCACGGTGAGAATTTGGTTTATTCTCGGGATACTAATTCTTGGGTCTTTCCTCAATAATTTTACATTTATTGAGAATACGTGCCGCCTCATAGACGGAAAAATATGGAAAAAAAGAAAAAGAAACACGTTTCAGTCCTGAAGCTGAAGAAAGATTAAGTTAATTTTTTCATACACTTCCGTGCCTTTATCCTTCAAACCTTTTTTATCTTCTCAATTTTTCGTTGTAACTAGATAGGTCGGTCCGGCGATAAAAAGAGTTGCGGGTCGTATCTTACATCCTCGATCATCGGTAGCTCGAATATCTTTGTAAATTATTACGTCACTCCTGGTCATAGTTGAAAATGAAAAATGAAAATGAAAAAATATTTATTGTTTTTCTTTTTGACATAATTTTTTGGTTTCTAGCTCCCACACTAGGATTCCCTGTGTTGTGGGTAACTAGATTCACATTCACATAGATTCACACCACTCCTTATAAGTAAAACAAGTATATATATATAAACTAAAATTACCCAATTTACAAATGTTCCGAGTGTGTATGTGTGTTTTCTATCTGTGTGCGATCGCGTGTGCGTTCGTATGCGCGCACGTTTGTGTGTGTGTGTGTGTGTGATGATATTTGAAAGTGAAGGTGTATATATACAATTGTAGTTATCAAAGATTGTTAATCGTAATCTAAACAGTACTGCAAAGCAAATTTTCAGTGTCTTTATATGTAACTTGAAACAGCCAAGATTTGACTATCTTTGTGCAAATATGCATAGTCTGGTTAGCAAGATTGAGTTTGTGGTGTAGTTTACTATAAATCAAGGGTCCTAGAAAAGAAAACGTTCGACTAAAAAAACCGTGTTTGATTGAGGTAGGGGCCACTTCAACTTTCTTTGTGATTTGTAGGAAGTGATTGTTGACGATGGAGAATTTTTGTGGAATCGTTGCATCAAAGCTAAGATGTATAATTGGCGCACTCTCAGGATTCCACATTCAGTGTACAATGTGTCCGTAGATTACGATTCGCCACCTCCAGGGTGGACGCCGTGGACAAGAGCCCATACTATCCACTGTGATCTCCTTACGTGATTTAATGCTTCTGACATCGTCCTCGTGACCCTTTCGATATTACTACGAAATCTGCCGACTTTCATAATACCGTGGTAAAATTAAAACATTTTCTTCATTATATTTAAATCACTTTCGCCACTGATCGCCCGATCATGTTTTGTTACGTTATGCATGCGACCTGTTAATTTTATTTTATTTTCTGTTTTAGGTAACACGAGGGCAACTAGCATGAGATATGCGCCTAGTAGACTAAGTAGTAACACGTTTCAGTACTGTACACGTTCGAGTACGTCGTGTTTTACTTTATTAGAACAAATGCCAGGACAATCAATATTGAATTTACGAGTATTTACGCAAAGCTTTATTGCATAGTCAAAATTGTTATATTGGCTAAATAATGATGTACCTATAATAGCCGGCCTTGCGATAAGGCTATGGGCACCCATTATTGATTTATTGTACGAAATTGTTTGTCTTGAAGCATTATTACATTTTTGTTGAAGCATTAATATATCGATTAAGTATGAACGTAAAGGTAAAAATGCTGAAGTTGAAGGCTGCTTATTTCAATATTCTTATTAAGCAATCACTTATTAGCCTTTAGAAGTTTAGTTGTAATTAGTGCCACTTGGATACTTAATTTAAAAAGTACTGTGGAATTTGAATTGAATTAATCAGCTTTCTCATTTTTTTAAACAGTACGAGATAATGTAATAAACGAGCCATTTTCAAGTTTGTTCCACTTTGATATCTAAACCATTAATAAGCTTAGCATGTCATGAACTTTAGTAGTTCATGTCCCTTTGTACTTTAATCGAATTACATTATTTAATCTTATTGAAAGATACACAAAAATAAGGGCACAGTTTTCTGCACATAATTAAGTATTTAACTAGATATGTAAAAACTCTGGGGTAAAAGGGGCTTTTGTTTATTTGCTCAAGTTTAAAGAAATATTTCCTCAAAATATTTTAATTATTTTCGAAATAATACATTTAATACATTACATATTAATAATTACGCAGGTCACTCAAAAAGTTTTAAGATGCTCGAAATATAAAAATGGAACGCACGTATGTTTTATGTATTATATGTTTTTATAAAGTTAATTTCTTTGTAAATAGAACTCAATAAGCCATTTGGTCAATGAAAAAAATAACAATCATTTTGCTGCAACGCATCCCATACTTTTTCATTTAATACGATGGAACGTATAGGGAACCATTTGCGCTGTATGATCTATTAATTCTAATTTGGTTTGACCGAACAATGAAGTTAACAGGGCTTTCGATCAGCCTTAGGAGACTCAGTTACAGCTCTTACAATTTTAGGTAATTTGTATTAAAAAATAAGTAAAAGGAATCTTAAAAATGACCAAAGAAGCGACGTTCCGCTAATAGCAGTAACTTCAGAAAACATGTGGACTACTGAAATGTTGCTGCGAGAAGATAATTAGGTTAGTCTTATTCCGAGTATTAATGTTGTGAACATGTTTGCTTAAATATTTTAACGTAGGTAAATAATGACAAAATCATAAAAACAAAAAAATGTTGTCAAGTTACAAAGCTGCCAAAAAAAAAACAAACAGAAAACTGCCTTCTTTTTTTAAGTCCTTTAAAAATTGTGGTTAGCTTTTTTCCCGATTGGAACATATGTCGCCGTCAATCCTGGAAAACTTTACCTAAGTTAATTCGGAATGGTTAATGTTGGGTTGGAGAGAATACCAAAGACCGGGGAATCATTCTGCATCACGATAACGCCTCGTGACATACGTACGTTAGAACAAAGGCGCCTAGTGAGGAATCTGTAATTGAAACTGTACCATATCCACCCTATCGCTCTGATTATTCTTGTTCCCAATGGTGAAAGGAAAAATAAAAGGAATGTTTTTTTCGAGCGCCGAAGAAGCCGTAGCTGCCAACGAAGTAGCCATTGCTAATCTGTCGAACCAAGACTGTTAAAAGAGTATTCAAAGTTGGTTTAAACGAACAGAACTTTCTATATAGCGTGACGAAGAGTACTTTGAAAAGACATAAAATAATAGTTCTATGTTGACTACATTTTGTTTATCTGAAAACTTATTGAGTGATCTACGTACTAATTTTGTTCAACGTTTTGCACAGCTTTGTTGGCTTCAAACCAAATAAATCAGCAGTTAATTCCTGTGTCTGCATGACTATCAAATTAATGATGTATCAAAAAGTTTCTTTCAAATATCTATCTCTATAAATTCAGATTAACTTCTTAATGTTTATAAGTAAATGTTTAAGTTACTAACATATCGTTGTGTAGCGCCATCATCGCCAGTGCAGACCAGGAAGCTGTTAAGTGCGAAAGGAGGTCGTATGAGCAGCGTTGAACTACCCGACGAACCGGAGCGCAGTCTGTCATCAAACAGTGCCAGCCCATGCCCCTCTCCCGTGAAGCAACATAACGTAAGTGACCAAGTATTACGTATTAAACGATCTCCTTTCATGGATTTTACAAATAAGAAACAGTTTCTTAGTGGCAGAGTTTAGGCTATTATGAAACACCTCATCTGGCATTTTTAATTAGATATGATACCTACCTCAATGTCGTATCAACAAGCTGTATGGTTTTATGTTAAACTAGAAAATGAGTATGTCATACATATAATATTAAAATTTTATTACATGTATACATTATTTTCATACCTTGTGTCAAACGTGTCTCTTACAATTTTAATAATTCTTAAAAGAAAAGGTTGCATTATTTAATAAAATAAGTTGTTAATATTTCAAACTTATCCTAAGTAAATAAAATTTAAGCGGCATGGCTGAAAACCGTAGTGCTGGACCCTGAAATGTTGTTGTTATATATTTTTTTTCGTGAAATGAACATGTACTTGTCTATCCGGGGCAATAAATAAAACGAATCTAATTAATAACTTAAAAAAAAATTAAGGGCATTTTTTTCACCGCGATGGGGTGTTCCTAACCCAGTTGATGGTAAAATGCTTTGTATCGCTTTAGATTCATGTCTCGCTCTATTTAATTGACATATAGTTACAGTATCAGTGGCTCATACATTATGTAGCGCTACATAATAAAATGTATAAATTCCGCGATGACATTAGTTTAAAATCACAAGCTCTGACAGGTATGAATACAACTGTCTGGCGAAGATAGTTCATTTCCGCGAACATATACTTGTACGTGGAAATCTTTGCAACAAAATTCTTTGGGTGCATCTCACTCCCGGTCATCTTTCCGATTTGTCACGCTCCAGAGTTTGGGACATTAACAAGCGAAATCGCTTGCTGCGTATTCTCGCCACTAACGTAAATTCATATCGGTTCTTAACGGTGACTTGGAGACAAAAAATTATTCATTTCTATGGCTTAAATATCTTGTCTATCGTCTATTCATTTTGTTCCAAATTTGTATATTGTATGTAATTTAAGCTTCTGTTCACTTGACTAGTGTTAATTTTATATTAAGCAATTCCCTTTTTTTATTTATTTAATATATGTAATTTAATTTTTTTTTTTGGTGGATTCTTTTCGGAGGATTCGGTGGACAAAAATACCACCACCACTGAAATAAAACGTCCCACCGAAATGAAGCGAATACGGCAAATTTTATTTATCTATTCCAGAATTTTTGGAAATTTTGAGTTAGAATTCTGTTTTTTTTTATTTCATTTTGAAATTTGATTTTAGAATACCAAATCCGAAAACAGATGAGAGAGACAAAAGTGAGAAAATAAGAACGACGAAGAAAGAATAAAAATTAAAAATATATTTCCTTATGATTATAATGTTGATTGTTTTACTAAGAAACATGGAGGTTGTCAATCTGTCCTAATCTATCTAAGTATACTTTAAAGGTAAAAAACAAAGATAGGTCTAAAAATAAAAAATCCTAGCAAGATGAACAAAAAATCGTAACTGTTGAATGAGAAGTGAACGTGTTTGTTTAAAAAAAAATGATTTACAATTGACTTTTGTGTTCATTTCAGAAGCATCAACGTCTTCTACCAACGAATCTATACGTGATCTTGTATAATTTCAAGTCCCGTCACGCTGACGAACTCGATTTGAAAGCGGGCTACAAAGTGACGGTGATTGATACCTCTGATTCCAATTGGTGGAAAGGAAAATGTTTGGGCAAGGTCGGATACTTCCCTTCAAAGTACTGCACTAAATTGCAAGCCGGAGAACGACCCCTGCAAGTTACCCATAATCTTCAGGTAAGTATACCTACTACTGTCATAATCTACATGATTGACCACCAGGAGTTTTATTTTTAGTTTTTAAACATGAAACACTTAAAAGAACAGTGACGGCGCGATATTTGTACAAAGGGATTAATTATTTGTTACTAAAATATCTTTCACTAGTACCTACTGTGTTTGAAATATTTTCCTATTGTCATATCTGAAGAGGATCCATTAAAATTGGCTAACTTTATGTCTACATTAATATCGATATACGAAGTCAAGAAACTAGGATGTGGTCATGAAATTTTTCTAAAATGCAATGAGGTTCAGACTGTGAATTTGTAAATAACTAAAGTAGATCTTAAAAAAACGGTCAGATGACCGTAAAATTTGAGGAATTTACAAACAAATGTATATTGCGCTGGTACAAAATCTCATTTATTAAACATAGCGTCTGGCTCCTCTATTTTGCTTGACAGAGTCAACGGACACTTCAGGTATATTTTTTGCGTTGTTATTTTCATTGTTGTCGTAATTTAGATAAATAACTTTCACAACAATATGACACTGACATTTTAAGCCATGATGGTTTTCTGTTACCTATGTGTGTTAATCTTAGTAGTTCAAAAATATAGTATATTGTCTACAATATAATTAGTTTAACTTTCTTAATAACATAATAATAATGAAGTGTATCCGAAATACATAATAATTATTAAGCTAAAATTAAATTAGTATTAACTTACTTTGCAACAATCCGCAAACAATGTATGATGATATATATTTCTATACCAACACGTGTTTCGCTCCGAAACAAAGAATCATCAGGGTAGTAGACTCTACGAGTGCTAACCGCAAAGATTAAAGATAGAAGACCTCTCACTTTGCGGTTAGCACTCGTAGAGTCTACTAGAAAGATTAAAGATAGAAGACCGCATTGTTTGCAGATTGTTGCAAAGTAAATTAATACTAATTTGATACAATGAATTTCCGCAAAGTAACGCCTGATACTATCAACTATAAGTTAAAATTCTTATTTTGGAATCAAACAGTATTTTTTTCTTAATATACTGTACGTACAAAGTATACTGTAAATACATGCCATGTACAATATGTTACGGTAACACGCTGGCAAAAATATTCACGACTGGACACACAAGACTATCTAAAAGTTAGTATTGCATCATAATTATTTATATATATTTATATATATAATTATACATATATAGTTTATTATGTTATCTGATCAACTTCATATTAATTGTAACTGGATATTTTGTGTTTTTATTCATCCTTGTAATGTAGAGGACAACAATATTCAATTCAATTCCAAGGCTATCCCTTCCAACAACACCTCCATATTTCAGGTTTCCGACGGTGACAACGGCTTAATGCTCCTTCGCGACCAGATCGTCATTCAAGTGGGCGACGAAGTGGACGGCATGGTGATGATCCGAGCCGGAGATAACCGCCAAGGCGTTTGTCCGGTGAAGTTCCTACAGGAAGTGTGACGCTTCAGGTTACCCAACTTCAACATTATGCGGGTAATAATCTCAGACGTTTGCCACGAAATAGCGCTGGTTTAAACAGAATATAAAAAAATTGTAACTACTGAAACGACCGTAAGATTCTACGAGTTTTTGTACCTTTCTAAATAAGGGAGCTTTCCGGCTACATATTTATCCTCGGATCTAAGTTAGTTGTGTAGTTATGTACGTCCATACCACAATCACGCGGCTGTAACCAGTTATATGTATATATTGATTTAAAATAATGATTTAACATTTCTAGAGACGCGGCTCACTATCAGAGGATAGCAACAGGCTTTATAATCTAAAACCGAATCGAAGCGCACCAGTCACTCCATGCGACAGCGAATCGTCGTGGTCTAACTGGTCCACTTACGACACGGGGAGGTCTGATAAGGCCAGCTACGAGGCATCGGTTGAAGGGGTGTGGTGGTGGCGGAGACCGTTAGGAGTTCGACGAACCCAATGTCTCAGATGTGGAGCGTCATCCTCAACGAGACCTCTAAGAATGACCCCCTGTGCCGGTTATAGTCAACATGAGTACGAACAGGAAATTCGGCCTCTCACCTCGGACAATCGACCGCTACATTTCGTAAGACAGATGTTTTTGTAAGTGACTGCAATGAGACATCTTAGCTGATATTGTCCTGATAATAGTGAAAATGAGTACGAACAGAATGTCTATCTTTTACCTCAGATAATCGACCTCTCAATTTTGTAAGGCAGATGTATTTGTAACTGACCGCAATGAGACGTCTTAGCTGATATTGTCCTGCTAATAGTGAAAATTAATACGAACAGGAATGTTTATCTTTGACTTCGGATAATCGACCTCTCCATTTTGTAAATGACCGCAATGAGGAGTCTTTGCTATCCGTGCTGAAAGTGTCCAAAATAGGAATCAGTAATTGCTTATTAAACCATATTGCTTGCAGACTTCTTGTGCATATTTTGGACATACAATTGATGTTTTGTTAAAGGAGTCTTTTATTTCTAGTACAGACTCAGGGGCAACTAATAGGTAGAGATATTTATTGTGGTTAAATGGATTGGTCAGTCGATGTATTCTGGACATAATGTTATATGGTGTACGTAGTGTACCAGATATATCCAGCTAAACTAGCTAAATTTTAGCTTTAGATACTAAAAATGCCACATGAATAATATAAATATATTTACAACTATAGACATTAAAAAAAAAGTATTGTTAAAATTAATGTTTTATTAATTAGGATATAATGAAATATACTGCAATTTTCTATTTAGTTTACTTACTAAACACTATTACGTCCCGTACATAAAAACGGCCTATTCATTTGTCTTATTACCATAATCCTTCCATATATTAAGGGTTTCTTTATAATTATATTTATTGTGCATTTTATTGCTGCATGTAAGTATTTTAGAATTTAACATATTGTCACAACATATCATTTTTTATAATATACTACAATGATGCTTAATATACTTTTAACATCGCTCACTATCAATATTGATAGTGTGAAGTAATTTTCTAAAGTTATTGTTTGCAATATAATGATGCTCTCAAATATAAATGTATCACTAGGTTAATAATCATTAATATATTTTTAGTGAATGTAAACCTCTCAATTTGTATGGCACCATGAGATAAAATGTTTTCCTGATTGGCAGAGACAATTCAAAATGTAGTTCATTACGATTTTATCCCTTGAGAAATTGAAACCACAAAGATTCACCAAAATAAATAACAAAATAGTAGTAAATATAACATAAAATTATATTATAGATATTAGATAGTTAGGTCTCTTAATTAATCTTATATTATGTAGACACGTTTAATATTATGTTACGTGTTAGCACGCTATAAGCAATTGTAGCGATTCGCGTAATGTCTATCTAATTATTTAGTCTGTGGAAATGTTGAATATATGTATGTATATTTCGATTCGTTAAATAATAATAAATTGTATGTTTTTCATGGCACACTAACTACTTTGACACTGTGTAAAATTGTTTTGGTTCTTAATTATTTGAGAATCTGCGATTAATATGTTATCTGAAGTACTGGCAACACATGTATTATTAATATATGTTGTACAAATCACAACTTCAATGTAGCACTTAATAATTATTGAGAGGGAGGGAGAAAAAAAAGTTATGGTACTCGAGATTATGGCATGTAAACTAACAAGCATTATTCCTTCCATCCACACAAGCTCATAACATGCGTCAAATTTATAATTCTCAGTAACATATTTTTAGCACTATTAAACATTCGGGTGGCCTAACTTACTTAATCAACTGTATATTGAAATAAAATTCCAAACCATATTACAGTGTGGTTTAAGGCAATAATAATTGTTAATTAAAAAATTATTCATTAAGATCGAATGTAGATTTTTGTGATTTGTTTTTGTGGGAATTTTCAGATTACAGTTTTGAAAGTATAATTAATTTTTGCATTTGTTTTTTGAAAGAAATTAAGAATAACTATTTTACATCGGGGGTATCCAAACAGGGTATGTAGTGTCTCGAAATGGTATTGAAATGGAGTTAAATTAGAAAAGATTTGTTTTTATAAAAAAAGATTAAATATACTTCTCGAATTTATTCTAATGAGATTGTGGCTGTATTGTTGAAATTTACGTTCTACCCCCAATTGGGTAAATAAGGTGCTGTCTTCGTTTTGGGAAGTTTCATTAAGTTCTTCGTGAAATTAATATTATTTGAATGGGTTCTTTAAGGCCAGAATGCGTATGCTCTTACTAAAGTAGTGCGCCATCCCGGATTACTTATCTGCTTACAAAGAGTGGGATTATAATTAAGCACTTACTTATAATTACTAAAAACTACATATGATAAGTACAAATAATTTTATAATACTTATCAGTACTTAAAGCTTCTACGGGTATGATAGTTCGCTGGAATCTGCAACAATCATTTTTTTAGAAAATATATCTATTTGATGTTAAGTTGAGAGTACTGAAATGGTAAAATATTTTGTTTGTCATTGGCCTAAAGAATTAAAACCAATTAAATTTTTGATTAGCTTGTTTACAGTTAAGCAGTTAAGTACCTATATATGTAGATGACGCGCAGAATTATCAAAACGTCATGTAAGACTCATATTGCAAACTTGTAGTTATGCATTTAAAATTATTTAGATACTTATTGTGGTACATTATAGCTGAGTAACGATCTTAGGTATTGCTGTTTGAGATTATAAAGGACTTAGATATGTGTATTAAATCAATTGAATTCGATGTCGAACGCATTCTTATGATAAATATTAGAATTGAAAAAAAAAATCGTGTATTTAGCGTTATTTTTGTTCTAATTTTACTTGAAGATATCTTATGAAGTGAACCGAGGTTATTTCACTGGTAAATTATAAATGTGATCTCACAATCAATAATTTTGATAGTCTTTCTGTTTAAGTTGCGTTTTGAGCGCGTAGCCTGAATTTGCATTTAAGCCTCTCTACCTTAACCTTTTTTAATTGTTTGTAGCAGACTATTAATGAAAGTACCATCTTTATTTTATGACAATTATTCCTGTTCAATAATATCATCATAATTTAGTAGTAAAACACAATTTATGTCTTCGGATCTACGTCGGATTTCACAAAACATTTGACAAAATTTGTGAGTGTGTATTCATTCATTTATTTTAATAAGAGTCACAACATTGTGTATTAAAAGTACTTTACGATCGTCACCTTTTAATCCTTTGCAATCTTTTATCAATTTATTATTACAATAAAAATCGTTGAATTAATGAGAATACGAAATTACTGCGCAGCATTACAATATTTTTATAAAGCACTCATTTCTAAATAAATTTGTTTAGAATGAATTATAGGAAATAATAAGTTATTCGAATAAAATAATCATTTCGAAAGGGATTGTCACCTAAAGAAATTATTAAAATATCACTTTTGCACAGTGATAATTATAATACATATATTGGGCTTTCAATAAATATGTTTCTACGACTATAGCACTAAGCAAATGTAGGTAGGTGCAAAATACATTTCAATAAACGAATAAATACATCTTTTAATCAGCATGTAAAATATAATATTGTAATTCTGGTCTTTCATATTGTATTTTATATTTATTATTGGAAATATAAAATGTAATACCATTAAAAATCTATCGATTCGTACGTGGAGTATATACGACTCAAGCCTCCTCAATTATAAAAATATCATATTTATATGGTAGGTATTGTATTTACAATCTTTTGTGTTGTATCATTACTACATATATGTCCTATATGTTTTTAATATACATTTAATGCCCTAAACATAAATGAATGTGATTGAGTCGCAACTAATACGCAATGAAGAAACTAAACCAACCTTCTCAATTACGAGGAATTTATTTATGTATTCCACTCATTTAATTAGTTTCAAATTCAATTATAAACCCTAATTCATTCCTGGAGTGGATTACGGATAGTATAGAAGTCCAATTAACCTTATATTACATAGGACTAATCCTAATCCAGTTAGTAATAAATAACTATCTCATTATATCTTACTTATTAGCTACTGAGATTCCTAGTTATCGGAAATTCTAATAACTACATGTGGGATTCATTTAAAATTGTCATTATAATTTAATAATAATATAATATAACCACATTTTGGTTCGGTTCTCATTGTCGTGGAATAGGTTATTGACCAACAGTCGCTAACTAGTGCTTATGATCCAGATTGAAAAAACAAAAATAAAAATTATAAGTAGATACGTAAAACCGTATGTAGGTAACGTAAATACTTACTGTATAATTAGTAACACCACATGAGTAAGTAAATATATTAATGTGCTAACACTATTTAGACATAATAACTCTAGATATAATTATATAATGTTATATAAGTATATTTTTATGTAACTAAATCATTATTTTAGTATTTTCGTCCTATACCTACATGCTAAATATTCTTGAAATACCTACCATTATAATACTTACCATATTTTATTTAACACGTTTAAACCGTCCCCTTGAAGTTTTAAGTATAATTATGAATATATAACATTTTGTATACCCTAATATATTAAAATAACAAATTAATTGTAAGAAACACTTAGCTAAAGGGTTAAGATTATTAAGAATAGTACTAATTGCATATGCATGATATAACGTCACTCAATTTATTCATTCTTATCACATATTTTATTTTATAAGAATTACGTTAACATAAACTATCGTATGAATGTCCTTTTATCACTAAATAGTTTATATATAAGAATATTCTTGTGACATAGGCAGGAAAAATGACACTATATGAATATTTGGTTGTACGGCGTTACTTGTCACTGTATAGTATATTATTATGGACATTTTATGCATTATTTTTTTCACGTTCCATTATTTTATTATTATTATTATTATAAAGGCCTACTAATGTCGTAGTTTTGTCGGTTTCATCCGACTATAAATACCGTAATGAATTGAACATAACTACGATAAAAATATTATTTTAGTTTGTGCTACTAACTCACTGGGGCAGCATAGTATGCTAGGAACGTTCCAGATGTACTCAATTACAAAAATAAAACCAGTGCTATTTAGTAAACCAGTAGCGGCTTTTAAGCCCCGATTTTTTTATAAGTCGTATTCTATAACCACAAACAAATTGTACCTTTTATATGCAAATTAAATGGATAATCGCAGATAATCGGCTGAATGCAATTTGGATATCACTCGATTGATAAAATAAGATGATGATTAAAATAAAAACAAAATGAAATAGCACTTAGGAACTTATTAAAGCCAGTATATAGAGGCATTTTGACCGCGGCAATATTTAATTTGCTATTTAAATGGGCTTAAAGTGTGTAGTGTATACATACACCTATTTGACTAAGTGTACGATTAAAAATGTAGCCTAATCTGTTCTTTAATTTTACATTTTAACCTATCGTACCCAATAGGTACCTATATCCCAACTTATGTAGTGAAGGAACGCGGTTAAAATTTAGTTTATATTTATATACAATGTTGGCATTGCACGAGATTGTCTGTGTATTTGGCTTGGGCCAATCGTAGAATTGGAATTATATTGAAATTGGTCATGTCATGATGTGGCCACGAAACGACATTACCAATTGTTGTTTGACAATATCGTTAAATCATAATTTTCGATGCTGTCAAACACAACTTTGGCCATAGCATTAAATAATTACATTATACCCCGTTTGAGGCGCTCAGATGTCATGCCGTCGGTAAGAATGTCAATGCGATACAATAATTAACCTTATAAAATACACCACACAAATAATTTGAAGACATGTTACGACAACGTTTACAAAACTCAAAACGTGATTCAACTATATTGTAAAACTATTACTAGTCATTTCATTAATCTTGAACACGTCGTTTAATGATCGATAATTTTATGATTTTGTCTACGATCCTCCACTACATAATTATATAAGACTGTAGGTACTATTGTTTAATATTAATGATTACTTTCGCAAAGAAAAATTACAATAAAATTATTCAAATAGATTTTACTAGTCCATCTCTCTTCTGCCCACTAAGAGCCGTTCATCGTCCGTGGTCAAAAGTTACCTAATATTGTTTATCGTTGTTTTAAAACAATATAATGTACCAATTGTTACAAACATTAATTATTCACGGTTGCTTTACTTCTAAGTAGGTATATAACTTATGTTAGGTTCAGAAACATAATATATTGTATTGTTTAGAAAATTCAATGTTTGCTTATATATTTGTTGTAATTATGCGTGTTTTTTTTTCTAATGTTTATAAAAGTGTTGTATTAGGAAAATAAATATTGTGTCATTGATATGTGTTTTCATTTGTAACTCGAATATAAAATATATATATAGTGGATATATAAGTGCGTTCAGTTTAATAACGTTTCTCATAAATTTTAGATTTTCTGTTGTTTATATATTTATGGAAAGCTGTCAATATTACGATATTGAACATAGAAAAAAATTTCAGATTTACGTATAAACGACCAACTTTAATTCATTAATTATTTTCTTGTACTACAAATATTTGCTTTACAGTTAAAATTATTATTATTATATAATACAATCCGTAAAAACTAAATAGGTACTTTAATTATATATTAATTAATCATACAAAACATTCATCACCATCATTATCATTACATATTGTTCCACTGTTGGGCTCGAATCTCCACTCACAATGTGAAGGGATAAGACCACATTCCGCCACGCTGGCCAAGTGCGGGTTGACATACCTTTGAGAACATTATGGAGAACTCTCAGGTATTCTGATTTCCTCATGTTTCTCTCCTTACCGTAATAAATAATGATTAATTTTACAAATTATTACCGATCAAATATAATGTATTTTATATGTATTATTTTTATAATTATTACTTACTTTTGAAGCCCGTCTCCATACTATTCAATTCGATTCGATTGTCGAACTTGATTTTGGCGAGAGTAAGCGCCAGTAGGTACACTTACCCTGTCTAATGAAAACTACCAGCCCGCCCCAACTTCGTTCGCATTGAACAATCATGCAATTTTATACATAATATATAAGATTTTATAAGATTTATTGATCACAAAAAAACAAATAACAGTAGTGACGTTATAAGTAAACAACTTCAATAATGAAAAACTGTGTCGCAGCAGTTTACGCCCATCCCGTAACAAAAGACTTAAAATTAGGTTAGTTTAAGTGAATATAAATAACCAGGAGCCTTACTCCCGAAAACTTTTTGGTTTTGGGTTTGTTTCTGCAGCCCATATCTATTATATTTTCATATCTCAATTTCGTACTCTTGAATGTCTGCGCTAGCGCACGACCGAACGGTGGTTCAGATTGAAACTAAAAATCGTTAGGATCGATAAAAGCGTACCCCCACATTTTTTGACAGTAGTCAATCGAGTAGCAGGATCGAAATCAAACGTCAAAATTCACGGTAACAAAAAAGGTTCTTTGTTTGCTTCAAGTGCTTTTTAATGTTGGAGGAAGCGTATCGTATAGACATTCGAGAAAGGACAAACTTACTTAGAATGCGTCAATATCTCTCGGGCACTTGCAATGGATAGTAAAAAATTCCAGAGGAATTATCATTTGTCCAAGGATATAAATGAATATTTCAATATATTCCGCGACGTCGCGGAGATGAGTTCCGAAATAATGCGTCGTTATACTAAATAATAGTTTAATAAATAATTAGTTTATCTGAAAAACACATAAAAAAACATACACCAACGCATTTTTAAAATTTGACAACAAATATGTTATCAACATAGTATGATGGATTCATGTTCACAGATTAGTTAATAGTAGTTGTCACGATACAGATTAATGAAAGTGATTTTAATTACTTTACAGAAACAAAAATAAAACCAAAACGTTTTCGGGAGTAACGCCCCAGATTCGAAGTCGATCTAAAGTTCGTACTCCCGAACCAAATCGAATCGAATATCAAGATCGACTTACGATCGAATGACGAAGAATAACTAATATACAATTTATAACACCCCTGATAAAAATAATTAAGCAACAGTTGTATTCAATGTCAGGTTGTATGTGTAAGAGTTGATTTTCCTGAGGCAATGGGGGTGGATCACTATTAATGAAAGTACATCACTTATTCCATTAACGTTTCTTTACCATCGTTATTATCAAATATGTAAATATACATATATTAAATACCCTCAAGTAGGACAAGCACGCTGTAACCACACAACTGGGAATAATCCCACATTACATTATAACATGTGACTCTGAAAGCGTCATCTTGTGTTGGACATATGCATACTACTTACCTTGAACTGCTGACACAACTTAGTTTCACACAGTTCCCACAGATGGCATTTAAATACATAAAACTGTTCGTTCTTGGTCTTGCTTGCATTATCATCACAAAATTCAACGAAAAATATATACAACAGGTATTAAAATTAAAATCATAAATTAATAATTAATTACTATCTTAAAGAGTTTTTAACCAATGTAACGAACCGAAACTACTTCAGCCTGTTACGCCACGGTGCTTGCACATCTAGCTATCGGTTAAGTCACAGTACATTAAAAATCAGATGTATAAAACCCTAAGAGTAGACCGTATTAATCAAAATGCATATTGTTTAAATATATAATTAATTGATTACTATTTAATTAATTTAAAATTATGTAATTTCCGTTTTAATAAATATTAAAGTAAACTTACGTTTGAATGACTTACGTTTGAGCTACTGAGTGACTGTGCACTGTGGTAATGTGGCGACCCTACTTTTCGCCTCCGCGGCATACCATGTGTCGATAACCCTGTAGCTGTAGCAGACGCGGCCTACCATCACGCCTGCGCCAGTGAAGTCTCTCGACGGCGGCATTAACTTGGCGCATTCCAACCCGATACGGAGTCAACACGTTCTACCTCATTTCCATATTCATTTCTAGTGTAAATTACCTTCACATTTGTGTATAGTTATTTCAATCTAAAATTCATTCTAATAAACAAAATATTCGTATACAAGAACTTCTTTTTATCTGTAATAATTTTTGTACATTGTCATTATACAATCCAGTATGCCGCCTTCAAAATAATTGAGATTCCCTCACATAGATGGCAGCACTGGAAATATTTGACATTCCGCACATTCCGATCGCAGTGGGCACGGCTCAAATGTCAAACGCGACTATTTCGTCAACAGAGTCGTGGCGCGATAGTTGGATTTTATGAAATAACAACAAATAATACAACAGTGTATTTGACGGACAATGGATATTAAACGGTAGATTTTAGGTTAATTCTACGACGCAGGAATCTCTGACAAGACGTGTTCGTGTGGCGATAGCTCGCAACTTACGGAGTTTTTGCGAAACGTTTCTTATTGATTTTCGTTCTTCGCCGGTTTTGTAACTCTGATGAAGTTTACGTTTGTAAATTACAATCGTGTATTATTTATTTAACAAAGTTTTTTACTCATCGTGTTCTTAATACGTTTATCGTCATATGGTGAAACGTTAGTAGCACTGCGATCGGAATTTGAAACAGCGACGTGAGAAAACATTGTAACATTGTAAGTAACTATTGTTTTTATAATTTGTCTTTCATTTCTCATAATTACTCCCACAGAAAACATGCTGTAATTAAATTATTAATATACTGACATTAATTTCTCTAGTCATACATAATATACACATTCCTTATCATACATTCGGCCAAATGCACTACACTCGATCAAAGTCAACGAACGTGAAAACGTCCAAATATTTTCTTAACAAGTTCCGTACCAAGATAATTGCCTGCGAGTATCGTACATCAACATTGCAATGGCATAGAGTAATAAGTACGTATAAGTACTTACCCACCGGTTTGATTTGCGAACGCGCTCGCAAAAAATTCGCCGCTACGAGTACCGCGGTATCGGCGGGCATGGCAAGGAATCTCGAGCATAATAGCGTGGAATGCGACCGATACGAGCCGTGCTAACTAAGACTGCCAACTGTTACGCTCAATGCGGGACATCGCATTTTCATACTTATTTAGTCCAATATCTATTTAATTAATCATTTTACATACATATTATTCTTACCGCATACTTTTTGTTCTTCTTCTTCACGTGCCATCTCCATCAAGGAGGTCGGCGATCATTTGTTGATAGTTTCTTTATCAGCAGTCATATGAACTAGTTTATCTGTACTTTTAACCCGCAGCCAGTCTCTTATTTTCCCATCCACGAGATTATTCTTTTACCTGGACTTCAATTTTCTTTAATTTTCAATCCAATTATTAATTTTAATAAGTTATATTTAATGTTCCTGTATATATGTGTCCAAAACAGGCTGTTTTTCTTTTCTTAGCCGCTTTCACAATTTCCAAATCTTTATTCATTATTTGTAAAAGTTTGACATTCGATATTTTACTTTTCATTTACATTTAAGCATTCTTCTGTAGATCCACATTTCAAAAGTCCTTAGTTTATCAATTGACTTCTTTTTCAGTGTTCAACTTTCGGAACCATACATAACAATTGGAAGTATATAACATTTAACTCTAAGCTAATTTTTCTGTCAGTCAATAGTTTTCTCATGTTCTGAAAGGTGTTTCTGGCAATTTCGATTCTTATTCTAATTTCATGATCCGTTTCCCAGTCCTCATTTAACCAACAGCCGAGATATTTTTATTTGTTAACTCTTTCTATAGAATCATTTCGTAATCGCAAAATTTCTGACCAATTTTAATGTTTACCACTTACGCTACAGTATATACTGAAAAGCATTGAACTGTCATTGCACTCCTAATATTATTATTTTCATATGAGCTTGATATTAAATCGTTATGATAGTAACTAAGTGATATACACTCCATCTGGTGTTAAGGCCACTACATCTCATGGACATTTGTAGTGCTCAAATATAACTATTCATAATATATGTAAGGTCGATTACGGTATTACTTGACCACAAATCCATCTGAAGGTAAGTAGAAATTTGTTCAGGGTGGGTAAAACGCACTAATTTATTAAGGACATATTCAAAATAATTACGAATTTAATATAAAGTTCTAGACTTACATTATACAAGGTACCTCAAAACTAGCTCGTACAAGACGGAAAGGTTTTATATTATATTTGTTATATTTGCCCATTTATGCTAAATTTTAACTTTTTATTAGGTTTGAAGAAAAATCGTGTGGTAGACTGAAACAAACGCAGACACTACCAACAAATATTGTAAGGGTTCCTTCTATTCCTTGAATATACAGAACCTTTACAACAGTACTATTAAAAATTACACATTGTCAATTCAATAATCCGATCCCATATCGCTTGCATTACATTATTTTGTCATTTTGTTCAGTTAATACAATCCCCACCTTACAATCCCATCACCAAATTTAAAAAAGATTCAACCGTCTTTATGTTAAAATAATTCAATAAAAGAGCATCAATCGAAGACACGATAAAAGAGTAAAAGAGGCTTTGTATGGCTTAAAAGTAATAAACGGGACGATCCCGCAGAATGTAGAACAGTTGGCTACTATACCATACACGCCTATTCCCACACATGTATGGCCTCCCGTATGGTGATAAGAGCTCGATAATACGTGATAATACTGGCGATTGCTCAATATGACCCCGTACAGCGTGTACAAACTTATTTTATTCATGCTTTGCTCTGAACATTATAATTTTGATAGAAATATCACCAATAGTCGGTACAATCTCGCGGAGCGCGTTGAAACATCAAGGCATTGACCAATATGATCTGATAGATTTCAATTTGTATTGACTTTGTTGACATAGGCTTCGATCTGTTAGCGGGCTCTCGTCAATGAACAGCCTTGGAGAGTATTCTATAGAGCATCATAGTCTAGTAATCAAATTCTAATGGCTTAACAATCTGGGAACTTTCTCGTATATTAGGTACTTAAAGCACTGATGAATTAAAGGTGTGATACATAGATTCCCGCTTCTATTTTGGCCTATGATTATGATCCGGCTTTGAATTCTGCATATAGGTATCTTTAATGGTTTATATTGTGCATACATAAAATTATTTAATTAATTAATTACCTATTTCGTTGGAAGAAAACTACTAGGTGACTAGCTGACTTGTCCGCAATACTTTAAAATGTTGTTAAAACGATATTAAGTCAATGGATAATGGCTTAATTTCTATAGACTCTGAGCCCTTTCATTATGAGAAGAGATTCGAACCGAATCCAGTTTTGGGATATTAAGGGAGGTGATGAACGTGACACACGCTGCTCCAGTAAGGATTGTTGTAAGAGTTGTTGGCCATCCCAAGTACCGGTATTTCATATGGATCTGGGTGCCAATGACGTGGCTTAACGACTGATTGGTACCTGCGTTAAGTTTTCGAAGCACGGTAGAGCTGACCAATTGTGATATAAGCGAATTAACATCCAAGTACAGATGAAATTGAGCGCTTATTCTGCTGATGTATATAAAATATTTTAATTTGCAGTACAATGTAATAATTCCATACAACATTTTCAAAAGAGACTGCCAAAATATATTTTAATGTCTAAGAATAGTTCACCTTGGTTTGTATATTTAATTTGTACTGTAGAACTGAACGTAAAACCAACTGAACGGCATATAAAATACACGTTATTACCTCTAAATAGATATAAAATTCGCTTTTAACAATACTGAGGTCGCGATGACATACATTTCAAGTCTTTACAACTGCCTATTCTTTATATCCAACTATTGCCAATTACATGATGACCGGGTGGTATAAAAATTGGTTACGCAATATTCCATTGCACTAACTATGTAATAAGTCAAAAAGCTGTAACCTTTCAAAGAATCTAACAAAGAAATGTTACAATACGCGGTATAAAACAAAGTCCGCCTTTTTATCTTAATAATCTGAAAAACTATTGAATAGATTTTTATATAGTTTGTATCAATAGGTTGATCAACGAGGAAAGTATTAATGTATGTATGTAAACATGAAATCCATATAATGTCTGATAAAACACCGTAACAATTATTTCGGATGTCACGTCAAGCATTAATTAATCCCGTCTTAACGTAAATAAACGTAAATAAAATAAAAAATAACGTTTTAAACCACTGTAATATTCGTAAAACAAACCCCATGTTCGCACAGTACCCATTGTACCTTAGCTATACTTAGCTGCATAGTTTTGGATAACTGTTTAAAGCGAAACATCTGCCGTGTTCCCCTCTGCTGTCGACCCTCGGGCCACGTGCGCCGCAGCAGGGGTGACTATTCTAAAGAATAAAGAGTGCACCCTAAATGTACGCATTCCAAACAAACTGTAATGTTCAACCATCAAATTGAACCTTAAGCCGTCCTCTTAAAATTCAATATCAAGCAATGTCATTGTATTAACCGAAATGTGTTATTATTTATAACGCAAAGAATGTGTGAGTTCCATCACGTGACTTTCTTTTTTGGTACTTGCAGGTGATACATTTAGTGCCTACGTATAGTTTCAATGTAGATCGTCTTTGTCGGTTAAATTTATCGTTGAGGGAAAACAATGGAAGTATATATGCTTCGTTTATTAACTTCTGCGGTGTTTCTTATAGTGTCTTGAAGATTTCTATATTTAGTAAATGAAAGTCGAAGTAATATCCTCGATGAAGTCGGCGTAACTACGAGTGTATATGAATTTCAAAGCATGTCGTATATTACTTGAGTAGATCTCTTTTAAAATGCTCACACTGCTAGTAGAAAATAAATTGGTTTGTGTTATTCCTTTGGAGGATGTACATTTATTAATTATAATATGTAGTTATCATTGATAGTGAACAATTTGAATAGATATTAATACTATTATTTGTTTTAGAACTATACCACATATATGTGAATGCGGATGATCGTGTATCGATTACTAGATATTCATTTACGGGTTTTAATATATTTCTAACACTTGACTATTCATTAGCTATTATTAATCGATAATTAACCTATCTGTTTATTTTGCTGTCGGTGCCTTTTTGTCGCATATACAAAAATAAGATTATACACCTACCCCCTTTTTGATGTGAGTACGTTTATATATATATTCTTTATATGTCAATAGCTGACAGTCATGCACGAGCCACCTGATGTTAAGTGGTCATCGTTGCCCATGAATATCGATAACGTGAAAGCCATCACTCATGTGTTGTTGGCCAAAAGAGAAGAAAAAAGAAAGTACTGGCTCTCAAGCCCCCAGCCGGAACGGGAAGAGTCGTTTGGGGACGACCCGAGCAGGGGGATGGTAGCTAACCAGGCAGGTTTCGCGGAAAAATAATAATACCAGTAATAATATTAATGACTTTTACGCGAAGCTCTGCTACCGAGCAGGCCGGGTTCTTTCGCCTCTTACGACATCCTGTTTTGCCAGCATGAATTTTGAAATAAGCGGAGAAACAATATTATTTAAGTATATAACTTTAAACTCGCAACGTTTAAAAATTTGAGTAAGGTCTATGATTCGATCTACGAAAATGACTACTAATTTGGAACTGGTCATATATCAATTAAGAATTATCAATATTTGTTCCGTAATCGTTCCGTTTTAGGCCCATGTTGCATCGACACATCGCTTTTTCGAATAAATTCCATATCAGCACTAAAGGTCTTATGATACATAATAACTAGTTCCTGTTCCGCTGTTCGTCGGCGTGACCATTCGAAGAGGTATGTGTATGTGTCGAATGATCTATTCTATGCGTATTGACCGGCATACCATCCGATGTAGGGTGACCAGGTGAGTCGAATATCACCAGACAAAACGAGGAACGCTGTACTTGGTA
>PDGT01000015.1:5917553-5982995 GCA_003671415.1 Megathymus violae | reverse complement strand
TGGTATATCACACACGCATACTACATAAAACATATCTTAGATGAGATAGTGTAAGCCTCATCTCAGCCAATATGACTTAAAATCATTCAAGACTTAACACTATACTAAAGAATTGGCAACGCGTTGCATTATGTGCTGTTGCTTCGTTATATCAAGTTGGCAACAAAACTTCAATTTGTATATATTTAACCTTTGATTATTGATATTTACTTACGTGTTGTAGATGGTAATTCTTTGAAAGTATATCTAAAGTTTATTTTTAAATAGAAAATATCCCGTTACACTATCATATTCTTGCCTTTAATAAGTCGCCGACATAATAACCAAGGGCTACTATGAGCATATACTTAAATTAAAAGAAAAACGCAACTAGAAAAATAAATGATATGACATGGTTTGTATCGGAAATTTAATTGAAACAATCATAATAAAATATCTAAATCGTATAGTATTTCATTTCGAAAATATTTTATTTCATTTTACATAACATAATCTTCACGTACGTAAAGATCTTGTAAATACATTAAAAAAAGCGGATAAATAATATTTTTTTGCAAAGATTTGTAAATGTTCGCTACCATTTTTTTGTATGTAAACCATTGTGTTTTACAATAATTTTAAATTTCACGTACATTAAATTGTAAAAATTTAAACATACCTACACTACTGTAAACAACAATAACTGTTTTATTATATACAAACAATCTGGCAGTTTATGTAATATATATTATAATTATTTAAACACAGGAATTATTTTGGTTTGACAAAAATATTATTTGATATAAGTTTAATTACCTGCCAACGTGTCAACAACACAAATATATTGTGTAAATATGACGCAAATTGTCAGATAATGACGCTTTCTGTAAAATTATTATATATTAGTGTATGTACCGAGAAATAGTACATGTTTTATATTACATTATAATTATTTTAAAAACGGAGCTGTCCTGACGAAATGTAGTAATATGGAAACGGCGGTCAGGCAGGTACTCGTGACTTCGCCTCGGGCGAGAAAAATTCTATTATGGTTAATGTACCAAATTCCACATCATTAACGTGGTCATCGTGCTACGCTTATCGTGTCGTTATAAACACAATAACAATAATACAGGCTATAAATAAATAGTTGCGTTGCTTTGAAGCACATTGTTTAAAATGTCCAAATATGATAATTAACGGAGGTATTTTAGTTGTAATACAACAGATTGGGGAACGATTCGAATATTTCTAGCAAAGCGTTGGTAAACATAAATTTTATAATCAGCATACTTTCAAAAAATGATATAAAATAAATGAAGACTCTGTAAGGTTTTTAAATTTTTTGGTCTAAATGATTAGTATACAATTATACTCTATAGCGATGAAACCTTTTGGATTGGATTAAATTGTATTTGTTACCTATCTTTTCTGTACAATAAAATTCTAACTTAAATTTTCAATATAAAAATATATTTTTCTTCCAGGTCATCAAAGTTGTTGCGATGTACTTACGACTTAAACGAACACTAAATCCAGTATACTAAATATTAAAAAGTAATAAACTTGAAAAATAATACAAAGTATATAAAGTAATTAAATAAATAAATAATATATATCATTGTTATCTGTTTGTGTTTAATAAACAACTGAAACCCAGAGTCTACTGTGACCACAGATTAAATGTTCCTAAATAGCAAATAAACATAATTCAATTTAAATAAATAATAAATAATTTTAACAAATTCTAAGAAACGTCGGAGTCTTTAGAGCATAACTCACATTTTCTCGTGTGAATGTGTTGTTTGACCCCTCTACTACATGCCGCTCTTTGTGAGAACGTGCGACAGTCTTAATTTTTTTATGCTACATATTTTAACGTTCCATAAATTTCACGTCTGTTATTACAATCATTAAGATTTAAAGGTCTGGTTTTATATAACAAATAAGAAACCGATGCGACGAAAACATTCTTTAGATGACTTAATATTTGATGAGTGACAAAATTTTACAATCATCCCTTTGTAAGACGGAAGAGGTCGAAAACTTTGAACTGTATCCAGGACAATTTCATTCCGATAGATATGTAGAATCTACAATGTTCTGTCATCATCCCATTTCTTGGTCATCATCAGTAGATAAGGCTTCATAAACAATGTATTCGTACCTAGTCTTTCATATAAAAGTTATTTTTATTTTTATTTATTTTGGAATTAAACCATGTCTTCTTATGTATATAGACACAACAGAGTAGAATGACATATCATTAAAATTTCCACTGATATATTCTTAACAGTTAGCCATTTGAAGCGAAAAGCACTTAAAATACTAGAGACAATACAGCGAAACACACAGAAATATACCTAGTAACAAAGACAAATGGAAATTAAATACTAACACAATAAATGTTTTATATAAAATATAAGATTAGATTATTGTAAATCTATCGTGTACTCCTCTTATAGCCTAGCATTGAACAGCTCAAAGAGTAAACATTCGGTTACACAAAAATTTTCATAGGTAAAATTTATATAATTTGTCGTTGTTAAGCATAGCATTTTTATAGTAACTTACTATATCAATGGCCCTTGTAGTGTCCGAGTTTAATATAAAGAATACAAGTTCCCGCTCTTCTTCAGATATCGTAAAAAAACTCATAGTAGGACAAATTCCGAAGACAGTTTTAGTGTACTTCGAACATATTCAGTAAATCATGCTCACCTAGCGCGGAAATGAGGGCTAACATCCTAAAGGTAGTCATAAAATCACGTGGCAAGAAGTACTAAGAGTCGCCGGATGATATCGAACTACCAGAACTAACGTCCTATGCACCTGGCATATAATACCAATTCATTGAGAACTGTTGATAAGGTACAGGAGCTGGAAGAAGATATAGATACTTAAAACTAGAGTGTTTTGGGATTATCTGAGGTTCCAAGATAGAACAAGACAATTATCTCCATGTTCAAAACGAATTCGTACCGTAAGTGGACATAAATAAACCCTGGTTATTAAATAAACAAGGATATAGACTACATTCTGGTTGTCAAACGGCACATATTACTTAAAACTGAGAGTGATGCTCGTCAACCACCACTCCAAACCGTTCTTCATAAAGTCTGTACTCCACCCGATCCACACCCAAAGGTGTATCCCAAAACGTGGAAGAATCTAGTGTCACTTTGTTCATAAATTTAATTAACTTGAGGTTTATCAACAATTAACAGTTCTCATACTTGACCTAGATGCATCCCAATGAATATTGCTGTGGAGCTCTGAGTATGCATGCGGTGCGCTATTAAATTATTGAGATTGAGAGCGCAGTGAGTGGCAAGTATTTATGTCAGCATAATCAAATGGGAATGTCACATTTTGCCGAACTGGCAGCGAACGTTTGATCGGCGATACGGCGGGAGATTGGCTGGGTTCCCGCGGGCCGTGCCGGTATGCGCGGCTGCTGTTTCACAACACTTTGTTTGATCATCTGACCGGACCGCTCATACACTCATATTATAGCAACGCACGCGCGGTTTGGCTCGCGTCTGTCCAACGTCTAGCCGTTTACGCGCTTCGAGGAATTTCCGCTTCGAGGAATTTGCATACCTCCGCCTGATTACAGCGACATATCATTCCCGAGCCAAATATTTTTATGGCCGCACATGGCGGTGCGAAGTTCTTTGTGCAAAATGTGTATTCACAACAACAACAAATCACGACTCAGAAAGCAAATTTACTGGATTAACGTGCCCCAGATAGCATTTTAATTGCAATTTGAGACTTTTTCATTTTTATTTGTTTCCACATTACAACTTTAGCTTAACGATGACAGGTGGCCGATGTTAATTTTATCAACAGTGAAGAATATGTCTTGAGAGGCTTTATTGATCAGAATCATGATTTTGCCGCTTATCTTAATTTTCATCTCGGTATTTCTCCATTATATTAGAACTAGCTGTCCCCGCGACTTCGTCCGCGTGGAATTTTACAAAAAAGTTATTTAGTAGAAATAAAAGAAGCTTAAGTTACTCCTTATTACATCAGCTACCTGCCAGTGAAAGTCCCGTCAAAATAGGTCCAGCTGTTTCAGAAATTAGCCGGAACAAACAGGCACACAAACAGACAAAAATAGTAAAAAATGTTATTTTGGTATATGTACCGCATATACATTCATATGCATGTAGTAAAAAGCGGTATTTTAATATTACAAACAGACACTCGAATTTTATTTATTAGTATAGACTAACTGTGCCTGCGACTTCGTCCGCGTGGAATTTAACAAAAAACTTATTTAGTGGAAATAAAAGTAACCTAAGTTACTCTTTATTACATCAGCTACCTGCCAGTGAATGTCGCGTCAAAATCGGTCCAGCCGTTTCAGAGATTAGCCGGAACAAACAGACAGACAGACAAAGAATATAAAAACTGTTATTTTGGTATATGTACCCTATATATACATTCATATGCATGTAGTAAAAAGCGGTTATTTTAATATTAAAAACAGACACTCCAATTTTATTTATTAGTATAGTTAAGATTAATTAAAATTTCCAGCATTTCTCTACCTTCTGTATTCTTGCTCACATATAAAATAATTAAACGGAATGTAGTGAAATTAAAATAACACTTGCATTTAAGTAATAGACAAATGATATATAACATTAAAAACATTGTACTATAAAAAATAACTACTACTATAAATCAATTAACCAAAAATCGAGTGTACATCAGTAAGCGTCTTGATTTCTATCAACTATACCATTATTATTGTATGTTAACGAGGTCAGGCACCGGAATTTACTAACAGCAATTTTTGTTTCCACTTGCTTATGATATTGTTATCAACATTCTACTTGAGAATTGCTTTAATCTTAATTGAAATGTATTAAAATTACTTTTAGAGCAGTGAATAATACCAATGAGTTCTCGTAGCCCAATCAACACATCATAGAGATAATAATAAAAGTCTGGCTGAGAGATGCTTTTTTACACCAATTGGCGTTTGTCTCTATCAAATAAAAATATTTTTATCAAACAAGTATCTACAAAGTTAGTGCCGTGTCATCACCGAATTACTAAATAACTAATAGTTGTTATACCGAATTTTTTTTTCCTTTTCAGTCTTTAATGGAGAAAGTAGAATCCGCTCTGGACGTCCTATCCCGTGCAGCAACCATGGTGCAGCCATGTGCAGCGTACCCGGCGAGTGATTCAGATGGATTTGGTGAATATATTTTTTTAAATATTGGCTCCAAATGATATTCCAATGAGATTTTCCGATTTTGATATGTCTATAATAAATTTTATTATGACAGTTAGTTTGAAAAGGTAGATTTTTAAATTATTCAATGGAAATTTAGGTAAAATAAGGTCCTAGTATTGGTTAGCCGCAGTTTATATGAAAGGATGATGAAATCATTATCTACCCTGGGCTATTTAGTTACCATTTTATAAGAGAGTAGATATACTAAGTGGCTACTATTTTGTAAAATATGGGAAATTAATTTCCAGTCTTTGAGACGAGTGGTTGCAAGCTCGATATAATATTTGTATTTCGCTCTATCATGCATCTGTCAGTTCTCATTCTCTGTTGCATTACATACTTGTCTACCTTCTCTAATAACTTTGGTCACAGATATTGCATGGTTGTTAGAAGAAATAGGATACGAATACTGTGTCTGTTAGTAAAAAAAGTATATCTTCATAAGAATCCGTAGATTTTGCAAATTAAATTTATCAAAAACATATTTTTTATTACTTATTAAATAACATATGCTTTGTATTTCTAAGAAAGAACTCTTGCAATTGAAATTCAATACGACGCGCACAAAAACTCAAACTTGTTTAGGACTTACTCAATTATTGTTTAAATTCATTTTTCTTTTATAAATATTAAATTTGATAATAAGTAGTTTTTTATGAGATTTAAGTATGTTAAGCGTCTAGGAATTCTGTTGTCCGTCGTCGCGACAGTCCATAGTACGAGACATTGTGATGGCGTCCGACCTTGTAGGCGGGTCGCATTCCAGCTTCCAGATGACATTGTTTCATCGTCATCGCTATAGAAGCGCACACATGCATACTTTATCGTGTTGTATTAAATGGGTCGCTGTTTTTACAATATATTTCCTTGTTCTTAGTGTAAAAACACGATACCACACACAAGTATTTGACTTTAATATTCAAGTTTATTGTGTAGTTTTCTAAGGACACATTATTCAAAGATAAGCATAATTAAATATTATCCATTACACCCATATGAAAATTAAATAGTATAGTATAGTAGCTTAACATCAAAAATATTAATTTAAAATCAATACCTTTATACAAATTTGTCATAAAGCAGTTTTTTTGACATTCTGATATTACATTAGGTGAAATTTAAAAAACGGTCTAGTTCAGATTAAAATTGTACAAATTTGAATAAATAAAATTTATAACCCGACAAACAGACAATAATTCTAAAAACACTTGATTATCTTGATTGATTGATTTGATTTCTTTTGAAGTTCAAGACACTTTAAAGCTATTTATTTAGAAGGCAAGATTAGGAGGAGAAGGGTAGAACCAAACCGATTTATTGTAGTGTATATTAAAGCACTGAAAAGTACTATTTTACTTAATATTCTGCACGGTGTAAGATCAGATTTTAAACTTATCGCGGACATTTTATATATTTATTTTATTTTATTTTATCTGTAACGAGTACTCACAATTTTTGTATTTTTACCAAAATTTCAAACCAATGACATGGATCTTAGTCACGGTGAGACATTAGATAAACAACATTTGAATACTAAGTATATTTGTTTACGATATGATTTAAGATAGATAGATAATATTAAATAATTCAAATAAAAATTTCAAACAAGAATGATAAAAATGGTTATTTAGTATCCATATGCTACAATAACAACTTAAACATAATTTATTGCACTGGTTTCACGTCGTTACGCATCTATATATTAAAAGAGGATATTCAGAAATATAAACTTTGCTTTCTTTGCGATGGAAATGCTCTCAAAATTTTATGCAAAATCACACTCGACTCGAATAATGAGATTTACCTGCCTTTTTGTTAATTATACAAATATAATTGTTTTTAGAAATATTGATTAGTCATATTAAATCGTCAATCGCCAACTAATAAGAAACAATTACTTGAAATTTTATATTGAAATATAATTATATTTTATTTTGCTCATATCTCCTATTTAGCCAAAGTAAAACTCGTTTGTAACCTAAATACTTTAGGAGAGCGGACACGAGCCCCCTCTAACAATGGATACCATTGTTGATGTGAACTGGTTCTGCAATATCGCAGACCGTATGTTGTTGCAGATCTGCCCTGTCCTCGTAAGCTCGTCTCGGTTTATACTTAATACACAAAAACGACCAAGTGCTGCTTAGTTCGAACGTTTTGATGTTTATTCTCACCATGATAATTTTGGAATTGATATCATTTTAGTTTCAATTATGATATTGATCTTTAGGTTGGGGGATCGAGAAATTCCGACATCATTACTAGTTCAGTTCAATGCGTCTTGAGTGTAAAATATTTTATCACCTTTAAGATTTTGAATCTTAATTTATCATGTCCTGACTCTCTTACATGAGAAACGTTTAAACTTTGAGACAAATATAAGCAACGAAGAAATAACGTAGCACACCATATCCTACTACTCGGCGTAATTTTATTTCAATATAATTTTTGGACTACTTACATTTAGCCCTTAATAAGTTCATTGTACCTGCTTTTCCAAACGATTGTTTGTGTGTTGTCTATTGTTGAAAGTAATTACGAGTAGGTACTTCAAGTGTTTTAGAATTGAACCATATTTCCGGGCGTCTTGTGTCCGTGACGATCCAGTTTTATATTGTCTTTTAACACTGAAAAAGATTAGATGAAAGCTTAGACCAGTAGAAACAGTCCAGGGATTTACTGCGTATAAGTAAACATTAAAACAGTAATTCATGGGGATTTAAAGACCAATAAATGAATGATCACTATCTTTTTATGAAGAAGTAAATGTAAAATCTAACCAAACCGAAACAACAGCGTACGCTTCCCCTCAATTACGAAAACCGACCAGTATCTTGCCTTTGGTTGTCAATTCGTCCAAGTAAATAGGTTTATGGATAGTTGGCTTATTGTATACTCTCTCTTACGACATTTATACCGACGGAAAGTAACCGTCTGTGTTCATGATGGAACCCAAATTTTGCCACCGTAAAAGCCTGCGGTATTAAAAGACAAATTAGCCATTGTCAATTTGCTGTATTTTCGCTTAGTACAATTCATCGCGTACTTCCTCCGTTACTGCCGGCACATCACGGTGTGCGCAGTTTTTGCGAACGGTTCGCGCGTTCGACCGACACGTCCGGGTAGTGACCAGTTCCACCTTTCGAAACTCATCAGAAGACCGATCGATCGTGAAGAAAGCTATATTTATTCATCAACATGTAATAGACGAACTACAAAGCATTATTGTGCAATTAATTTAAATACGTTATAAGGTCACAATAGCGACATCTGTTAGTTCCTTACTATTACTAAGAACTATATAATATATTATGTAAATATGAAAAAATTCCATTAATGATCCTTTATATTTTTTTTTATTATAAGATATGAAAGGGTCATATATGTATGTATGTTAATAAAATTCCTGACCGTTCCTCGAGCGAGGGCGGGTATTTTTTTAATCATTTAAGACTAACTGAATAACATGACATATGCTGAACATTCTACTTTCCTATCTGAAATTAATATATTTATTCAGTTTATATATATATATATATATATATTGAATTCAACCAATACCTAAAGTTTTCATTTTAACAGCTGTATGTGTGCACGAAAATATCAATAGGCATGTGAAGTTATGTAAATGTTAATTAGATTCAGGTGACACTAGATAAGTAGGTAATTAAATATAGAGTACAGGAATGTTTATTTAAAAAATATATATGGTTATCGGAAACAATCACCTTAATTACATAGCATTATAGTAAGTAACAAAGCTAAGACACGCAAGTTACACGGTTAAATAACAGTATATGCAGATTTGACCCAATAAGTAGGTAATTGAGATTCGGAGAGGAATTCCAGAATGAAAGGTTTAGTGTAAACGTTAGCCGTGTGCAGATTGACTGACGTTACAGGTTTTATGGAGAGAATAGTTTACGTTGCGATTAATATCACTGAATATAGACAAGCAAAATGAAGCTAAATCTACCCAGCACAGCACAGCACAGTCTTCTTTAACTGAATAATTTAGAAGCATTCCTTTATACAATTCTTAAGATAAAATTCATATTGTCTTTGTATTTGTTTCTTCAAATATTAATATTTCATGCTTCTTTTTCTGCTACGTCTTGTATTTTAACTCTATCTTCCATTTAAGATGTCTTTATCGTCTTAAGGGAACGGCTTACCGTACCACCACGACGATAGCTATTTGCTAATTTTGTCCAAACAACGAAAGTATTGCATGCTTTCAACTATTGTACTACTTAACTTCGGGGTGCTGTGGCAGCATGTGAAAGCGACCTCGTAGTTTAACACCATTGAGAATGACGGAGAGTTTAATGGATGTTTCAGAAAAGCCAATGAGACCCACGTAAATATTAAGCGTAACTTGCAAAAATACGTTTCAACCAACCAGTTCATACCAACCTTGCTGACGAACAACCAACACATTCATTTAACTGTCAACTTCAGTAATTGTTTAGGATGGTATGGGGTAGCGACAGCTATTTCTAGCAATTTCAATTGCCAGACCAATTCATTTTCAAAACAAAGTTTAGTACATCTTTTAAAAGGATAAATTGTAGCCATGGACGCGTGGGTACGTGACAATATATGCGTGCTTTGATTTTCAAATGTCGCTTAACTGTTGCATGGAAGGACTAATAGACACTTATCTGCAACGTTCACTTACGAGTACATGCTTAATCAATGATTTTTATATTCGAGAAAGTCAGCCGTCCTCGGTTAAATTGCAGTAAAGACATTCCGTCCATCATTTTCGCCGACCCACATCCACTAGCCATCCGGCTTATATTACAGAAACATCCGCATACCGAGTGCCAATAGTTTCACGTGTGGTTGCCATACCAGTCTGTTCTGAACAACGAACTGCATCAATAGCAGTCATAAGGCGTACGACATTTCGATAAATCAGGAATTATGATAAGCAACCAAACATTATAGTGATAGATAATTTTTTTCTTCTCTTTATTAATCCGTTTTTATACTGATTCGTGTAAGGTATACTTATTCGAAACGACGTTTGATTTTTTTTATTTATTAGTTATACATGTTCATATTTAACGTTTACTCATACTATTTCTTACGATAATAATTACCTCGACTGCAATCAGTACATTAGATTCCTTGCCAACCGTGCCACGAACGTGAACAGCCTATTGACGTCGGTAATAATAATAAAATAGTTCTCAGTTATGCCGAAGGTATGCATTAATTATCCTAATCAGAACGGTCACGCAATCTTCATGATGTATTCTTGTTATTGGTTGTTTACAAACAATGCTTGGAGCGCGAATAATTATGCAACTTGATGACAGCTGCGCAGGCGCACGCGGCGTCGCCACTCGCCACTTACTTTCGTTGCTTTGCGTGTGACAAACGGCTAGAGAAAGCGCTCAGGAATTTGACCAGACCAACGCACCAGCCGAATGAATACTGCAGACGAATGCCACATACACATGGCGTACGTAAGGCAGTAGCACCCTCTGTTGTGCCGAGTTTGGAAACCATTTGTGTTATAAAAAAGAAACATTTTTCCAAACGACTTAATACAATCACTATTCATATTTCGATTTTACGTCGAATATGAGGATTTTTTTAAGTCAAAAGTTACTCCCTTTTTTAATAATTTTAATGTAAGTCAATGTACTCGTGTAGATCAAATTTATTTTGTACAAACTGAAAGCCCATCTTACACTACACACGTTCCCTACTAAAAGAAAATTCGTAGATATCTGCTACAGTATAATATACCCAATTTAAATTCCATGACAAGTATTTCAAAATATCTCAAAAAAAGACTGGTCATTGTAAAACTTCAAAATTTCGTCTCACTCAGCAGCATATCATAGTAATCAATGATCGAAACTGCTTGTTCTCGACAAACTCATTGCATGATATTCGAGTACGCATTGCGACCGGACATGGCATTTAAATGTATCGCCGTAGGGATGAATATGGCGTGCGAGTTTCTGATATCCGGTACGCTCAGCGTGTTACGGTTTCGAAAAGAATGCTGAATGTAGGTTGCGTTGCCGACTACAGTTACGAACTGTCTTAGGAATGCAATGGCTGATCGGTATTGTTGTCAAAACATGTATTCACCATCAAAGCCATAATTATATATTATTATTGCTTAAGATTGCTATTGTACGGAACGTAGATGGCTATAGAAGAAGAAGAAGGCCAAAAAAGCGACGAATGGAAGTTACTAGTGAGATGACGGCTGATAGAGAAGTATGGAAGAAAAATACATGCTGCGCCGACCCCAAATAAAATTGGGATAAGGGCAGCAGGATGATGATGATATTATTGCTTAAGAAATATTCTCGCGTCGCGAGATTTTCATCTCGTCAGTTTTAACGATTCGCCTGCAACTGTTACATTGGCAATACTAGTTAACAATGGTGTAAAAGTTTTTAAATGCAATAATATTTGATATCAGTGAAATACATAAGAGTTTGATATATTTATCTAAATGACTAGTAACTCGTCCTTGTGTGGCTTCGGGAAATATGATCTTTTTGATTACTAACAGAAACCGCATCAGAAACTCGTATCTATTGGTAGAACTGCATGCTGCATGCAGTGCTGAGATTATTGCGTTCAGACCAACCTACAGAAACGTTATTTTATTCCATGTATAAATAATAATTAAAGCTTAGCTATTTTTATACTAGTTTCTGTGTTCCCAATGAGATGGTATAGAACAAACATTTATCCGTTACAACATATGTTTGTAATCTCAATCGGGACCTTACGGCCGGGTCGTCAAATTTATAACGCTCTTCAATTTTATTATTGTCTTTAGTCAAGCTGCAATAAACGGAGTATTTCTGATCGCCACCTCTAACTACCTGTACATACCTGAGTAACCGGCGTGTAAACGATTGATTGATAAATACCCGAACGTCAAGTAGCAATTCCATTTGACGCTGAAAAGATGAACGCGTCATTGAAAACTTCGCGGGCAAAAACTAAGTGGAATAATGAAAACTAATCATTACTGTCACAGCATTCCAAACATTGAGCGTTCTGATATACCGGCCGTGACACAAATGTAGAGATGGGCGAAATTAAAATCATTGATCGGTATTCCAATTATTGAATGGCAAAAAGTTTGAGTGAAAAATATGGAATTTTAATTACGTGCGTAATCATGTTGTTTATAGGTTAGAATGGAAAAATAAATCTGCTCGCAAACTTGTACCAAACATTGGGGCATCAGTTGTACCTCGAATATCATATTTTATGAGCAAACATTCGAATCAAATTATTGGTTTTCAATTCATATTTTTTTCCTAAATACTCCAGTTCAAAAACAAGACGTGCGTGTTATTGGTGACAGAATTTGTCTAAGGAATCCCGATCGCAGTGAAGTCATCGGATTGAGTAGAATTTCTAATGGCAACGGATTCCATTTCGTTGGCAGCCAAGCGAGAACTGCTATTCGAGCTATTCGGGCCGTCTCGCGTATTGTCTCAATGATCCAACTGACATTGCTAATGAAAAGTGCGCGTGTATTATTGTCGATACGTTTAACTTGCAGATATTTTTTTCTTTAACTGTTAAATTCCAGTGTGGTGATTTTTATGTATTTTTTTTTTTTTTGCATTCTTGATATGAAAGTAGGAATAGGAAACTAAAAAAGTCAAATGGTCTATCTGGATTTCAGTGGACACTGCAACCCTGGATTGAATTCTACGAACTTCAAATATAACGACAGTATTATTTGAGGCTCATCACAGACTTATCGCTTATTTCTCAGGAATAAAATCGCATACCACAAATGTATTAGCAGTATAGTAGTTTGCGTGTGAAATTGTATTTTATTAATATTGTTACCCGTAGAGCCGTTAAACTATAAGTTTTTTTATGTATGCAATTCCAGTTGACATTGCAAGAAGTTGTCTCTTTATCACTTTACTTACTCATGGTGCTGGTGAGAATTTGTGGAATGTGACAACAATAATTATGTATGTATTAAAATGAAACATTTTAATTATAACTTTAAGCAATTTACAATAGTTGTAAATAAAATATTAATTACCCAAACACTATATGCCCTATATACGAATCGAACCTCTCTTTTACTTACCCTCTCGTAGCAATTGGTACAGCATAAACTTTTTGTTTCATACACCCCTAATAATAATAGTCGAGAAGCGTTAAATCGGGATACCTTGGGGGCCATACCACTGGACCGCCTCTGCCAATCCATCTTGGATAGTTTTCATTGATAAATTGGCGTACCGACGCCGCATAAAGTGCCGGGGCACCATCTTATTTGAGGTACAGGTTTCGACTCGTCAACAAAGGAAGTTCTTGTAGTAACAGAGACAGGTCTGCGCGCAAGAAGCTTAACATGACTTCTTGTATAAGCCGTCTTGGCAATTCGAATGGCTCAATTATTATCGATCATTCTGGCGCACATGTTTATGGAGTGTTCAAGCTGGAAAAAGAAGTTTCCCTGATAGCTTATGGATTTCCTGTGGACCCAGACGTGTAGATTGCGATGGTTAGTTAACAGGTATATTTCGGCACATGATAGAGATAGCTACAAACATTGTTTTGAGATTTTGTAGGTGATAGCTACATGTAGTTGAATAATAATGTGAATAAGAATGATGTTCATTGGACATTTGTCAAGTTTTTTAGAAAAATATTTAATAAGACTGTTTTTTTATTAATAAATAAAATTAATTGAATATCATTCCACTGAATTTAAGATAGGTTTAACAGCTTAAGCCGATTAACTGTGTTAACAGCAAGTAAATTTAAAAAAAAAATGGAAAAAAACTGTAAATATGAAAAAATATTATGAAAATAGTGCAACAACTCAGTTTCTCTATAAAACCCAACAAAAAAACTGAACCGATAGGATCTGTAGTTTATTGGTATGTATTAATATTTTTGTGCAAATAATTAAAACACGCCGGGCGGACACTTTGCGTTGGGGCATATTGTATATGTAATGTACGTTTTACTGTTTATGAATCTATCTTTAATAAATTATATTCTCAAATTCTAACTAATCATAACTTTAATTCCCCCACTTCTAATCTGAGACAAATATGTTTCCGCCCACAACCAATTCGAGCTGATCTTCAGAACTATGTCAACGGCCTTGTTTTTTTGGTGGACATTTTTATTTCCGGATATCAGTACCCACACATATTTTTTTTACAAATGTCAAACAGATCATATGAACTAAACTCGTTTTGCACAATTATTTTCGCTGTAAAACTACATATTATTTTGAATGTTTGCATTAAATATAAATTCCGGCCTCCGAAACAAACCTCTGCTAATGCCTATGTTTTTCTACAACGTATTTTATATGTTCAAGGAACTGTTATTTCAAATATATTCTAGATGTTTTGATTTCACCATTTCGTAAAAATTACAAACGATAATTGCGTTATCAAATATTATTCGTGTTTATTACGAATAATATAATTATTCGAAACGGTGCGAAGGTTGAATTACTAGTCATACATATTATAACACGAAGAGGAAACTTTGTACCCATTTTTCTCCTTTGTTTGTCAATCGATTTTCTATATTTTTCCTTTGGTTTGGAAGCTATTGACCAGAATTAGTGTTATCAATAAAAGAAAAACTCGAAACAACGTTATGTAACGATAGGTGATGAATTTCAAGCACTAAGCGAACACTTATCTAAATATGTAGGTAAAGACAAAACAGTCAGTTAATTGTTGAGGGAATTGTATAATTGTAATACAATTGTATCTTTTCTACCTCTGTTTGTCAACCGATATTTTTATTTAGTACTTTCAAATGAACGAGCTTTGGTGTTATCAAACAAAGACATTGGAAACAGAACGTAAGTAAACGGGTGGTCGAATTGGGTGTGCAATAGCAATCATAAACCTTCTTAAATAAATTAAACTGTTCGACAAAATTATTTGGTGCCCAAATCCCAACTTGAAACAAAACTTCGAGTTTATGTAGGTGTTAATTATTTAGAAGATTTCGTATGCGCAAAAACCGTATAGGTATCGTCGTTTCGTGCATTATTATATTACAACAATAACAAAGGAATGTTAAATGCCTTCAAAGCGTCCAATTGACCTCTAAAAACCATTTTACGTGTTATCAAATGCACATACTTGTTTGCTTATGCCAATACGCTATTAAAAAGGAAGATCTTGTAGATTTTACTTCTTTGTTAGTGAGTTAGATAACAAACAGCGGTCAGTAATGTCGATATCCTGAGTTGTATTAAATGAAACATTTTCATAATTCATTCAGTTTTTATTTCATTGCATTAATGTGTAAAAGTATCCATCCAAGTAATCCATTCATCCATTTGATACAAGGAAAATGATTGTATTGATCTAATCTTGTTTATTTCATTAATTAAAAGTTTGAGGTTGTGTCTATTTTGACAGGTTTTATATAAGCTTGAGGATTGATTTGTATGTATGTATGAATATTTATAAATATTTCAGCCGCTACCAGGCATTCAAGTTATTTAAAATGTCGTACATACATTTTGAGCCGACAATAACTTCATTGCTTGTAACCTGATATTCTCACCAAGATCAGTTCCATCTTCACTACAACAACAGACAAGTGTTGTAACCGTTACGTCACAGATGTCGGAAGGATAATGTGTAAAATAGATTTGTTGTTTTCTTCCTGCATTCGTAAGTGCCTGTTTTTTTTTAAATTATAATAATGAATTTAATATTATTGGAATTAGTTATCTAAGTTATGTAGTTGATAATATCAGGCGTTACTTTGTATAAATTCATTGTTATTAAATTAGTATTAATTTACTTTGTAACAATCCGCAAGCACGCAACAAGTTAGAAATAATTAGATATAACAACAATAGTGACATTACACTGCTGAATGAATAAACGAATGTATCCAAAAAAAAAGTGCTTGCGGATTGTTGGAAAGTAAATTAATACTAATATAATATCTAGGTTATGCTTTGTTTCATATTTGTGTAAGGGTTCAAACACCCGAAAACAACTTGTAAAATGGCTCGGTGACTGCACCGTGCATTACTGCACTGAATACCATGGATCATCTGTTTATTCGTCAAAGTTGAAGTTATATAATGTTTGCAGTATTTAATTTTATAGAATCAAACTGTTAGATAAGGCGCGTCAACAAGGCCGCCGAGCATGTCAGGGCTGCCAAGTACATGGTGTTACTTCGTTATGTAATAACGAAGGCCGACTTGTGTGTATGTATAATAGCCTAAGCCGATATGTGAGGAAAAAACAATTTGTTTGGTCTTGAGAAATTTCTTATCATACTTAGTGGTAACGCTCATTTTATTTGTGAGGGGGAAGGAAGGGGGATCTTTAAAATATACATAGCTTATGGTTCTGGATATCATGAGATTCCTTGGATATGCTCAAAAATGCCAAAACACGTCCCAGGCGCAACACTCTATAGACTTATGAAATTTGTAGCCCAGGAGTTTGAAAGTCGGTCGTGATTTGAAACTAAGTCCTTTACTGTTTTCTGGTTCAGTAGTGGTCTTGTCATCAATTATCCGTACAAAAATTGTCCACGTTGTTCATGTAACTTCAGTGGAATGTGAATGATGGAGCCATTGTGAAACTGGGTTTGAGGCTACAGGGAATAATTAACAGATTGGACCATACGTTCGTTTGTCCCTTCCGTACTCATGCTTATTACTTATACAGATTTTCCTTCTTTAGCATATTCAAGATTATACGTTCCTGGAACTGTTAATTACTTGAGTCCACCAGTCCATCAGTAAAATACATTCAATAATTAATTATCATACAATAGTTACATATCGTAATAAATAAATTCTTAAAAAAAAAGTTAAAAGTAATACTTAAAAAAAGTTGTTCTACTTTACATTTATTTTTAAAACCAACAAAACATGCCTTGCTTGCATTGTATTTTGCCACATAATACCTGTAGTCACACAGATATGAAGGTATGTGTGTATGTGGCAAAATATAACGCAAGCATGGCTCTTCAGATTATATGGAAGGACGGCATCGGGTTATTGTACTGACTCGAGTCAGTTTCTCTATCACCGCACCCTCAGTACAAGAATACTTCAGTAATGACATCGGCACATTCAATACATAATCGGCATGCGCCAAATACGCGGCCCACTAACGTCATGCTGATACGTATCTGCCGAAAGAATTATTAATGTAACGGGTAGACAAGGAAATAATACGTAATATTTAAATTTATATGTTAAGGATTCTTCAGCACAGTTTGGTAATTTATGACTGCTGAACGCAAGCTCCCAAATCGGTTCCCGGCTGGGATTGTTTAGGAAGTTTAGTTGTCTGTATTGTCTGCTTCTTGTACGGCCATTCCACCTGCGATATACGAAATCTTAGTCTGACTGTATGAGCATTTAAGATAGCTACATACACACAGTTTGTTAATTGAATGAAATTAAATATTCCTCTTTAATGACGCATGTATTCAATCAAATAAATTATTTACAAGGACCATCGTACTGTTATCAAGAAATCGTGATACACAATAATTAATAGGCATATAACATTTAGCTTTGATGACTTCATATCGTCATATTCAGTTGTGTCAAACACTCTCAAATCCAAAAGATTATCGTAAACAAAATAAAAATTAATGGAATTATTTAAGGAATTTTTAATAAATAAACCTACGGAAAAGATCAAAGTAATCTATCTTAATATTAGATAAATCACGAGATAATTACGTAGCGAGGTCATTAATTCATACATTAATTATGTTCCCAAGCCCGTTTCATTAGACCTATAACTTGTATTTAGGAAGCAGGTGGAATACTTCAGTATCACATGTATCTTTAAAATAACACTAATGGTCAAAGATACATATTACCTCGGTGATATGTACCAAGGATTATGTATGAAGGTAGGTATCCCTTCAGAAGTGAGCAACGAAGTCTTTCTTTGCGTCACACATTCTGATCTTCTGACGCAATAGTATTCACTGACTTGCACATCTAGATACTTGGAGGTAATTTTGAAATTCTTGTGTAGTACGAGATTTGCTAGAATCACTTTAGTTGTGAAATAACACGATATGAAATTCAATATATACCTACTAAACTTATTGAAGTTATGCATAATACATCAATTTAACTGTAAAAGTTTTTAATAAACGTAGTTAAAATATTATAAGTACCTCATTATACAAAGCAATCATAGCTGAAAAGTTAATTAGCACCTAATTGTTATTATTTTATATTTATAATAAATTAATCTCTTTCAGTTAAGGCTGTTAAGTTGTGAATGTCGCTACGTTCTACTGTAAGGGATGCTTAAACATTATCGGTATTAAAAAATCGCGTCATATATTTTGACTTAAAAAAAAATAAAAATTAAAAAAATAATAATAAAATAATAAAAATAATAATTAATAAATTAATTATTTATCTTATCTAATTATTTTTTTCTAAAATAAATATGTATTATTTTTTTAAAATTGTTATACAGTATGTTGAATAGTATTTATATAAGTGTTTATATATATAAGTATAAAATTTTTGTGCTTAATATATATATTATTATTTAGGGACTCGCAAATCTTACCTCACCTCTTACCTTTGTAAGTCGTGCCCCTAGTACAAACTTTTCGTACATATTTTTTTTTGTTGTAATTTTATTGTGTGTACAAAATAAATAAATAACAGTAACTAAAATAAACTAATTAAATATTACGAGTTTCAGGCAGTATTATGTTGTAATATTAATTAATAATTTATATTGTTTAATAAATATTTATAAGAAATAATCGTATAGTAATGTTGAAACTCGAATTCGAACCAGCCACCTAGTAGAGCTTTAATAATGTTTTTACATTGTTGGAGTAGATGGCGTTTATAAGCGTCAGTGGATGGTGTTTACTTATACATACATCTAGGTGGCGCTCACATCAGCGACATTTCATTCGCTTTATTAGCAGCAACAATTACACTAATTTATTGGATGAACATATATATACACTCCGTCCGGAATAATGTCCTTTCAAATGATAAAAGATTTTTTCTTATAGATTGCGTAGTTCCCGAGATTGTCCTCCGCATACACCAACTCCCAAAAAATGCCCTCTCTCAATGTAATATTAGTATACATTTTATTTTCATTTTGTATAACGAAAAATACGTCTTTATTATTTAATCAAGTGTATTAATTTATCCACATATATGGTAAAAGGGATTTTTGTATACATTATTGTTTTGCATAGCTAACTGCAGTTCTTCTTTCTTTTTTGTTCGTGACGTCGTTGTTTTACAGATATCCATGGGTAGCGGTGACCACATACCTTCAGGTGGCCTGTATGCTCGACACGAGGCTCAACCGCCAGCAAGACCGTCTCAGTAGCACCGTCTTAAGATTTTTGTGGCTATAGAGACAATCACTCACGAACATGGTCTCAGTATCAGAACACCTACATAAATTTACTCTTACTTCAACTTAATTTCGAAACGTCAATCGTTTCTATGGTCCTCGTACTCTATTGCTTCGGTGTGCATTCCCTCAAATATTGACTCATTCTAACAAGATTTGGCATCGGCACGTGAATTTTCCGTTTTCGTGCATTTTACTATTGTGTACATTGATAACAATCAATAGATTATTTAGTGGAGTACAGAAACGAGATATTGCAATGTGGACAATGCAAATCCCCTGCTGTTTTTCGGTCCAAAACGCTTCGGTGATGCCTTTGGTGTTATTGCAGTCTATGGGCGACGGCGACCACTTACCATCAGGTGGCTGGTCTGCTCGTTTACCGGTTAGTTACAAAAAAATATATTGAAATGACATATCTTTATTTGCTGAAATATGGTTAGAAAGTTGGTTAATTAACTTAAATCGCATTTGACATTTGCCATTTTGTGGCGTAAAAGTTATATTAGTGAATTGCATTACATATTATGTGATATATTTATTTATGTTTTGATAAAATTTAATAATACATATCATTTAAAATATTCGATTTTATTCAGGTAGTTACCCAACTTTAGTTTGGTATTGTTTCTAAATGATAATCTATTAACATTTACTTTATATGTAGTGCTGTCATCATCATCCTGCTGCCCTTATCCCAATTTTATTTGTGGTCGGCGCAGCATGTATTTTTCTTCCATACTTCTCTATCAGCCGTCATCTCACTAGTAACTTCCATTCTAGCCATATCATCCTTCACACAATCCATCCATGTAGTGCTGTGGACAAAGTAAAAAGATTTTTTACTGCTTAATATATGATATTATTCTATTATTTATAAATCAGTTAAATATCTTTTAGGCGACTGAATTTACCAGTAGTTCTATATTATTATGATTATTTGTATATATAGTGACGCTGAATATAATAAGGAAGGAATATAATAATATAATAAGGAAGCTTACGCATGCACCGAATACGAATAGTGCTCCAGTGTAATACGTGTAGATACGGAATGCGGAATATCCGCGTCGCTTCCCGTACTTTCGCCTGCAGCTGCCTTGCGCCATGCGCTACCGTCCACCTTCCACACCGACCGGAGTATTGGAGTACAGCTTGTTATGTAAACAGGCTCGATTATAATGCTAGTTATTTTTCGTTCATTAATCTTTGTTCCCTTTGAGCAAGTCTCTTAAATGATCTCTCCCAAATGTATACTGATACAACGGTTTCATGATTTTAAATTTTTTTTACATGGAAGAAAAATAACATATACAGACTGTGCAACGATTTACCGATTTACGTTAATTACTGAAATTTCGTGAGTGCTTCTGTGCATCGGAGGCAATAGTATGGCGTAGGTAGATTCGTAATTTTCAGTTTTCCTTACACAGCAATCGTTCAGACACATGTATTAAGTCTTCGGGTGGCATAAGAACATTTACATAAGGCATATTAAGTTAACATTGTTTTTTTTTTATTACTTGGATATCGATCCATATAATTTCAATAATGTCCTGTGTATTTTGACGTAATCAAGCCACGTGCTGAATTATGATTAATTGTTTATATGTATGTTGCCTGCTTGTCAATCACCCCTGGACTATATTTGGAAGCTATCTCGTGACGCTTGAATGTACGAGTAACCGTGAAGAAACTACACTATGACGGAACGCTCTTAGCCCTACAATACTACGTAACAAATTACATTTATTTTCGTAATACTTATTTAAAAAAACAGTTGAATCACGTTTTAATTTTCAAAAATCGGGATTCCACGTAAGTAGGTAGGTATACTGTTATGTATACCTTGTAAATACATCACTAAAAAGTAACTCAGTAACAGATGCGGAAGAAATACATCCTCACGTTTTGTTTCCTAAAATATCTAGTATGTACTTATCGTTTTAATTGTTATGATTTGAATATAGCATAAAATATAAAATAAGGAACCAAAATTAACACACCATTACAAACTATAATTATCAAATAATCAAACAGTAAAGTGTCGTCTTGCTATGTAAGAAGTATTATGTATCAGATTGACAGACTTCACTCAATTTCACGAACATTACCTACTATATAGAATTTTTAAATGTGTCGGTTCGTCTTCACTTTGGTTTCTTAACCGAAGCGTGATTATCTCTAATACGCTGATAACTATCAGTAGGCTATCATTGTTTATGTATGCGGAATAAATATTATACATTCGTGTCAGTAAGAGCCCCCACGGCTCATCGGTAGTCGGTGCGAAAGTGCCTGCGTTCAATTTATTTTTTACCAAAATAACTGCACCCTCCAGCCACGGATGCGGCTACTGGCTTCACGCGAACATTTTGATATTGAATATATTTTCCCAGACACCCAAATAGAACCTTCCTTTTGTTGATATAGAACGTTGTATAAAAATCAAAAGTTAAAAATAAAACCACCAAATGTTTACGAGGACTGGCATATTGAATTATTCTTTTATTAATGTTCCAAATTTATTTTCTAAATTATAATCAAGTTTATAAATTTGACGATATTTATTCGCATATAAATTCCATTAAAACCAACATCCTATAAGTAAAAATATTTTCAGTAAAATAATGGGCAAGCTGCGTATTCCTTTGATAATGATTTGTTCCAAAGTTTGAAACTGCGCATGCGCTCTCAACCCCTACCAATTAGGGGTAAACGAATTGGGAGACGAAATTGAACGTCAGCTTCGTTTAAGAGTTCACAGGCTTCAAGAATAAATAGTTTATAACATATTAACTATAGGAAATTTTCGATTTAAGATTCATAAACATCTAACAAAAATTCTGAATTAATAAACACGAGATAGTCTATATAGAGAAATTAATTTCTAAGGTATATATGTATAATAATACTATACGGGTAGCCCAGTAATTTTTCCAAAACTTATTTAAAATTATAACTTGTTATGGTGAAGAGAAATACCGTATGGAAAATAGTTAAGCGTCCTGCATAATGACTCGTATTTCGTTATGTTACGTTTATTTGACAGTTCCAATTACGATTACGATACAGGTAGCAGAGACAGTGCCCGGGGTGATCCGCTTGAATGGTCACCATCATAAATGAATGATGGACACAATAAAAATATGATTTTAATTGCACACCACAGAGGTTTCGATAGAACAAGTTATGGAGTCATGGATTACAATATTAGGCCGTGGATGAATATAATACATATGGGTCCTTCGCTTGCAGACTTATTTCTTAATGCAATGTCGCTAGGAGGCATAAAAAACTTAACGATCTTTATTATCAGTGTATAGTATCAGATTCGGATGAAATAGAGTATAACAGATGGATAGACAAATAGGTATGAATGATAATATAACGATTACGTTTACTCGTTAGATGTACGGAATCTTAAAATTGAGCAAAGATTTTAAGAATTATTAACAACGCAATGTCAAGAGTTGATACTGTATAAGATATTAATACGATATTAAAATATTTGCCCTGTTCATCAACATATTGGTCTTAGTTAATGACTATAAATAGTTCAAAAGATTTTAGTTAATATTGCAGGGAAGCGTTCCAGACTGTAATTAAACTAGCGGCGCCAAGGTTTGTCTACCTGTCGGCAAGCCTTTGCTTTTGCCTTCAATCTATTAGACAATAAAAAAGCTAATGCCTATACGGTGCTACGGAGCGCGGCAACTTCTCACAGCTTGCTACCGCCCCGTCCCCCTTGCTCCCATCAAACCGAAATAAAACAACAATCCAAGGATACAACCACCGTAATTTTAAATCCAATCAATTGCAACCCTCGCAAATAATTCTCAACTTTGCGACGCTGGTAACAGAACTCTGGTTTGTTTCACTGAAAACGCGTGTGGAATGCGTTTGCACAAAACAAGCCAATAGAAACCTTTAAACGGCTCAATACGGACGAAAATTCGAGAGATCGATGGAGAAGTAAGGTCGTAAAGGTGAAGGAAGGGTGAAGAGTGAAGGGGTTCATTAATCCCCGCGCCCTGCGCTCACGCACTTTCATGAATGGGCCGAACAGGTTGATGTATTCGAATACAGGATGTCCTCAACTTCTCACTTCTATGAAGATCAATTAAAATCAAATGTAAATGGAACGCGACCCGTCAGTTGACAATAGAAGTCATATCAATGAAATTCAACACATTAAACATCTTATGACTAATGCATGGGTTTGTTGCTTGGTAAATCGACGACCTCGATCATCCAACACGAAAGCAGATAATACTCAAGTGTTCGTGCTAGTAATATTTTGTATTTAATTATACTATTTTGTACGAGGCTAAAGGTAACTAGGTTAAGTTATATTTCCCATTGTCGCGATAAATATTTGACTTACGTTTAAATATCGGTCAGATAACATTTGCGTAACCGTACAGTGTGCGGCACTAACGTTCAGTTACGCAGACTAAACATACGTTAGGTCATCGTTTCCATTGTGTATCGAAAATGAGGCCGAAAATCGATCATGCTGTCGATACTTGTTATCAGCATATTTCCGAGTATAAAACAATGCTTGAGTAATATGGACAGATACATTGTGATTGTCGGGTAATTGAAATAAAATTAATACGTTGGTACTTTAATCGTGTCAGCGATAAGACATTTACTAATTTTCGTCGAAGTTTGCTTTCTATATTATTATACTCTACGGAACAAGAGGCATTTGATAGTAATCAAAGAAGCGGAAAGGTCTCTGTTGCCAACAAAATCTTCTTTATCCTTTGCATTACACAATGCATATTTTTGAAGTCCTAATCTAATAATGTAAATTCTCTTTGAAAATACGCATTGAAATTTAATTTTATTCGATCTCTAGCAGTTTGCGGGACACCCTATGTCCGTAAGGTTCGAAGGAAGCGCCGCAACGTCCGGCCGCGTGGATGTAGCATGATGCTCTTTTTCCTTTCGGCTTATTTTTTGTTCATCTCATTTATTTATTCCAATGTAATCTCTTCCAGTTCGTTTTTTATTCAGTCGACCTTCAGTATTACCTGTGCCTTGACGCCAATTCGTTGTGTATCTGTAATCCATCCAGTTTGCTAAAGGATGGATATTGTTGAATTTCGATTGTGATGTTTCGCGCCTATTCTTTTCTTAACTTTGTGATTTGTTTTCCTGGAAAATGGGAATGCTCTAACTCATGTAAAATCAACAGTGCTCAGTATCGTATGCTAGTGCTGTGATGATGGAACTCCCGCCTTATTTAGTTCTTTTGGCAAGAACTTCAATTGAAAATCTGCACCTACTATCGATGGAACCTCCTCAGTCTCCCAAGTTTAGCGCGCCTCTATGGCAACCTTGGGTAGCATCTCCACAAAAAGGTTGGTTGTGTAACTATATATAACGCTTAACGTTATATAACAATATAGCATTTTTTTAGCATTGCCTGTACATTCTTAATTCCTTCGTGAAAATACGTGATTTAAATTGCTTCTAAAATAATTACGTTGAATTTAGTTAGTACAAATTGCCTTACTTGTTTTGATTTCGAAACTTTAGTGAGTTTCAATCCCCATGGAGAAGAATCTAGACGGTACACCTGCAGGGTGATTAAGTATTTTACCGACCTGGCTAATGGTTTTGTGTCGTTTGGTCGTATGGTCTAGTGTTCAAAGTGCAAGAATCAGTAGATGCTGGTTCATCAGTTCCTAACGATGCGGCTGGAAGCAAACCTGATATTTTTATATTTAGTTTATGGACAGCCATGACCACTAGTTGCTGGCCCGACTGTTTGTGTTGTAGCATGTAGCATTACAAAACCTAAAGGATGATCAATAGTTTTGTTACACTCAAGATAAAATAATATTTCGGAAAATCTTTTAGCCTAAGCCTTACCAAACCTATATTTATCATTACCACAATCTGGTCACCTCTCTGAATATATTATATCTTCATACATATAAAATTATATGTAATTTCACGCTTATTGCATTCCATGAATACATACATACACAGGTAGTTTTTAAAGTGGAAATTATTTTATCAGATCAGGATGAAACGAGCAGGGTACAGCAAATCAGAAGAAAGGAGAAGTATTTTAGAAACGGATATCAAGTATTTTTTTTCAGCCTTTTCAAAATATTTATTATATAAAATGCATGACGCCCTCGTTGCTAACACTTTGCGGTATATCTACCTATTTAGTTGTAACGCCATATTTATATAAAAGTAGCTGTGCCCGCGACTTCGTCCGCGTGGAATTTAACAAAAAATTTATATAGTAAAAATAAAAGTAGCCTAAGTTACTCCTTATTATATCAGCTACCTGCCAGTGAAAGTCCCGTCAAAATCGGTCCAGCCGTTTCAGAGATTAGCCGGAACAAACAGACAGACAGACAAAAATTGTAAAAAATGTTATTTTGGTATATGTACCGTATATACATTCATATGCATGTAGTAACAAGCGGTTATTTTAATATTACAAACAAACACTCCAATTTTATTTATTAGTATAGATATAACGATGAAATGACAATTATTATTTGCTTAAATATTCCTTTTTTTCGATGGGATGATTTAATTGTTACAATTGGAATAGCAAATTAAATGTAAACAAAGGCAGAATAAAGTCATCTTATTAAAAACTACTTTTCTAAATAAAAGCCATTAAGAGTTCAATTAAACACGATTTTATGGTAAATAAGAAATCAAGCTAATAAACATTACTCATCTTAATTTAAATCTATATTTTCGATAGCGACCTGTAAAAGTTTAGTATTGATTCGTAAAGTTATTTTTGGCCAGATTTTGTAATTACCAAAGGCTAACCTTAACTTAGACTTGATTATGATCCAACGAGCCCTCCTAGGCATAAAATCGATTAAGAATTTTTGCCACTAGTATTGTATTATGTTTTCGTCACGCAACCAAGTACCAAGACCATATCTACGGATGCTTAATTTCTTCAATCACTCAGGATGGATCACTCAAAGAGCACTTCAAAGCATCCTGGACAAACATGAATATTAAATCATTATCCATAATAAATTACTCATTTGTTTTGTTATTTTTAAGCAGTAAATATAGTTTTGTAGTTGATATAAATTGACGGCTTCTTTAATTGTGATTTACAGAAACGCCGAGCACGGCCTCAAGCGGTGAGTCTGAGGGCGATCGGACCCAGTCTCCGGAAGCGCCTCGGGCCCCGCAACTGAAGGAGCTGACGGGAAAATGGCGGAGGGAAAGACGATCAACACGTTTGCCTGAATACAGGCCAAAGTAAGTATCATAATAAAACGAAATCTTTTTCTGCCGTGTAAGCGTTACAATCTCAAAAATAATAATAAAAAATAAAATGGTTTTCGAGAGAAACTTAAGTGTATGAGGTAAATTTTATAAATTTATAAAAAGCCTCATAAGAACAATTAATTCGGGTGTGCTTATTTTTGAATACAAGAATCGTGTTTCCCGAAGTGAAACAAGGCCAGGTTACTTATATTATAAATTAAAAACATTTATTAAATAAGTGTTTATTTTTGTTCTATTCTTTATTAATATAACATTATTAATACATTTATCGTGATCTAACTTTTTTTACTTTGAAACTATTTTTAGTGCGAGTAAATAACTAAAAACCAACTTTTATATTCATATTTTATCAATTTACAATATTATCTTATGTTATACACATAGTAATCAATACAAGACTGTATGTTTGTACACTTGTGTGTATATTACGTATCGTTTTGTGTGTGATGCATATGTATTCCAAACTAAAAATGTATAACCATAAATTCCATATAAATAATTATATATGTCCTATATATTAATTAGAATTTCTAGCCATACCAAACCAAATTTATGCCACTACACTTTCAATCAAATCAGGAATTATTTATTATTTAAAAGGAATTTCTGAATGAAACCTGTGAAATAGACCTACTTATGGAAATTATGAAAAACAGCTTGTAGATATTATTAATTTATTCAAAATAATAATAATATTAATAATAATATTCTTAATCCGATGACAACCAACCCACCCGCACAAATTTTACATTTACTTCGACACCAGTAAATCAATCTCTTTTTTTTTTCTTAATAATTTAGTTGTATTGTGACAATTTAAATTTAATTTAAAAAAATATAACTGAATTATACCGTAAAATTAATTCAAATTGAAATCGTACCTCACTGTACGGTGCCCTATGTAGGTTGTTTTTATACTTTATGTAAATAATTTATATGACCTTGTGTAAAACATGTTTCTGGCGATAAACGTTGCAAACATAATGTATTTTAAACACATTTAGCATATAACATTTACTAACTTTTACTAAGTAAATCCAATTTTCGTCCCCAATACTTTTTTATCATACGTATGATTAGTGAACCCAAATTTTTTAATATTATAATTATGTTAAATAACATTCAATAAATATCTATTTATATTATATACAAATTATATAAGATATTTTTTTTATATTATTCATTAAACGTGTGTTTAGGATTCGAGTGTTGTTATCATCGCTTTCACTTTTTAAATAAATAAATTTTATATTACGACTAGGAAAATTCAGTAAATATAGTAATATATAATAAATTGCATAAAACTGTTTTATTTTCAGGGAGAATTGTAAGATGGCGCTTCGCTCGCAGTCGTTCAACGAGCGTCGCACGACACCGGCGGTGGCGCGCGCGCAGCCTCACAGCGACGGAGAACTGTCAGATGAAACCGAAGAAAAAGGTAAATATAACTAACCCGATACTTCTAACCGGCTAGATGGCATTCCCATCGCCTTCATTCAACACACGATGCCGCCTGTGACGCCTCACTAATATGAAATCTTATTACACTGGAAAGGCTTGATTGGGGTGAAAAGAACCCCTTCAAGTCAACGTCCAATCGTGGTGAACCTGGTGAACAACGAATCATGTTATACCGCTAGATCCCCCTTCTCTTGGATGTTGCTAAGCTTTGTATCACAAAGTTTATTTTTGATGGTATTGCGGTTATGCTTGTCATACTACCCCCTTTTAGAATCCACGATAAAATTGTTTGACGTTTTTTGGTTGTAGTGCCAAATATCAAGTAATTTGTAGTTGCCATTTTGGCAAACAACTATTAGGTTGTCTTTGATACCAAAAATGTCAATGAGCGGCGGTGACCATTTATTATAACGTGGCCTTTTCGTTTATCGGCTACTGATATAAAAAGGCTCTCATGCAATTTTTGTGATTTACTGGTAATTTTATTATATAATATGCCCGTTCCTGGAAAATTGGAGGTTAGGACAAGGATAAAGTCAAGTATATAATGTACAATTAATAACAATTTAATACCTCTTCTATTTATGTTGCAAATACATATTAAATCTCCGTTTTAAAAACTGTCAAATACTGAGGAACTTAATCTGTGTATTTATACAGTAGCATATCGACCAGATCTGGGTTTACAGATATGTAGAGTAAGTTTCAGACTTATGGATATTTTAAGTCTACCACAGCCACTATTTATGCCATAGTTGGGCCTATGTATAATAAAGCTTCATAAAATCTTACTCGCAATTCAATATATCTATTGGTCAAAACTGCTTGAAAATTGGTGCAATTTTTGAGATAGATGTTAACACATCAATAGAGAATTTAGACTATGTATTGAAGATGAAATATAGTTGATAGTATCAGGCGTTACTTTGCGGAAATTCATTTTATTAAATTAGTATTAATTTACTTTGCAACAAACCGCAAACACAATGTATGATGGTATATATTGTTGTTGGCAGATTGTTGCAAAGTAAATTAATACTAATTTAAGAAGATGAAATAATTATTGTTACCAGTAACTAGATCGCAACAGGACATCAACACATCGTGTGTATAGCAAGATGCGGTGTTCTATGAGTGACATTTTCTTGTAAGTTGACGGAAAAGGGAACTATTACGAGTAGTATAGCCATATAAGGTGGCGCTTCGCTGGCACATCTTCTTCAAACAGTAAAATTCATATATGTGTAACATCAAGTTAGTTGAACAGCACAATACAAGCACAACACAAATAGAGTATGCAATACTAATATCATTCCAATAAAAATGTTAACAAATCTTTTAAATTTGTCTTTCATATAAGTCTCATATCTATGATGTTGGGAGGAACTATATTGGTATATTATCTTAAGTTGTCTATTGTTTCTAGCGCCCCCACAAAACCCTGGAGTGAAGAATGAAGCGCCCATCGACATGCGCCTTCGCGCGCGGCCCGCGCCTCCGCCCTACATCAGGCCTTCGGTCATCAAAAGCAATGACGCACCTCCCGGTAAATAAATTATAATCCTATCATCCCCATCAAATCCCGAAACATCATAACTTGGGTTTCCTTTCATAATATGAGGGATAAAAGCCGTAGTCCACCATGCTAACTGCGGATTGACATAATTCACACCTTTGAAAACGTTATTAAGGATTGTCAAGTTGTAGGTTTCTTTGCCATGTCTTTTTTCACATAAGCATTTATGATTATAAAATTGTTTGCGAGTAACCTGGGCAAATTTCAGGTGCATGACGGATTTTAACTTGATTCTGCAAGTTGATCCATTAACACATACATATGACACTTTCCTACTTTGAGCTCAGGAATGTTAAAAGATTGGGATTGAGCTCTTTTTAAGTCGAAGCCTGCCATTATGGTTTCGCGCTTACAAAGCCCTCAGGCAGCAACTTAAATAAACTTGAACATAATGGAATTGAGTCCGATGAGTTGTTAGTTAAATTCCATCAATTTTATCGTGGTCCGAAATTATTCTAAAATTTCAATTCTAGTACTACAAACTATCAGAGGGCTAAAAATGAACAATAAATTTTGGAAGTAATTGGTTTCGCTCTGTTTCTCGGACAAGGTTTCTTTAGAGGACCGCCCTGGGCCTCGTTAACTTTGTAACCGCTGCTGACTTACCGTTCTACACTAGTAAATATACTCACACGACCAAAAATAATCAGAATAGTTTTATTTTCAACCTTTAAAATCTTTGAAACACGTACAAGGTTTGACACATGTAAACTAATTTTCCAAACAAGTTTTTTGTCCATCTCAGACACCTCTTTTACAACCTACTGCAACACTGCTATTCTTATTTTTTATTTTAGATAATATTAAAATGTCACACGATGTCAAATCGGGGCACAAAGGAGGGTGACCCAACAGTCTTACAGATCAGATATCCAGGAAGTTCCCAGTTCCGAATGTTATGGACCTGGGCATTACCATGGTACTAGCCCTTGGTAAAAGACCCGTGTTTCGTCAGTAGTTGCTTAAAGTAATAAAAAATTAATAAACAATTAACATAAGATAGTTCAGCAAAGTGAAACAACAAGCAATCAATGTCTTACCCACGCTTCTCGACTGGCGCTTTGTTTCTAGATCGTATTGAAAATTCGAGATTCTTCACCTGTTATAGTATCAAAAGCACGCCGTGATGAGTCTGACTGAAATTAAGTGATTACATTACAGCATTGAGTATGTAATATGGCCTGGCTATGAGTTGGTGAAGTTGTACCATACTCAACACGAAACTATACTCCTCACTCGAAAATTCTTCGTGTAAAATCTCATAAACGCTTCCCGATTCAATGCGCAATATTTTCATAATTAATTAGCCTATTCCCTTCAATTATTCTGTCACTGCTAGGTCCTTTCAGAACCAGAGAAAATCATTGCCTGCAAAATTTTTCAACGGAAATCCAATTTTCAATTAATCATGGTAATTAATTAACTTTTAAAAAATTTTGTGGGAAAATTTAAAATTGAAACAAGTGTATATTTGATTCTAAACAATCGCCAGTGCCTTATGCATAAAACTGTTTAACTGTCCCAAGTATCATACCACAGCTTTGATTTTAACCAAACAATATCCTTATTGCAGGCTCCATGTCAATGTGCGACCCCGTTATAGACGAGCATTTCAGACGTTCATTAGGCGATGACTACATGAACCTATTCAAAAAGAACTCTGTCGCGGAAACAGTGCAACCAGGGCCAAAGCCAAACACGAAAGACCGGGCCAGTAGCCCTATTCAGTTCAAGCCAGAGGAACCGCCCAAACCTGCTAAGATTATAGCGATGGAAGTAGACGATGCCGGACTTTCGGTCGATGATCATTTCGCTAAAGCGCTCGGCGATACTTGGAGACAGATACAAACTTCACGAATAAAAGACAATGAGAAAGCTCAGGCGAAGGGAGGAGTGGATGACCATTTCAGCAAAGCACTTGGTGACACGTGGAAAAAGATTCAATCTTCAAAAATGAGTATCCCTGACGAACCGAAGCCGAAAGATCAGACGAAAATAATATCAAGGAGCGGTGTCGTCATTTAATGGCCGGCGGTCGGCGGTTTACGGCTAACTTAACGAGGCATTTTTGTGACGGCAACTGGAGTGTCCATTAAATTTTACTTTAACGTTGAGAACTAGCATTTTATGGCGATTGGCAACGCTTTGCCAGTAATTCTCACTTATTCAACGTTGAAGACACTGCTATATTGCAGCAGTTGGAAATGCCTTGTCGAAAAAATCTCATTTGTTCGTATTGTGGCGGTTGTAAGCGCCTCGTCTCAACGGGAATCCATGACAATTCTGTTACCTTGCTCGGTTTCGGTGTAAGAGCTTTCTCTTTGATGTAGTCAATTTATTAGTCACCATTACACACTGTAAGTTATTATTACCTCAATTTATGCGCTTTTGCACAATTCACTATTATTACGTATGGTTAATTATAATTTTATTAAGTAAGTCTTGTAAATAATAGCTCTTATATAGATGAGAAATTCAAAATAACGGTAATTTTTTTATGTATGTATGTATGTATTCTCATTATTTATATGTTCCTTGCGACAAATATTAAGTAAAGTTAGGTTATAATTTAGCGTTTAGATTAGAACATTTAGTAATACACGTGTTAGGAATAAGTTAAGTTAAAAAAACTTAGCATTCCTAAGAACTGACTTCAGGGAAAGAGATGATGTAATAAAAATGTTTCGAACCGGCTTTATACAATTATTTTAGGTAATATAACTTAACAATGTAATAAAACAATTCTTTAAATAATAACAGTAACATTTTGCTTGATGTTTACAAACTTTGAACTTTATTGGATTGCTGTGAGAATTTAGCCCATATATGTGGTCTATACATTTACATGATTCTACAAAATATACAATCCTGGACAGGTCTATGCAATATTTGCAACAAATAAAAACGTTACAGATTATTATAAAGTTTTTTGTCCATTTACATCGTAATAAAATTAATTTCAATATATTTATTGAAATGAGTTATATAACTCATACGATTTTCCACATATTAATTTCTGTAAACTCGTGAATTTAGACAAACGTAATTTATACTTTTACTGGTGTTTGTTTGTATAGTGAACAACTTTTAACGAATACCCACTGCTTGCTTTTACCCATCAGTCCACCAGATCACAGGCCGATCATAACCTAAGAAATAATGTTTTTTTAATCTAAGTTGGTTTTTACTAACACTTTTCAAAAAACGTGACCATAAGTGATCTCGAAAGAAGAGGCAAGAAACTGCCAAGAAGTTTTTTTTTTATTACCACTTCTGGCTATATATTAAATACATTTACTTTAAAAATCCCCGCCTTTAAAATAATCTAGTTTGTTTCTTCCATTTCAATACCTTTGGACTACACTTAAAAAGGTAATATTTTAGTAGGCAAACTGATGTGTGTGATCTGTTGAGACGCCATAAACCTTAGTTTATTTATCAATATGTTATGGTCAACGCAATCGACTAGAATCTTTTCCCCAATAATTTTTGGTCCTTCGAGCTAAGTGAGCAGCTCATCAATTTTACAGCCAGTTAACTCTCCGATTTATGTCTGTAAACGTCATTTGTTTACGAATTTAATTAGGGGTATAATCACACAGTGAAACGCCAAAGCAACTATTATAACATGCATTACAGAATAGCTTGTACACTGAAACTTGTGGGTACCCGCGGTTTACGTTGTCCGCAATGTTTTGATACATTTCAATTACCACTGTAACCGTAACGTATAATGTGAACACAGGGTTATTATAACCGTTATTGTATATTGTTGTGTGTAAAAGGCGTAAATTATAACTTTTAGTTCCAAACAATTTTACGGCAATCCTCTTAGAAAATATGGATTTATGGAAAAAATCTTATGTAAACATCAAGGAAACGATTAATACAATAATTGTAAACATTTGTTGTGTTAATTGTATGTAAACTTTCGCTATATTGTGCGACATGTCATTTCAAGTATTGTAATTAACATACTTGAAACTTCATATCTGATACATATGGGTAATTAATAATATTTAAACTAATAATATAATAATAATGTTCAACCTCTTATAGTCTTATTACGTTGGTACGTTAGTTATTTTGTAACGAATAAGTACAAAACTTATTCAGGAATATTTATTTTGTCTTTCAAGATTTTACCAGCATATGCTGGACGACTTGTAACGGACTAATCCTATGTTTATATGTGTAAATAATGTTTTTTTTTCTATTTATGCACTGTAGTTATTGGAATAGATGGTAATAAGATAAATAAAATACACAAATCTGTATATTAATTGTTTAATTTCTTTAAATTCTTTCTTCCACCTATTACGTTTTACAGTTAAATAATTGAAACGATATATATTAAATATAATAGTAGAGGTGTTTGAATGTCGTTGGTCTTATTATCTTTCAAAATTATGAAAACTAATTGATCTTTTGAGCTCAAATTGATGTTTGGTAATGTAAGAAATTCTAAATTATTACTTTAATGAAAGCATCTTGCCTTACTTAACATTCTAATTAAATGCAGATTAGATATAGATATCCAGGGCATGATTAAAATCCATTTATAAAATAAACAGTTTATATTAGCTGTATTTAAATTTTTCTTTAAACTAACGTATGTGTCTAATCCTTTAACGGAATTGTTTTTAATAGTAATCTTACATTAAAATCATCAATTATAAACTCGGGCCGTAGGATGCCCAAGCAAAACATACACATTCTTCGAAAGTTAAACTACTCCATCGCTTTGACGATTATCGTAGAAGAAACTCCCGAGAACTTTTATTTTCCTACTCACAGTTACACAAAGCAATTACTACTTACGGCTATATATCTAACTTATGCCCAAGCATTCTCATCTTTAAAGTAGTGTCTTTCTTCATAAAAATGCTTATGACCTGAGTTATTTAATATACAGTGTGGCATTTTCAACAATTGTAAGGGAATTTTATTACAAATATTTACACGTCTAACCAGGAAAGAACCACCAGTTTTGCTGAAATTTGGTACAATCAGTTTAGCCTTATTCTTAGTATTAATACTGTGAACATCACTTTCTCGAGAAAACTATCAGAGTATGTTTTAACGTACATAATTTTATCCAAAATGTATTGAGATTCAACTGTTAATTTGATTTCTTAATGATACTTGGATTTTACATTACCCAGTTGGAATAACTCAAAATTTATAAGAAAATATATCTATGCATTTCAAGGTTATCAAACGAGGTCATGATTTATATTTTTCATGACTTATATTTGAAAATAATAGTTACTACCCGTGATTCAAGTACAACGTATCGACAATATCAGAACTGATGAGTCGATACCACACTACACCACGCCACACAGTTCACCGACTGTCAAAAGAAGGTAATAATAGATTTATTATGAATATTTCAATATATGTGAAGTCAATATATATCACCGCCTTACTCCGATAGATCTACAGTGCAATCTACATATTTATATACCCACACTATAAAAAAAATCAAATCAAAATTTTAAAACTTCAAGTTTCACAATAAAAAAAACAATTATTTCCATTTTAATAAATTTACAAGATAGTCATATATTAAGGATATTATTAAATTTTACCAATAAAATTACGAGGTTTTTATTTCTCGTTCAGCAGTTATACAAGCATTTGCTTAACCTCTATAAGGGATACTAAAAAAAGGAATTTTACTTAAAGAATTCATTGTGTATTTTATTCTACTACTTATGTAGTATGAACTTATATCAGTATAAACGAAACTGCGGTATAAGATAACAAGCAATAAACCCGGACCAGCTCATGTTAGTACTGTTCTAAATAAACTTCCACGCGGTACGATGACATGATTCATAATAAATGTTGATATTCATAAAAAATATGTTTGCAGAATAGTCTTAGCCTGTTAACAGCGACTAAAGCTCACTGACCCTCTCGCAATTAAAACTACTAAGGAAGAAGAGCGTTACTCCTATTCCTACTTACTTACTTCTTACCCCTTAAGTCTACACTAAAATACTGTAAAAATCATAAAGTGACATAATAATAAAAAAACTACGCTACCTTCTAAAATAAAATAATCACATAATAATTGCAATCGTGTCAGGGTATCTTATATGTAATATACAAAAAAATAAATCTTATAATTAACAAAAAAAAAATTCCTTTCCTGCAGCTTTGGTAGTAGTAAATTTAATTGAAATGCCGTATATAATACTTTAATATTTATTAGTACATAAACAGAGAATGTGATAAATAAGCAACATGTTTACTATAATAGACAGTCGACTTGTAAAACAACTTACATCTTTTCCAAATAAATAATTAATCGATGATCGACGTTTTGAAATGCAACCTGTAATGAGCCAGCTCTAAATGAGAAAACGAAGAAAATAATGACTTCCTCTCCCTAAAGGCGAACGCGGAGATATTTTGCGTCCGTTTTAGTGAACGGTTTAAGAATCTTTTTGTTGAAATGTCGTTTGAGCCAAGTCTAAAATATTTCGTGTTGTTTTTAAAATATTTCTTGATATTTTTAAAACATTTCGTGTTATTTTTTTTGATCAGGTTGTGAATGACTAACAAAAATAGGTTATGTCATTAGGTACCTATTGCTTTTGTGTGTTCTCAGCGAATATGACTACATAATTATGTATACACGATAGTCGACGAGATGCATAGACGTCACAATAATGTACGATTAGCGACATATTTTATACTTTACTCTGTGTACAAAATAATTTTAACTTTAGGTATTTTACCTGAAAACTTTAGTTCATATTTGGTAAACGAAGGAGTTGTAAAAAAAATATGAATAAGTTTATATATTTATTTATTTTTAAGTATGAAGTACTTTATTTACAGTAACAAAGTACCATACCAGTACAGTAACAAGTGCCAAAGTTCCACAGTGGCCTGCATTGTCTAAAGGAAAGGACTATCTGCAGCGGGTCTCGGAATGGCATAATCTCGATTTTATTGGATTCAATCGTTCAGTTGTACGTTTAACGCTAAAAAGACCCTTTCATCTTGGCGCCATAGTTACAAAGACTCGTGCTCACCATTAGCAAATGTCAGGATTCTCGGCGTTGACATCTCGGGTGGCGTACAATATTGCTGTTATGAATATAAGGTTATGTTAGCCTTCAAAAAGCTTCACATCCTATACAAAGCACAATAATACTTTATTTCGAGGCATTTGATCATGCTTCACAAAGCACAAGTTACGTCTCATATTATTGTACACATAGGTGAGCTCTAGACAGGTTCGCCACAATATCGACATAATCCATTTCACACTATACAAAAATGCGCTGTTCGTATCAATAATGAATCACCTACAGATTGGAACCTTTAAGTATTCCGATAGTTAAATTAAAAGTTAATTTGATATTAAATCTGAAAAAAATTAAATTATACAGTTACATTTATAAATTGTTTAAAACAATCGATAAATTTTGTTCACCTATTTACGTATTATAACAAAATTAACGGAACTACAATTTGTTCCAGCATGAGTGAAGTCCAAACTACATTTACGATATAGCTCAGTATACACAAAAGATGGCGCCCGAATGGTGACCGGGCGATGACACGCCGCTATTCAACTGCAGATCGTCCACGTTCGAGCACTGAATTCGAATGGTGCTAGAGAATATTATCACTCTACCCACACACTCGAACACAGTTGTCAAAACATGGCTCTAAATCTTCAAATGGCTTCTTTCTTCTTTTTTCCGCTTCTAACTCAATTAATCTTCAGTTAAGTACGTAAGGGACTCTTATGTGTCAGTCGTATAGCTCTTCAAATATGAAAAGACGTTAATTTCTTCTAGACAGTTATGAAGTCTCTTTCATGTGTGAACGTAGGCGTACAACGCCACCTCACACCCACCTTACTTTGATAAAATTATTTTACCTTAGCGGATAATTGAATTCATACCTCCCCCTTTTAGTCGTGCTACGCACATTCTCGGCTCGGCACGTTCGGCACCACCGATTGGTTTCAATCGTATAAGAGTGAATGAGCGAAATGAATTGAAATGCGTGCCGGCTTTAGCGTTCGCCTAATAAAACCAAATCGAAAAAGTGCGTATTACTTTCTTGTATTTCACAAATAGCTTCGAATCTTATGTAAGTAAAAAGAACACCTACTGTATAAACTTGCGTTATATTAAATAAATAATCAAATATATTATTGTACACAGTAGCAAATGTTATAATTTCATTTAAAAACTAACCTACCGATAACGAGCAGAAAGCACGTTCGACGTGATAAACAAAACGTTTAGTTAACCAAGTTACAGTAGTCTTTTTATTACTGTTTATAATACAAAACAAGAAATACAATACTTCCTATACCAAAAACAGTAATGCTTCAAACGTTTTCATTATTTACGCGAGTCTAGTCTAACCTGTCCAGCGTATCGATCGCCCCCGCCGCATTGCCTCCCTCGCGAACTCGACGCTCGCTAAATAATACATACTGAATTATGAAAACAAAATTGTACGCCTCATACCCGGATAGGCATTAATTAAATTTTATTTAGTCACGTCCACTCGAAAGCGCAAAACTTGTATAAAATATAAAATCTGTGGTGACCTCGTATTTGTCAACAATTACATATTTAGGGCACGATGGATTATAATTATCAAGTGAAGCCATCAACTTGTTCTGACTATATATGATCAAAATTAGGATATCTACCACTGTCGTCATCACGTTAGGTCTGGAACAATCGCATTACGTATTCATGGGTACTGGGGTACTGCTGTATTCGATTCAGCCCCTCTCTTGAATTTTTAAATGAAAGGCAATGTAACAGGCATTGATTATGCATGAGAAGAACAACGTTTATTACATTATATGATCAAAGAAAGGACTTTTGTTTTGCTGTTATGTAATGTAAATAGATTTTTATTAATTTCGATGTAGCAAATTTGCATTTTCTCGCTCTGGTTCTAAAGATTCGCTTATTTACTTTAAACAGTATTACAATATTGTTTGGGCCAGTTAGAAATGTGTAGTTATTCGTAAGGGCTCATATATAACATAATATCTATAAACATTTTGATTCATGGCCCATTTTGGCAGGTATGGTTGTATTCACGCCCCGTGCGAACTCCTACTACTCCTAGACTAGCAAACTGCCCTCGCTTCGCTTCAGAAAAACTACCTTACGCTTTGAAATAGCACCTGCTTTGTTGTACGACTGTGTTTTTCCCGTTCTGTGAATTAGAAATATATATATCAATTCATAACTTTTTTACTTATAGACAGATTGAAATGAAATAATATTGAGTGACGCTTAGTACAATAAGTACATTAGTGAAAACCGTAACGAAATCGGATAAGTCCTTTCTGAAATTAGCACGAACAAACGCACAGACAAACAGACACAAATTCTAATAATTATTGTTTTGGGTTCTATTGCGTTAATTAAAGCCCCTAACAGTAATTTTTCTCATATATCCTTATTGTACAGAAAGCGATCAGTTAGAATTTTATTGTATGTATAGATATAGATTGACCGTTATTCTTTTACTGCATACTCTTATAATTACGTAGCTCCAATAATAGTTTAGGTATTGTTACTGTGACATCTTTATATGCGTAATATTTTTAACACGGCTGCTTGTAACGCGATTACAAACTGTACTTGTGTAGTTGCGTCTGTAGTCTACAGTAAATTTACATAATGTAAGAAAGGCATCTGAAAGTATAGAACTATAGCTGTTTGTGGGGCATTCTCCGCGTGCAGCTAGCAAATACGGTTAAATATTACCCCTAGCCAATGACTATTGACTCTTTATGTATGAATATCTGCGAAGATAAAAATGCAATTATGTGGAATGTCGTTTATAAATTTTATGAATATTTGTTAACTATTTACGTTGTACGCACGAGTATTTTCGTTGTAGTCATAATATAGAAATAGATAAAATCTCGTTACGATTCGAACGGAATTCGAAGTTGAATGAATTAAATGTGTATTGAATTTAATACGAATTAAGTTTTATTATAGACAAAAACTACTTAAAATTAATACTTAATTAACTACTTAAAACTTTATCATTAGCAATTTGCTACACGTAGAAGAATAACACTATCGTTCAATATGGATTACATTATACCCAGTGTTCTTAATTACATATTAAGCTGGTTTAGCCAAATACCTCGCTAATCTCGTTGGAATTTTGCATGTAGCAAAATGCATGTTGTTAATTAAAGAAGTAGCCGACGCGTAATATTTGGTTGAGGATATAGTAAATCAGCTTTTATCGGGACGTTGGACCTAAATTGGAGGGCTAAGCTTATTTGGTAACAGCTGACAAAAGAGCAAACGGGCCACGTGCTAGATCTAGTATCGCTGCGTATATCTATAATACGAGGCTGACGCAGTATCTTTGCTAAATGGATACGAAATAAGCGAGACAGATGAGACGTGGGGAGGGACTACTTCTCTCGAGTTCATGTTTAGGTTCGTCTGGAGATCACTGGAACCCTTGCCAAGTCCTGCAGAGAGCTCGTAGGTGGTTTCGAAGATCCTGTTTTTGTTCTTTGGTGTCTCACTAATAAGTTGGAAAATTATGTAGAAATAATTATAGTATTTAAATGTTCCCTTTATCACAACAAGGTAGATTTCACGGCTTAAATAATTATAGGTGGGCTCAATCCATAAGCGTCCCACTACATGGTGGGGGTATCTCCTTGTTAAGTGAAGGGGTACCCATATGGGTATGGTATCTCCCATACCTTGCAGTAGCATATGCCTTCACAAATCTTAACAATTGTTATTCGTAACAAAAGTTAGTTAAGTCTTAACAATTCTGACGATAACAACAGACACCGCTGGTTTAATGTGTCATTTGAAACCAGGAAGCGCTCCGGAAATTTCTGCCACTAACCCTTATTCCACTTCCAACCGCGTCCGATGTTATTTGGTAGATTCACAGATTCTAACACTTAAAATATTCATTTGATCTAGGATTTCTCTAGCCACTCACTGCTTTCAAATCCGAGCACTTTAGTTAGTTGATGAATAACGAACTCAGCTGAGATGAGACTGATGTGCCTCCAGTGGGAATACTTATTTAAGGCAAACGGTTGTTCCACGCCAAGGCACCAGGACAATTAGCTAGTTGCATCCTGTCACGAGCTACCGCATCCCAGACAATGACTGTAAGAGGATATTTCCTCTAACAAAGGTTCTATTGGATCTAGGGACGCCTTACCGTGTCGCCACTGACAGAGATGAATCCCGCTAAGAGTGTATGTACATATATGCAGCGGGCGATATTACAACTTAAAAATGAGTGGACATTTTGATATAACTACATATGCGTAGAATTCTGAATAATTTGTAATTATGTTTCTATCGTTAAAATATATTTGACTTAAGTAGAGGTACAGAATTTTGATAGAAAAATAAGACTTTGCTGTTAAACGTTAAATTTTAACTAACTTGAAGTAACGTTTTAAGCAATATCTGAAACCAGATGTTCGTAAGGTACGTGACTAAACTGCACTGAAATAAGTTGATACTCATAAAGTGATTCAGTTGATGTTGAAATAAGAATTCCGAACTTCCTGTCAGGACTATTTAATCAATCATGACTTACATACAGGCCATACAAGTATATTTTGAATGCTTTTTTTAAATTTAAAAGAGAACGTATTTATTTTATTCGTAGTAAAACGACTACCAGAAGCACACATCTCTAGAAATGAGTTCGTATCAAATTCAAATAGATTCACAACTCAATCTTGTCGGGATTTCGGAAGTAAGCCTCTTGGTTTCGCGATTATTTCTAAAGATTCCTAGCACCGCAATAGGATTGTAAGTTAAATTGTTGATCTATAGTGTTCGTTTGTTACAGCCATTGTCTCGAATAAAAAAAATAATTAGGTTTTTCCCAGTAACTTGAAATACCAAAGCTGTTACATTAGCTGCTTTACGCACTCATACAATAGAGCACATCTAGCTTACAAGGGCTATCACACTATACAATATTGATACGACATATCTACCAACATGAACCTTCCAGATTACATCGACATGTTCACACTCCATTTAGATCTTGTAAAACGGAAACATGTGGAAGGAGACATCTCAGGCATATATACGTGTATTTATATCTATGTATATATGTATGTGTTGATGTAAAATGATTTAAAAACGTATAGTCTCAAAGAACGTGAATATACATTTTCTTTACGATATAAAACTGACTATAGAAATGTTATAGCTTTATTAAACAAAACAGTTTACATAGAGGTTACATTAAATATCTATTATATTATTGTAATAACAATTTAATAATATTAATAATTATTATATTACACTTTTTAAGTAGATTACCTTCATTTCCTTTTCGCTCTTAATTATTAAATATTTTCAATGTTTCAGCCTGTTCTCATCAATGAAACTAAAATTATATATGCAGAAATAAATCAAATTAATTACATGCATTTCTCGATCGCTACAACGCCTTGTCACCTGATGCTGGCATACAGGATCCAGTTGCATTCAAGCCGCCATGAGGCATGAATAGAAATTGTATAGCGTCGTGTTACCATTCAATACGACGCAAGTCATGGGGAAATATGGCGCCACACTGTGCTTCCTCAATTAATTGTCTCTCAGTCTACTGCATTAACATCGCATCTTATTGTCCGTCTAATTGCGTATGTCATGTAAAGTGTATGACGTTGATAGGTAATTGAGAGTACTTATATTAGAGATGTTTTAAATATCTTCCTAAACAGTTACGTTAGCGTTTTACAACCGCCGATATCTATATATCTCTGGGTAAAAGTTCCGAAACAGTGACGGGAAGAAAATCATATTAGCACTAATTCAACCTTTTATGCCTCGTTTCTTAGGTATAATAAAGAATAAATGAATAAAGCACATATATAAAATGAAAATGAGAATTGCTTCCGCATGATTGCGCAGTATAACCCAAATATCCTAAATTCATTTTATATACTATATGTCATTACGAAGTATACACGTCAAAACCAACTCTATTGGTTTATACGTCTTCGCTTTACTAAAATCTAACACAACCACAATGTTTATATGGTTATGTACTAGACAGGTACGCAGATTGTGAATTAATAATAACAAATAATATTATAAATAATAATTAATGAATATGCTGAAACCAAACTATAAAGGACTCGAACAAGGCGTATGACTAAATATAAAGTTACAATTATAATAAACAGGTTGTTGGATAGTGAAAAATGCCTTGATATTGTTGGTTAAAATGCTCTTTGTAATAAAGCATAGATACCAAGTGGCGAATTTACAAAAGTATTATTATTAGAATAGATGCCAGTATTATAACAGTGTTTCCTTTGGCTTTTCGTATACAAATAGATGTGCACGAGATGCATACTGTTACAAAGGGGTAAAAATTTTAGTTCTTACAGTTGAGAGAATTATGGGAAAACATTTTCCGGGTCGTAGTAAATATTTTTCTAAGTCAACAGAAAGTAACACAAATGACATTTACTTATTTGAATCACTCGGTAAATAGGTCGCTGAAACTCCGGCAAGGAATGGAACAGCTATTTAATAAAGTACACAAGTAAGTCAGCAAAAGTGGGTGTTCTATTTGCGAGAAGTTTGTTTCGCAAAACTAAATACAGGGTGCTGTTAGACGATTGCACGAAATTTAACAAGATAACTATATTGTGTATGCAGAGAAAGTTAACAACTGTATTATTAAGATACTCCTAATAATCTATCCATCTATTATTGCTTAAAGGTCTAGGTACTAGGCCTTTCGAAATTGGCGCCAGTCTGATCGATTCTGAGCATTCTGAATACAACAAATATCCCCGATTCTTTTTAAATTATCAGTCTACCTGGTTGGCGGGTTATACTCCGAATTAACTACATTTTATTCGAAATATGCATTTTGTAAATACTGTTTGAATACTACGACATCGCTTCAAAAAGTCTCTACCATGTACAGATTTGAGAGAAAAACGGGCAACTAACTCACAAGAAGAATATTTCCTACTCACATTTACAGATAACACTTATATACTACATTCTTATCATTGTTTATTAAATTGACTTGCAAATATTTATTCAGTTTACAGTAACCTATTGCGATAAGAAGTCTTCGTCACGGGCTTTGATTTTACTGTGGGATAATTCCGTTAACTCAGACGGAATTTTATTATAACTTGTTATATATCTACCTACGAACTCTACTCAAGAACCTTTCTTTCCCGACCTTTCGACTCTCTTCGTCTCCAACTAACTAGTTCTACAAATGTCAACTCTGTGGATTGAATCACGGAGATAAATTCCGAGCAGAGCTTTCTACTTGGGAGGCGGTGGGACTTTAAGCTTTTATAAGTCAAGTCGTGGAACCGTGTTCTAATAAATTCAATAATATATTTTGCAAATGTAATCCTCTTTCAATCCGCCCTTGAATATCGCTTTCTGTAGGTCCTTGATCACGAGGATCTTTTAAAAACAAGTTATGTAACATTAATTTTTATTTGGAACTCGTGTTCCTAAATCTATGCAAACATCATCTCTGAACAATAAATTAAGCGATTTTCTAATTCTTCGTTAGTGTTCGTGCTAGTGTATTACAGATATTAATATAATATAGACATTATACTGTTTGAATAATGATAAATTGTGCTAAAATAAAATCAGTCTGGTGTATAAGTATACAATACATGGTACCACTGTATTAGCGGCATATCGAATGTTAGTTAATAAGTCTTCAGCCGTAAAAAATATTTTCTCTTTTTTTACAGTGATAATTTATTACTAAGCAACTATATTTATTATGAATCAATGAAATCATTTTAGCTACGACATGGCAAAATATTGTCAACGAGTTAGCTAACACCTTTCAGTAGTAGGTATGTCGTCTAGCTATGTCAAGAGGGCTCAATGTAATTTAGAATTAATGAAACCTCGCCTTAGAGAAGACAGCAGCTTGAGCGCATTAGTTGAAAGTAAACACTTTAATTAATCCGTAACAACCTTACTGTCAGCCTTAGCTACAGTAGCAATATAAATTTTCCAGCTCAGGTTTTATGTCAATGTGTTTTATGTTTTATGTTTTACATTTTATGTCAAAACTGCAACAGTAAAATAGTGGTAACTCATAAAGAATAAAAACTAATAATCGCCTGGGTAAATATCATTTAACGCAGATGTGATAAAAGATTCTAAAGCACATTCGTAGAAAAAAAAAACCGTAAATGTAAAGCGAATATTAATATGAATTAATTTCTACCAAGTTCTTTAAAGTTAAAATCAAACACAAAATTGAATTTTTGAATTTACTTAAGGCAAAAATAAGTATTGATTTTTCCCCTTGGACGAACAATCCAAGGTATTTAAAAATAATTATGATTTAACACACATTACAAATATGTGCTTTACAAATATATATATGCTTTATAAATATGTTTTAATTACTTCATCATATAATTAGAATATTGAGGGCATCTTGTAAGCGTCCATAAAAATCAGGCTAAATACGACTTCGAGAAGTGTAACTCAACAAAACTAAACAAAAATTTAATTTAATGCTAATAATCGCAATTAGATTTATCCACTCATGAAATATACACCGGCCAGTTCGAAAAGTACATATATTACTATAATTTTTCTTAGCCATTCAGACCATGAGAACCGGTTTCTAAATATTGTAAATTACGCACACACCAACCCTACGTATAACTTCCTTAAATGTACAAAGTTGATATCACCTTAATAACATTTAGTAATGTAGAAATATTTAGTTTGGATGATAGACTTACGAAATTATTCCTGAACAACAAAAATTTTGTATAGCGAGTGGACAGAGCGTTTAAATAAAATTTTAGTTAAAAAAATCAACCGAGTACTTAATAATTACCCATGTTGTTAATTAACGATTTTATATTACTGATTTTATGGGCTAATACTAAATATGCATATTTTTTTTACACTAAAACTAACTATTTTTCAGCATACAGTTTTCTACCAAATTTTCTAATATCAGTAGAGTATTGAATGAACCCACTCTTGAACTATGAGTAAGTCACTACGAGTAAGTCATGAGACTTTCTAATTTTTTTTTTGTTACGTAAATATTAAAAGTAAAGCAAAGTAATTTTTACGTATTTGTATTTTCCTTATCGACATATTTAATTAACTTGATTTAATTTGAATTTTTTTAACAACCTTTAAGCCTGCGGGTGAATAAGATTATTCTATCTTATTCACACGCATTATACAGTGTTTCATATTACTCAGTCTCCTCTATGTTCTGTGGTTCGTAGCCTCCCCACTCTTGTCCGCTGTTGTAATAAATGTGATACATAAACATATAAAACAACAGTTTATCTTACACGGACATATAATATTTACTTACCTACACATTATAAAAGATAACGCAATAAAATCACATATTTGTAGATAGCCAAATTCTACAGTGGTAGAGTAGAATATTACACCACTTCTACGCCTTTTTTATAAGGACCTATACAAAAAAAATATATAAAAAAAATGGTATTCTATATAATCCAGTTAATTTCGTCAGTCTGACCCGCGAATATTCGAACTGTTTTTATGTCTCCTTTATAATAAATGTTTACTACGTCCGCTATGAAGTTGAGATATTACTTCATTTTTAACTTTGTTTTTCTGAACAAAACTATTGTTACGTAAAAAGTAGGCAACGGAACAACCAACGAATATTTTTCATTAAACATTCCAGATCCGGAAATTAAATGGGGTCAGTATTTATTACTAATTCGTAATTCAGCTATTAGTTTATTACAATAATAACTATTATTAACGTCCATAGTCCAATAGACTATATGAATCATATCTAGTTAGTTAAAGACGGCTGCAATCGAGAGTCTATTTTTTACATAAAATAAGTTAATTCTTGACAACAATCCCATCTGGTGGTTTAGAAATTTTTAGTGGTGATAAAGTGTAAGATGTTGAACGCACTAACTTATAAAAGCCTACTATTCTTGTCTGAAAACTCCCACATCTTAAGTAGGCGGGAACACCGTCACGGTGAGGAAAAGCTATTAGTGGTTATATTTCAACGAATCAACCATATTTTTCGAAGCAAATCTCACACTAAAATTATTCACCTGAAGGAAATAAGCTAGGTATAAACAAAAGTCGACAGGTGAAACAATAACAAAAGTTCTCCGTCGAAACATACATAAAATTATGTAAACAAAATAACTCGAGAACTACCATACACGAAAGCTCTATTAGTTGTCCAACCGAATTAAATATTATTACCATCAAATGGTATTGTTATAAGTCGATTGTTTTCTGAAATAACCTAACGGAATCGTTGCGAGTCTTGTCTTTCATTTCTGGTCAAAATACCGGCGTATGCGTCGGAATAACGATGAAATGATTCAAGTCGGAAAACTACAATGTTTGGTGTACACTACTGAATGGCATCCGAAAAACTGACAGTAGATGAATACACGAACCAGATGAGAACAAAAGAAACAACGTGCAAGGTACAGGTCCTACGAGATATTTATATTTTATATAGATATATATTAGAAAATAAATATCGCAAAATTTTTAATTTATCACTACCAAATATATTTTTTCACGAGAAATCACTACTATTGGATGGTTATGCTTCAAACTTATATTTTGTTAATTTTAGTTACTCAAACTTGCCGCCCATCCTCAATATATTTGAAGCATCTACAAATGGACTTAAAGTACATATGTATGTTATGCAGCTTTCTTGAATATAATAACAGATTATTTCTTAAGTTTTTCAATTCATCGCTAGAAGATCGCTTTTGGCACTAAAATAATTGTTTAACTTTCCGCTGTATGAATAAAACTGTATTTTTTTCAACTGTGGATCTCATCTATAATTGGCATCAACTATACAATTTTTTTTCAAGAAGAATATTTATTCGCAACGAAGTCATCGTTTTCCTGACTTAAGTTAGGCAAAATAACTTGTTTAAAAGAAACAACTCTCAACTTTGGAATGCTCAATTTTCATTCGGTGTATTTGCCAGAAAATATTTGAATGCGAGCTGATTTGACATGTGTGCCTAAATCTTTAACCTTGATCTCACGCAATACCTAAATTACATTACTCCGTATTACTATAATATGCTTTTGACATCACTCTTGAGTTCAATACGTAGTTCCCCTGTATTGCTTCAATCATCTTTATTGACAACTTTTCATTATTAAATGACATTATCTAATTTTGTTTGTCGGTAATACGATAATAATCTACCCTTAGGTGACTTTTTCAAATTAATATTTGCTTTAGAAAACATTTCTTACAGAGCATTTTACAGAATTTCTGTATTTCCTAAGCAACACATTTTAACCAACCACGTTGAAAATAATTCAAATAAATTAAATTTATAGTTTTTGCAAACAAAAGTTAAACAAACATCTCCACAAGTATTATAAGTAAATAAAAAAAAATCACAAGCGTCTCAAAGTTACAAATTCTAATCAAAATCGATTCTTTCATAAAATTAATTTAATATTTAATATTACATTCAAATTGAATATAACTATCCAAATACATACATTATAATATGTATGTACGTTAGCATGATAATGCAAATGAAATCGTAACTCAAGATGTTAACTATACCAAACTGATTTTTAAAAAGCTATAGATATACTTTTGTTCTTTAAACCTCGTAGTTTCTATATGGAATTAAAGACTTTTTTTAATTTTTTCCATTTATAATTTGTACCGAGGTATAGCTGTCCACCGATGTTCAATGATTACAACCTGTATCCATCAATGGAAAATAATCCTGAAATCGGCTTTTGATATCTGTAGTATTTATGTGCCGGCATTACAAGTAACTAGTTTTACTTTAACTTTGGGCATTCATTCAGCAGTATTATTATTAACGATTCCGGTAGCTACCCTAAACTTTGGAACATAAGACAACAGACGAGAACAAAGGCAGCGCCAGCACTTTTCAAAGAAAATTAATTTATACAAAGATTTTAAACCCCTTATTATAACAAAAAGTATTCATGCAAAAATTGAAGCAAAAATAATTTAAGTTAAAATTTATTATTAAATTTATTAAAAATACACCACAAAATTGACGCGAACTACCAATTTGAACAAACTAAGAAATAACTTAAAATTGAATACATTCATTAAACTAGTAGTAGTGTAAGTATAATTATTATAGTATATATAGGTTTATAACACTACATAAATATGAAAACAGAATACAGAATATTTATCTGGGTGAGTTGGCGGCGCTTCATCATAATTATATTTTAAATTGAAGATTGAGTAAACTTGAAAGTGACAATTTTAATTTTTCTGCAAGTCCATAACCATACCATATATCTCCGGAAGAAGCGAAAATATTTTACAGTTACAAAGAAAATTAACAATATATTTTATTTTAAACTTGTATTAAAACACTCTTGTCTTTGAAATAATCTAGTTTACAATCCTTTCATCATGATAATGCTTTTGATAAAGCTTTGTATTAACAATATGAAAGGGCAGATATAACTTTACTATATTTTTTTTAGAATGAGCGCTTCGGTGCTCCGAAGGGCCCGCGAAAATTTCTATTATTACAATTAAGCCATAAGCCAATAGTCTGAATCATTCAAGCCAACTCCAACTCCCTCAACTTCAACTTGTAACCACAGTATACATTAGTTTAGTGGCTGCTGATGAGTAAAAGTAAAATATCAGTAAAACTTTAAAATGAAGCATCTAATCATCTAATTGTACCCAAATATCGTAACGTAATTTTTATGTGGAACTGTTCTTTAGTTATAGACTAAGATGTTCTTGGATTGTTTGCTGACAATACTATTTGACCAGATGGCTTCGAGAATAAGGCACAGGGTCTAACCAAAATATGTCTTCAACTTTCAAAGATGAATTTACCAAGCCCCATTTACCAAGCCAGATCTGTTGAATGTTGTGATAAATATATAAATAGATGAAGCTACATTTTATCGTTGTAAATATACCCAAATAAATTATCAACAGGAGCCTTGAATCTAAAAAAAATTTGTCGGGAAACTTTTCAAAGGCAACCAAATCAATATTGAGATATGGGATAAGCATTTGGTTCGTCTATCTTCTAGAGATAAATAATGATTGAATGATCAAAAACGAAAAACACTCAGAAATAAATTTAATATTTGTCTTTCTGTAGTATACATTTTCGGCGATAAGCGTTTTCTTTGTATAACTTTTGGCTCAATCTACTAGCGATCACTGCTGAACATATGGGTCTCATCTCATTACCAAGAAGACATAAAGTTCTTCTTTTGTTACACCAGAGCAGTTTCTCGGAGAAGATGGTAAACTCTAATATCAGAAGTTACTACATCGGCCAAAGCCCTCCGACAGGACTTCACATTCTTTACCTCAATAGCCGATAAAAGCCACCTCATGGCAAGTGGTTAGTACTGCCAAACGCATCACTGAGGTTTTACCGACCAAAAATGAAACAAAAAACTAAATTTTAACCTCTAGCTTCATCCATCCAACTTCCGACCGCGTTAGATTTTGCATAACTTGATCAATAGTTTACTACGAGTACTTACCCGAGTCGGGCTATGAACGCTTAGGCTCCTAACTTGTTATATACTGGACGAAGTGTAGACCTTCCTTAAGTTATAAGACGTGACCATTGAAGCTTCACCTCAGAAAAGATTTAGTACGGCTTCACTGTATACAAATGTATCGCTTTCAAGTCGTCAACATTGTATAACATTAAAACTACATAGTAGGTACGCGCTAGTCCCAGAAGCATTTCATTTTATATTACCTCATAATATTCCGTGAGGTAATTTATAAAGATACACAGTATAATTTCAATCTCTTAAGTGGTTTCCATCTGATACGTTCACAAACAGCCAAACTGGCATACAGGGAGAAAATCTAAAGAAATGTGTGGACTTGTATATCAACAATAAAACCAAAATACCAACACGCACATGGCCAGCGTGACAGGCCTTAGACCTTTCATTATAATGGGAGAGCCGATCCCAACAGTGGGACAATATGGGTTGTGATGGTGACACTAAAATATTCGCAAAATATTTAATATACAGACTCAGGCCTGATAATGTTTTATCATCATAATAAATTGCGAACTGTAGTTAAAAATGTTCAAATTCAATTTTCCTGTGATTAATTCTCGATAAAGTAATCAGTCTTTGAACGTTTGTTTTCAAATCCCAAAGAGTTCAATCCTTTACCCGTTCCAATTCTATCCGACCGTAGCTTTACAGCTATATTATGTAGGTTAGATCAATATATCGCCTAAGAATTTCCATTTGGGCATATTAGGTTGGTACTTAAAATTTTCGTCGTGAGTATTTTTAAATTCTTGCACTTTAGGATTTTTAATATTTCGCTTACTTTCGGTCGCTAGAGGGTATCTATGAATGGGGATTATTGATCGTATTTAAACCTTGAATAGCATGAAGTAATTCTAAAATCCTGTAACATTTTAGGCCATCTTACCCTTTCTTTGTCTTAATCTTTAATTTCTTCGTAATAGATTACGCGATGATGTAAAACATGCCTTTGTTTGCATTTTTCACCAATTATTCAATACTTTAACAAATAACAATGGTTTGACAGCGCAATAACATGATCCAAATATACTATAATATAACTGAATGAAACAAGCAAGTTGTGCCTACATACTTGGCGTGAAAAGCGTAATGGTCCGTGTAAATACGCCCACCCCTTATCGACTGGCCGCGACACTCGTATGTGACCTAGTAAAGTGACCCTCTAAAAATAATATGGAACACCGACCACATAGTGTACAATGAGTAGTGAACGTTTGTACTTGCATTCAAAATATATATATTTTAATAAGAGTAGATAAATCACACCATAGAGTACACAGAAAAAAAAACAAATAAGTATAAAAAATACAGTATAAGCATATTGAAAACTTTCAAAAATACCTTAACAACTGCAGGGACAGACAAGCATCAAGAGGTAGATGATAGAGATTGGAGAGAGAATATTAAAACAAAAATTCGGACTGAGAGAAAAGAAACAATCTTTAAGAGGAAGTTAAAACTGCTCGCTCATTAGTTATGAAATTACTTCAAGAACAATGCCTTGAAAGCCAATAAATCAAATAAGTGGTCGCCTAGTGATCGAAACTTCACTGTAATTTGTTAAATCGCTAGGGGTGTTATAAAACGAGGTGGATTTAGTAAACCTTGTTGTACGAATAATTCCTTGTTTCTGATAATTTAATAAATGAAGATTAAGGGTATTAAGCAAAAAATTATAAAACAAAATATTTATTTCCTCGATTACATACCAGATAATAGAGTTTTGAACTTGCATAGAAAGCATCACTAGAACGCATGTTGGAGGAGGTTTCGCTCTGCCATAGCAACACACGCACCCTCAAAATTAGCGAAACATAAAGTACTACTACTAACATTAAGTATACTTTTATTATGAAAAATGAATAGTCTAATGTTTGTTTTTCTTTAAGTGAAAACATGGTTTCTTATAAAAAAAATTAAATTTTTAGTTAGCGCAATAGTTTTGAGTGTTTTTCGTTGGAAAGAATATTGTCAAGAGTTTTGATGGTTCTAAATTTTTTATCAAACTCAAGTAGTTTCCAATACGTTTTTGTCAAAATGCTTACATCGTTTCTCTTCTATACTGTGTAATGTTGAAATCGAATTCTTTTTAATTCGAATTCTTTTTAATCGAATTTTACTTGTAACAGTTACATAATTACATATGTGTATCTTACTCACAACCACTGCCTATATTTCACTAATATACTCACTTTAAGAACAGCTGAACACCAAATAGCTTCCGTACAATAAAATATTCGTTATTACTACCATTTGACTATGAAACTCCCTTTCAAAAATATATAGTATGCTACTTACTATTCAGTTTTCTTTCTGCTTTGATCTAGTCTGTTTCTTTTTCCTCTTCCATCCTTGCTTTTGCTATAACATTTCGCTCTCTGAAATTACTGATAAACCTTCAACCTACCTCCTTTTTTCGCCTTTTTATTTCTTTAGCTGACAAATAAGGCGTATAGAAAATAAAAGAGAAATTCGGATACAACAGATTGCTTATGAAGACTTACATAAAATTAATATATAAAAATCAGAGTTTGCACTATGACTTTTAGTGTAAGAGATTCAAAGGTTCATATAGATATGACACCGTTAAAGAGTGCCTGTCAATTTCGATCTGGGAGTCGAATTGAATCTTGTAAATAACAAAAACAAATAAAAGTTTAGTTTCATTGGGGTGTATAATTTTATATCCTATGCTGAAAAAGGTAACTCAATAGAAAACTAAAATATGAGTGTCTACGTTCCATGAATATCAATGCTGAACTAACTAATCTTGAGACCTTTTAAGAGCTTTCAATGCGTAATAAAATTTCGTCGTTCACTTCAACTTCCTTCGATGACACTGTTACTTACTCACATTGAAGAAAAGTCTAAAGAACAAGTCAATTTTAGTGCTGAGTACCAATATTTTGCAGCGTGGACTCACGTATAAGTATAATATTTAAATAAAGCTCTCTTTTAAGTGGAACTTTTCACTTCACGCTTCGCTACTTTACTGCATTTTAAGCTTTTATAATAGAAACCGTTGAGAGCTCTTTTAGAAGTTAACATTGGCCCCCAGAGAGCTACAAAACCTATATGTCAAAATAATTCTTTGTTGTCAATTTTTTTACAAATATCGAAGTCAATTTTTTTTTAAATTTCACGTTAGTTTCTAAATTCACAGTTTTTATACTATTCCGATTGTTTCCCGAAGTGAAACCAAGTGAAATCGCTACTACTACGAGAACGATAACACGAGATCATAATATAAACATTGATGATTGATGATGAACATTTAAAATATTGATGGTAACCAAAAATTTAAAGGGACACACGTACCTAACAAAACTGTCTTAAGCCAAAGTTCTTTACAGAGATAACACACATAACACATTAAGTACGACCATCGTGGTTCTAGAGAGATAATGGAAGGGTATAACGTGAAAGTTGGTCTTTGACAGACCGTAAACGGAGGGCCTTCACGTCTCACAGCTCCGTAACAAAGCTGTACCTACCTATTATAAATTACCTTAATAAACAAGACTCAAGTTTGATTTCTATTTAAAATAAGATTTTTCTAGACATATGTTACAATTTACTTCACTTATGATCTACACTAATATTAAAAAGAGAGAGTGCGAATTTTGTGTATTTCAGTCAATATATGTAAATATGGCACCAATTTAAAAAAATATTTTACCATTTGAAAGGTACATTATTTTGGATGGATATAGGCGTACCCAGAATATGTTTATAATAATTAATTGCTGAACCGGAACAAAGTCAAAACAGGCCGCTTTTATTTTATAAAAGAGAATATACTCGTACAGCGGATATAATTTGATACAAAGTTCAAAAGTAATTATTAAATAAGAATATATAACTTAGAATCGCAGTAAGAAGTTTAAGAAACGTATACAAGCACCATATACACCTGAGCTGATGCCATCAAAACAAAGGAGACCTCCTCGCTTGTCAACTAATACAACATAAGCATCATTACACATTATGGAGTATATTCGGATATGTCAAATTGTCTCATAGATATCACAGTTTCCTCAAGTGTTTTTCTTCACCGAAGCCTGATCAAGAATGATAATTGGTTTGTAATACGCATATCTATACTAATAAATAAAATTGGAGTGCCTGTTTGTAATATTAAAATAACCGCTTTTTACTATATGCATATGAATGTATATACGGTACATATACCAAAATAACATTTTTTTCAATTTTTGTCTGTCTGTCTGTCCGTCTTTTTGTTCCAGCTAATCTCTGAAAAGGCTGGACCGATTTTGACGGGCCTTTCACTTGCAGGTATCTGATGTAATAAGGAGTAACTTAGGCTACTTTTATTTCTACTAAATAAATTTTTTGGTAAATTCCACTCGGACGAAGTCGGGGTCACAGCTAGTAATTTATAAAATTGGAAATGCTTACCTACTGGATTTGAACTAGAGTTCTCCCAAGCAGAAGAACTACGTTCAAACCACTAGGCTAATACTGTATAAAGCGCTAACTATTCTTCATGAGTAATGTGTCACACAAAAAGCATCAACATAACTTGGCTTGAAATTTACACACACTGTGAATAAAAATATTACTGGACCTGAACTTTTCGGTTAATTTTTTAAAACAAAACTAACAAACTCAGCGTGTAATTTGACTTGAAACATTTTGGGCTTACTAAAGATTTTACGCTGGCCACGAGTGACTCAATATATTTTAACGCTGAAAGTTAAACTGAAGTGATAAAGAGCTGTTAACGCATATTTAGGAATGAGTTGGTCAAAAAATAGTGTAATAATTATATTTTGGCAATTGACCGTTTGTGTATTAACGGCGATTATTGTGACATTTCTCTTTCTTTCTATATTCCGCATAACAGCTCAAAAATTTCAGATATTGGATTTTTACGACACCTTGTTCTGCCAGCATGGGATTAGGGGGAGTATTCTATGCCGCTCCAATACAACCAAAAGATATTGTATTAATACGTAAACCTCATTATATACTTTTAAAACGTCTTGTGGTGATATTCCATATAAAAATGTCAGACTAGCTTCTTTTAATATCGTAAAATGAAGGGTTATAACACATTGAACAATAAGACATTAAGTAACAAATGCTTGTTTTTTATTTAATAAAAATATTTGTTACTTATTAAATAAAAATGCTCAATTAAATTTATACATCTAGAATCTATATTATGATTAGATTAAATATATATATCTTTAATTATAATTTAGTAGTAAGTTTTCGGTTTTCTTACAGTCGCTCTGTGACTCTGTGTCTCGAATAAATGTGTTTCCTGTGTCTTTCTTTCTAAAGTATCTAGTAATAACTATCTCTACTATTTGATCGTAAACAATTTTAATTTATTCAATTGTTATATTATCTATTCCTAATAATAATCATAAATGTATGCAGCCGAATTTTTTATTCCTGTAAAAATTCAAAGATTTTTTCTTTTAAATATTAAATTAATTAAATATAAAATAATTAAAGAAAGACGTTTTTTCTTTTAAATATTAAGTTAAGTAGTTTCACAGTAACGGAGGATCAATTTTCCTGCATTTTAAAGTATCATTAAAATAGTATGCACAAAAAAGATATTTATAACAACAAGCCTCTTCATGAGATATGTGACGTAATGTGGTAGTTTATTTTTAATTCTATTGTACCCCCAAAATTAGTGCCTAAAATCTTAATTCCTTTAAGGTTAATTGCTTCCGTCTACGAAAAATGAATTAACGTTTTTTCATCATAACTATGAAACCCTAAAAAGAAATTAATGAAAGTCTTCACTACCCACGCCTAGTAAATTCTAAAAAAAATATTTTTTTTAGATGAATTAAGTATTAGAGAACATAACTATATGAAATGCTTCTTCTTCTTAAATTGAAACATTATCCCTCAGTATAATACAATACAAAAATAATTAATCTATATTTACTCTGCTATAGTAAATCTGTTACAATTTCTGGTACATATTACATTCTAGAATAAATTTGAAGAAAAATGTTCTTCTTAAATATCTGTACATAATACTTGACAAGTTAAATTAATTGTTGTAATCAATTGTTTTCATTTCAACTCTTTAATTTCACGACAAAAACAAACACATCTAAATTTTGTTCCTCTCTACTTTTCAAATGAACATCAGCACCTCATACTGGCAGTTCTGCAATTTTACCGAGGCTGGACCTCCAGGTCACACATCTAAATTTGTTATAACCAAAACATATGAATGAAGAAATAAATAGAAATTAATTAAAGCGCGAAGCCCTGAAGAGGCCTTTAAAATTAAATTACACAGATTATAAATTTTCTTACATTCACTTGTGACTTTATTTTCTGGCTGAGAATAAGAAAAAATAGGTTGAATTCGTAGATAAATAGCGTAGAAATCGATATATAGTCGTAGTTATTTTAGAAAGGAACTGTCAAAGAAGTTTGTGTAATATGGAATTATTTGGCGTAAGTCCTATCCGTAGCAGATGCAAAGGTCTCGGATTTAATAAAGGTTTATGAGTTAACTTGTGTGGCCAGTACGAATAAGATATAGCCACCAGGTGAAATTTATACATTTGGGTATGTGCTTTCGGGGACATATTCTGGTGATATACAATAGCAGTAGATTTATATTTCAGTCCATCAATGTGTTCAGACCGAAATATCTAATATAACCGAATGAGAAAATACAAGTATATGTCAATATATTTGATGGTTGAGATGTAGTGAAATTTTGGGAGAATGATTGTTAGTTACACACATACCTATAGAATATCGGAATTACACTCAAGTGAAAGTTGAATAATCTCCAATAGCAGGGATGTGGCCCCATTGTTTCGTCCGTCAGTAAGCTCACACCACGACCATGGTCGTACTTTGTTCGATTTTGGTTGCAGTCAAGATGGTTCCTTACCCCTAAATTATTGATACACTGAAACAATATAAACCATGACATAGCAAATTTAGTTTTATTTTCTTAGATTTTAAACGTATATCACATATTACGTAAGTACATGAGTTAATTGAAAGTAATTACTCATAGCTAAAACTGACGCAGCCAAAGTGAACATGAGTGTTTTGCAGCAGCGGCGATGCGGTAGCCTGTTTGCGAGTCATTTCACCTTTATTAAAATTAATTTAGCTGAACAGAAGTAACTGCAACCGTCGGAAACTGGGTCAATGACAGCAAATTTCCTAAAATAGAACTCATTCAAGGGGTGGATGAGCTCTATTGTTATCTGTGTAGCGATGTCGAGAAGTAGTGACAGCATTATCATTTGATTTCAGTTCTACCCACACTTGTAATCAAAATAAATTAGTCCACAAGAAGTACTTTCCAGTTGTTTTCTCATACAACTGATGCTTCCGTGTTTGAAACTGACAGAAGACGTCTAGTTGTACGTTATCCATTTAACAACTTGACACCGCCTTTTTATGAAACTTATGCTAATGAGGTAATTATTCTTCTTTGAGTTCCGTTTCGTTTAAGTAATGAAGAAATCACGTCTAGGGAAATTTCCAAACATACATGCGCGCATATATTACTTCAAAGGGAAACCGTTTTACGCAATATTATTTACATTTCCCTCCTGATGATGGAAAAGGCCGTATTTTCGTAAAACATATCCTAAACTTTCACCATTAAATATTTTGCAGCACTAATTTTGTTTGAGTATTAAAAAATGCCATCCGTGAATGATTAAATTATATTTATGCTAAAGGTATGGTAAGGTAATGAGAAATACTTATTATCCGTAACTAAGAGTTAAACGAGATAAAGATGCTGAAATAAAACGTAGTTTATTATAATGAGTATTGCTTACGAAGTAAATGCAACGAGTTGAGCCTGACCTATTTTAGCTACCTCATTAATTTCCACGTGATTAAGCAACGGATTCTAATGGTATGAATTTTAGTTGGCAAGTCTAAGTTTAATATACGAGCGTGCTAATTTAGACTTCTAATAAATTTATAACAGGGTAGAATCTGTATATGAAATATTTTTTGTAATTTTTAATGTAGGTAGTCTTTGTTATCGATAAAGAAGACTATACATTTTTTTTCTGTCTGTCTGTCTATTTGGCTCTGTGTCTATCTGACCATGCATCACATTTAAACCACTGAATAGATTTGAATGATATTTGGCATTTTAATAGCTTATTTTACGGGTCATTATCTAGGATACTTTTTATCCTGAAGACTTGGTGTGATCCCGCGGGATAAAAAAATAAATATAGATTAGATATTAACATAAATATTCTGTGAAGAGGACAGTAAATACAATTTCAATTGGCTGACTGCAACTATTATGATTAATGAATATGTTTGTAATTCACAGAACCAGAAAAACTCATTCCTGAAACAATGCTGGAGCCAGTTTTAAACGTAAGGTGTAGATTTTCTAAAGCAAAACCAGGGCGGGTTACTAGTGTTCATATATTTTTGTCATTGATCACCCTGTATTTCTAAGATCTATTTATTGACGTTTTTTTGTTTTGTTTTAGGTTCTAAGCAATTGATTTTACGCAATTAGGGATTTATCTGCGAATAAAAAATAAGTCTTACTTACTATTTAGTCGTAGGGATTTACATATATCCGACCATGCTTACACGAGTAAGATACTTATGTAAGTATTAAATATGTGTTTATATTTATGTAGGTTTGTATGTATGATTGGTATGTATATATGTATGTTTAATATATAGTTGTGCACCTCCTGTCACCTTTTTTTGTCTTTTAAAGTATCATGTGCTATGCCCTAGTGTGCAGTAAAGAGTATTTTACTGTTGCCCCTAGGACAGCAATCACGACAAGTTTCTGATTACATATTTTTAAAATAAATTAACATAATAACAATAATTTACCAACTTCAACCTTTACCAAAAGTAAATTCTTAAATAGTGTGTCAATAAACAATATGCATGCAAGTTTTTCAGAGAGTTTAATGACAGGAGAATTTGTACTTAATACAATACCTGTACTTCTTCTTCTGATATAAGGGCTGGGCCCTTGTCGGCACCATTGTTGAGGCCTCTCCACTTTTCATGATCGAGAGCCACCTCCTTTACTTCCTTCTACGACACGATGCCAACCTTCTCTTTTATCTGTTTCATAGAACTGATTCTTGGCCTGCCTCTCCCTCTCTTCCCTTCTACCTTGCCTTCGATGATGTTTTTATAACAACGTCATGTCATACAAGGTGTTCAATCACCCTGCCTCTTCTATTCTCAATTGTCTTTATTATAACCTAGCTATTACCTTTACCAGCTATTTTCTGTACTAAAATCACATAATACGTAGTCTCTATCAACGCAGAACCTGTAGGTTTAAGTAACATACGAATAAGTTTTCCCTACCTTGAAAAATATTTTTGCTTGATATCAAATATGTTTAGCATAAGAAAATGTACGAAAAACATTTTATGCATTGATTAAATTCAGACATACAAGTACAACTTTAACAGAGGTCTGCGAGACTAAGAGTGGGCACTTAAGTGCAACCTGTTCACTTTCGTGCTCGGTCTACCTGCGTCTGTGCATGTTGTGTTGCTTTGCTACGAAAATATGTGAGGCATTAGAAATATGTATTATTTTTAACAACAAAGCAAAATATCTTTAATTGACATTCCCTATTTTACGCTCTTAAGTCTGTTTAGACTAAAATATTTTTAGTTGATGGTTATGATATAAAATGTACCTAGTATCTACTATCTTAATTCTATTAAATACAAAACAATTTTATCTTCTAATTCTTAATGTCAGGGTAAGAATATCCATAAATTAAAAAAATATTATCAGTATCCATTATTTTTAATGTATAGTTAGTTATATTAGTTGTAATAAAAAAAAGTTTGACTAAATCTCCATTCAAACTTTCAACCTTTATTTTAGTACAAAAGAAGTGAAACTTCTGAAATTTCTAAATCACTTGTTATTTTTATTTAACCAACAGACCAAATAACAATCTACGTATATTTTATTGAAAAAATCAAGGTATTTTTTATAAAAAATAAATAATTAGTAATTTAATTAATTAACGAGTTTCAAATTTACATCCCCTATATTTCCTCTGTGTGATGGAACTTAATATACAATATTATATGTATGTTTTGGTGCGGTACAAGTGGCATCTACTTTCTGTCAAAGTATAAACCTTTTAGTTTAACCATCCAATAAGAAAAAACATTTTTATATATCATGAACTTTAAAATATGATATGGCTACATAACTCATTGAGAAAAAGGGGGAAGTCTTCGAAACTGCAAACACTGTGGGAAAGGCCGTATATAGTGGTCACAAGGATTAACAACGTGACCTATCGGATCAAAAAGATAGATGGGAGAAAACCCAAGGTCGTTCACATAGACAGGTTAGCACCATCTCATAGAGTAAACAATGTTCGGGACAAACATAATTAAGAGGGGAACAGTGTTTCGAAGGTTCTCGAAATGTCGGCCAAAAATAGGAGGGCGGTAGTCTTACGAAGGTTCTCGAAGGATCGGCCGAAAATAATAGAGGCCGTAAAAAATCCAGGTAGTAATAACATCTAATTAGAATAATTTATTCATTTTTGTTTCATTATTTTTAAAGTATTTAATTTATTATCCATGGCATAATACGTATCCTATATTAACGTTTTTTAGCTTGGTCTGTTCAGGGGTTGCTTTGAAATATTCTCAAATGTCTGCTTAATTATTTGTTTATATGTTTACACCAACTTTCATGTTATAATCTGAGCAGAATATAACAATTCACACAATTTTTTCACGCCCATCTATTTACATTACCTTGAAACCTTTCCTACTTAATTGCCTTACGTAAAGAATTGTTTAAATGCAAAACTGCGTGTTGCAAATTTTAAATTATAATATGAGCGCATACATGGTTTACATTATCTACCTATGCCATAAAAACAAATTACCTGTGCCATGCTAATTTTTCAATAAATCCTTATTTGTACCCGATTGTTTGTCCAAAATCTTAAGTTTCTAAAGTTACTTATTTAGGTTACACATTGATATTTAAATCACTCAGTTTGCTCTTTTATACGTATATATATAGATAATACGTTACATAGATAACATTGTACTTTGCAGAATTGTAAATCATACTTAAATTTGTTTATATATGTAGTTCATCTACATATCGGAATATGATGGGGATAAGGGAAACGGGGACAATTTCCCATGAGACCTCCTGTACTTTACCGATATCGCGTAATTTGATTCCACGTGCATGCGCTATTATTGGTCTCATAATAATTTTATCATTAACTGTTGGTGAGAATGATATAAAATTATTCCAATATACACTTATAGTTATAATAAATTTGTACCACCAAGTTGGTTTCGTAACAAAAATTGTGTCATACACACAGTACTTGTGTCATACACAAGAGCTCCTCGTAAATATATTGACCCTCAATACCTACTCAAAAATTAAGCAGTAAATTATGTGCGTATTACAAAATAATTATCGGTTGCTTCGGCAAAGGAAAACCTTGGGAGGAAACCTGCTTACCTGAGATTTCTCCGTAATGTTCTTAAAGGTATGTGAAATCTGCTAACCCGCAGTTGGTCAGCATGGAAGACTGTGCCTTAACTCCCTCATTGTGAGAGGAAACCCAAGTTCAGCCACTATATAACTATGACCAACTCACTACTAATTACCTACCCAATCTATACTAGCCAAAATAATATTAATTAATCATTATTTATGCCTAACTTAAAATGAACAACTAATAAATCCACTATCAACTATCAAGTACCAAATTTTTTTTGGCATACATTTATCTGGTTCAGAAAACCGGTCGAAGTGAACAGAAAGTTGATCGATGGATATTAGTAGTTTAGGAAGAAAATCTTATATTGGCTATCACCACCTCATAATGTTCAAATATTTCCTTGACTGCTAAACACTCACGACCGATTGAAATAAGCCAAAGACTCATAGACATTGATTTCATTACCTGTAGTCGCGTTCTATTTGCGACTAGCTAAATTTTACTTGATTATCTTCTAGCAAAGTTTTGTCTTATCTACATAGTTTAACTGATTCAAACTCAATTAAATAACTCTACTTCGCGGATTTTTTGAATAAATTGGGAATCGAATTTACCCCTCATCACCCTGAAGTTCTTCAACTTTTGAGTTAATTAAGTTGCCATTGTTCCCGTAACTTGAAAGTCACTTCAAATATACACAGCTTCTTGGCTGCCAATATTCATTATTAAAACTGTTATTGCTATAAACCGAGGTTTCGATAGATTTTTAAGATCAGCTTGCTTCAAGAAAATTCACTACAAAAACCGTACATTTTATTCCTAATAGCAATCAATAATAGCTATCATCTCCAAAGGTGACAATATATAATAGGTGATAATAACTTGACAGGATTTGACGAGCCCAGTTGTATCACTAGTTGGTAGTGACCCTGCCTATCGAACGAGGGGTCCCTGAATCGATTCCCGACCGGGACAGACATTGAAGTGATAAATAACTGTTCTCGGTTTGTGTAAATGCCGAACGCAATATAGGAAACAAGTGCGGTGGTATGAGTGCGTGAACGTTTGTTTTATGTATTTATTATTATTTACTTCCGAATTTTGTAATAGCTAAGAATATATTTATTGATGTTCGTTAAATTTTAGAGTGATTATTCGTATAAAAACTAATATGTCGTGAAGAATAACATTAGTCGTATGTATGTTCGTCGCATAGCTAGAAAGCAGTCGTTAAGGCATATCAAATACTTGTAGCACTTGGGTTGATGATAACTCCTCCAACAATTTGCACAAATTGCATTGTACCTTGTACTTCACTGTACCGTTTCGATGGCGTAGCTAGGCCTCTATAAGAAACGAACTGTGTCCTACAGTTAGCCACAAACCCAACCCAACTAGCCACATCGATATTTTATACTTGTGGAATATAAATAAAACACAGCGAGCAGGCATGATTAATATTGATCTTAGACATTTTAATACACAAACAATGAAACATGGAACATTGCTTATGTTGATCTTCGCAATCTTATTTCTTTAAGAATAGCTTTTAAGAGTATCGATTAGTAATAAAAAATTTACGCCACGCCTCAAGTATTGTCCGATACAAAATACGAAGAGCACGACAAGATTTTTCTTCAAGGGATCCGTGCATAGCTGTTAAAAAAATCTCACAGAAGAAACAATTGCTGTCATATAAGGATACATCTTTTTTTAATTCTGTTCCGCATTTGGATGTCATTAATATCCCTAAGCAATAATGGTATTCATGACAATCCTTAAAATGTTCGAGACCACGAGCATCGGTATAAAATAGAATAAAGAAACAATTAACAATTAATATTGAACTCTGGAATTCTCTACCGCTGTATTTAAGTCCTACACTATCTTTTGTCCTTCGAGGATCAAATTGAAGAAATATAATATGCATTTCTCTCCTCAACTTGTTCCTCGATATTAACTTTTCTTCTTGTACTATTACTACTTCTTGCTTTTGGAACTATCTTGCATGTTTTGTTCCATTCTTATTCTTAGTAGCGGTTTTGTTATATTTAGGATTTCCGAATAATAAGAATAGAAATATAGATAAATAGGACATTCAGTCTACTATTATAATATTATTGTTATATTCTATTCCATCAACACTAGTCCTAAAATAAAATAGAATAATTTAAAAGTATTTAAAAGGTATTGAAATTCATTTGTAAGCATTTAATAATAATTAATAATTAACAATAATCATTACTACTTGTCATAATAAGAAATAGTTAAACAGGTATCGTTAATATCACGAAACTAGGTTTTCCAAAACCTACACAGAATACAAATTAAAGATTACTTACTTTCCTTTCCTTAACGAATAGTAATAAAGACAATTTTATTTGCCGACCAACATTTTTCCATTCCGTAACTAAGTGCGTAATAAACACATATGAGTAAATGTTTTCTTTTGTATATACAATAATGTATTAAGACCACAGGACTCATATCACATTAGGTTAACAAAATTCCTACGCCTGACTCTATGAGGAAATACAACACCACTTTAACTGATTACTGGACCGAAAGAGAGGGAGAGTTAGAGAGAGACTGTTTTGTTTCAGTCATCTTTATTAAGTAGTTTTGGGCAAGAACTTTGCAATGACTTACTGTTGCTTCGGTTACTATTAAATCTATACATAAAATTCTAACTTAACACATTCTGTATATGAACGATATATGTGAAAAAAATATTATTAGGAGCCTTTATTAACACAATATAACCCAAAACAATTGTTGTTAGAATTTTTGTTTGTTTGCCTGTGTGTTTATTCGCGCTAATCTCAGAAACGGCTTAACCGATTTTGTTTTGGTTTTCACTAATGTATTGCAGAAAGCAATTGTTTCAATGCAATCCGTCCATAAATAAGAAAGTTATAAAATAACTTAAATATAATGTAGGTACTATTTCTTAGCGTAAGGCGTAGTTTTTCCGAAGCGAAGCGTGGGCAGTATGCTAGTCAGAATAAAAACATGTTGTAGCTTACGATTTTATGTGACATATGATTTTATGATCTTCTGTTATGGTAATGTTATTCTTGGAAAGAAGTATCCATTTACAAAACAAAATTAGGTTTATAAAAAGAATTTTATATGTTTTTTTCAAACAGTAAATCGAACCATTTCTCAGTTAATGAAATGGTGACTATTTGTAAAAAGTTATGTATAATAAGGTTGATAACTTCATTTTAAATACATCAAAAATTTTTGGCAAAGTCAACTATTAACATTACTACTTACCTACAGATACATTGTTTGATTTTTATTAATTCGAATTTATATTCAAC